>CM062290.1:13862851-14245159 GCA_031216915.1 Pictodentalium vernedei
CGGATAGTTCAAAAATCTGTTACTGACTTTGGGCCATGTTGCCTGTGGTCTCGTTTCTGGTTTTCATTCTGATGTTGTTTACATTAACAACGCTCTTTTTATATACGTAGTTTCCTATTTATTATATGGTAGGTCTGTTGTAAGACACATTAAATAGTCTGGTAGTGTTGCAGTTCATTTTTGGATATAAAAATTAATTTTTGTCCACACTTAGGATCTTTTGGGATACATTTGGGAACTTCGTTCCCTTTCGGAACTTGGGCTCTTGTCAAAATTTTTCGAAAACTTTTTTTGTGTAAACTAATTTTCGTTTTATATTTTTATTGTTTTTTGTTATGTATCTTTTTATAATATTTAATGTGGAATTGATGGGAGTACAATCGACTTAGTTTGCTTCATTATGAAAGCATATTGCTCAATATGCAAGGCGAGGAAGTCTTTCCTCTGATTTACATGTTGGTTGCTTTGCTTGTAGTCAATGTACTCCCACTAATCCTTGCTCAACATGTGTCACATGGGATGACACTCGTTGGAGATGGGTGTCACGCTACGTTGTTAGTGAGGGGCCACTATTGGTCCTCTTGCGGTGAGAGGCCGCTGCTGGTCCTCTCGCCAAAAAGTCGCTCTAGTTTTTTAGTTTCTATTTACAGAGGAACAAGAACATGGTGATGTTTACATGACGCCATCAGAGAGTGTGCTTTCGTCGTCGCATTTAGAGCAAGTGGCTAAAGTGTTCATGAATATTAGACAGGGCAATAAACCACGCTGTGGTTTCAGCTCCCTGTCGCCAGCTAGCTCGACCAGTGAAGTGGTTACACCATCCGAGGGTACCGGGTGTGTCTGTTGCAGTCGAGGAGATTAGAAAGTGTAGAGCGAGCACTATAAAATAATAACAGGCTCACTCTGCGATGATGGAGAGGAAGAAGTCGGCAAGTTCAGCGGGAAGCTTGGCGAGGTATGAAGGACCATAAGCGAGAGAGCCCCCTCTCTCATAACAACATCTGGGGCCAGATGTTGTGGTTCAGAACTTGCGTCAGTCAGAGCACATGTCCACGCCTTCCGTCCAGGACGCCCCGTTCAGTTCACAGCCATGGTCGGCTATAGTTACGGCATCTTCTTCAGCGTCTACCAAGAACACACGACCGCACCTTGGCTACGTGACTTTTGATATCCAGCCTGCATCAACGAGGAGGTCTACTCTTCGTCAGAGAAGTCACACCATACATTAACCAAGGAGACGAGGCCTCATTCATTGGGATGTCTGCAGAAAAGAGCCATCTCGGACACACTGTCCCAGAGGCAGCAGGCGGCCAAGTAACAGAAGACCGCTGCTCCTCAGGCCTCTGTAATGGACTTGCTGTCACAGATTGCGCAGCTCATCGCAGCATCCCAAGCAAGTGCAGAAGCAGCCGACGGCAGTATCAGAACCTGAGCTGTCGGATGGTGATGGGTCAGTCCAGTCATCTGCATGTTCAGATGCCGATGACTGTGAGTATAATCTGATTCAGTCGGATGATAAAAGGAATTTGGAGGAGAATTACCCTTCCCTTTCAGAACAACAGAGGGTGGCGATGGATCTAATGCATCAATACTTCCCTGAGTTCGTTCCTGAGAATCAGAATGCAGCGACCGCTCAAAAATAGCACTATTCAGTAGCTAAGAGACGAGGCCTCATATATCGGGATGTCTGGAGTAAAGAGCTGTCCCGGACACAATGTCACTGGAGCAGCCGGCGGCCAGAAGAGAAGCTTGCTGCTCCTCAAGCCTACGTAACAGATTTGCTGTCGCAGATTGCGCAGCTCATCCCAGCAAGTGCAGATGCAGCCGACAGCAGTCTCAGAACCTGAGCTGTTGGATGGTGCCTGGTTGGTCCAGTCATCTGCACATTCAGATGCCGCTGACCGTGATTTTCAACTGATTCAGACGAATGACGAAAGGGATATGGAGGGGGATTACCCTTCCCTTTCAGAACAACACGTGATTGCGATGGATTTAATCCATCAACTCTACCCTGAATTTGTTCCAGCAATTCAGAATACTGCGACTACTTGCAAGAAACCTCTAGCATTGTTGAAGGCTGACTTCATCCGGAAAAAGATGAGGAAGTGTCTTTTCCAGTTAAGTATAGACAGGTGCCGCAGGCCTTTGGCCTTTTAGACGACGCCATATTCAACTTATGGAAAGAAGTAAGGCGGTTTCTTGTCATCATCTTCCGTAATTTTTACCGATTATAACGGAAAACGGGGAAGATGTACAGACAGTTCCTTTGTGTTTGAATGAGCAGGCTAAGGACCTACTTATGGCCTTACCTTCATCATTCACTATTCGCTCGGACATAATTGAGACGGCATTTCTTCATTCAGAGCGAATTTAGATTCACTGTCTTACGCAGATCACCTTTAAGAACTGTGATCCAAATCATCTCAATGGAAAGGAATTTGAGGACGTTTGTACCTCATTTAGAGTCCTTTCCAGGGCTATTATATTTATCAGGTATAACTCTGTCTTAACAGTTGTTAATTTTTGAGTTAATCAGACTTGACGGAGCCCTTGCGTTGTCATCCTTAATAGATGACAAGGTGAAAAACTCTTCGGGTGGCTCCGGTTTCCAGACACTAAGTTTTTGACGATAGGCTTTCATTGGTTTATGACCAAGCTACAAAGGAAGCATCAATACTCTTAAGTCGGCTTGTAATCGACCCACAACAGCAGAAAGGAGTAAGGGAAGACATCTTAGACAGAAATCGTCCAAAAAGGACTCCTCACGAGGGTATAGTTAACCCTCCTATAATTACTCTAGGGATCGTCATACAGTGACTCGGATAGGGGGCTTAGGTCTGATCGAGACTACCAGTCAGACGCCCCTAAGCTGTTGGTTCGAGGCTCTTCACGAAGGAGACGTAGTTTCTCCTTCTGTAGGCCTCGCAGGTACTACAGGTGAGGGTTAGGACCTCTATTGCTTAGCAGTTGACAGATGGTTATCAAGATTCGCATCAAACTGGATAACTGTTACGAAAGACCAGTTGGCGAGAAGTGTGGTCTCAGATGGCCTACGGCTATCTTTCCGAGAGAACCACAACTAACTTCCATCAAATCCTTGCATAAGAGTCTTTCCAATCGGAGGTAAAGGTTCTCTTGACATTGAAAGTAATAGAGGTCGTCGAGAATCAAGATTTGCTAGGATTCTATAGACACCTGTTACTCGTACTGAAGCCATAGAGCTTGTTACAACTGATAATAGAATGGAGCTGGATAGTAAGTTTATCAAAGCTCTAAAAGTTTATTTATGGTTATCATTTAGTCGGTAAAAGTGAGCGTTCGAGTGATCGACTATACTACAAGCACAGATCTAAGGATCTGTTTTTTCATGTCCTGGTATATCCGGCATTCAGAAAGTACCTACGGTTCATCGTCCAAGGGATAGTATTTCAGTTCCGAGTGATATGCTTTGTTCTGGACATAGCGCCCTGGGTTGTCACTCGAATAATGAACTCAGTAATGTCTCACAACAATCTGCTTCATCTGCCATTATCCAGAATGAAATTAGTCAGTTGTTATGCTTGCTTTTGTCTTATATCAGACGCTCAACATGCGATTATTTGTACAGTTTTAATACCAGTGGGATCACCCCATGATAGTTCAGTTTGCAGCGCACTGGAATAATTAGTTATCGTCATTTGTGTCACCATGCCCAGAACATTGAGCGCATGCAATAGACACTCTGCAGAATTCATGGGGTTGAATAATAGGATATGCATATCCTCCAATTCATTTGATTCAATAGATTACGTCTAAGATTAAAAAGTCTCGTTGTGAATCCAACTAGTAGCACCTCTGTTGTCACAGAAACCTTGGATCAGTATTCTCATGTGTCTGTTATGGGATGCTCCCCAGAAGCTTCCTCCATGAGAGGGTCTTCTTTCAGGGGAAGTTTTATTCTTCATGTCCTTCTCCGCCCATAGTGGCATAATGGAGTCGGTTGGACATGAGGGAACCATCGCGGTTCCTATATATTTTTATACTGTAAACCAATGGCCCAGACTTAGCTGGTGCTAACTCTTAAATATTCAGGGCCAAACACAAATTTTGCCCCCCAAATCCCCAAAATTTGCATCCAAAACCAAACAAAAGGCCCCAGGGGGCCTGAGGGCGCTCACCTGACATGGTAGCCTAAATATCAACCCAGAGAATTGATTTCAACAAGTTGCATCTGCTCCTCCTAAGAAAAGCTGAAACCAAATATCCAAATATTCTGACCAGTGGATCTAAAAAAAAGATTTTGAAAGAATATTCCTCATATTGAACTAAGTCATAATTCGGGCTCCCACAGGGAGCCCATATATGAACCCAGGGACTTGGCTTTAACAAACCTGAATCTCACCCCCCTAAGGATGCTGCACACCAAATATCAAAACATTCCGACTGCTGGATCTGAAGAAGAAGATTTTTAAAGAAAATTCCTCATTTTGAACCAAGTTACAATTCGAGCTCCCACAATCAGCCCAAATATGGACCTAGGGACATGGCTTGAACAAACTTGAATCTTACCCCCCTAAGGATGCTGCATAAAAAATATCAAAAGCATTCATCTGCTGGATCTGAAGATTTTAAAGAAAATTCCTCATTTTGAACTAAGTTGTCATTCAGGCTCCCATAGTGAGCCCAAATATGAACCAAGGGACTTGGCTTGAACAAACTTGAATCTCAGCTCCCTAAGGTTGCTCCATGCCAAATATCAAAACATTCCAACTGCTGAATCTGAAGAAGAAGATTTTTAAAGAAAAATTCCTCATACTAAGTTATAATTTGGGCTCCCACAGGGAGCCCAAATATGGACCCATGGACTTGGCTTTAACACATTTGAATCCCCCCTCCCCCCCAAGGATGCTACTCACCACATATCAAACCATTCCGACTGCTGGATCTGAAGAAGAAGATTTTTTAAGAAAATTCCTCATTTCGAACAAAGTTACGATTCAAGCTCCCACAGTGAGCCCAAATATGGACCTAGGGACATGGCTTGAACAAACTTGAATCTCACCCCCATAATGATGCTGCATACCAAATATCACAAGATTCTGCCTGCAGGATCTTGAGAAGAAGATTTTCAAAGAAATTTGCCTGAAATGCACTTAGTTCGAATTTGGGCTTCTATAGTGAGCCCAAATATGAATCCAGGTGGCCAATTTGAACAAACTGGAATCAGATCCACCCCACAATGTTGCATACCAAATATCAAAAGATTCTGCCTGCAGGATCTGGAGAAGAAGATTTTTGAAGAAATTTGCCTGAAATGCACTAAGTTCGAATTCGAGCTTCTATAGTGAGCCCAAATATGAATCTAGGGAGCCGATTTGAACAAAATAGAATCAGATCCACCCCACAATGTTGCATACCTAATATCAAAAGATTCTGCCTGCTGGATCTGGAGAAGAAGATTTTTTAAGAAATTTGCCTGAAAAGCACTAAGTTCAAATTTGGGCTCCCATACTTAGCCCAAATATAAACCCAGGTAGCCGATTTGAACAAACTTGAATCAGATCCACCCCACAATGTTGCATACCCAATATCAAAAGATTCTGCCTGCTGGATCTTGAGCAGACGATTTTCAAAGGAATTTGCCTGAAATGCACTAAGATCAAATTTGGGCTCCTATACTGAGCCCAAATATAAACCCAAGGGGCCGATTTGAACAAACTTGAATCAGATCTACCCCACAATGTTGCATACCAAATATCAAAAGATTCCGCCTGCTGGATCTGGAGAAGAAGATTTTTTAAGAAATTTGCCTGAAATGCAGTAAGTTCAAATTTGGGCTCATATACTGAGCCCAAATATAAACCCAGGGGGCCGATTTGAACAAACTTGAATCAGATCCACCCCACAATGTTGCATACCAAATATCAAAACATTCTGCCTGCTGGATCTGGAGAAGAAGATTTTTGAAGAAATTTGCCTGAAATGCACTAAGTTCGAAATCGGGCTCCTATACTGAGCCCAAATATGAACCCAGGGGGCCGATTTGAACAAACTTGAATCAGATGCACCCTCCAATGTTGCATACCAAATATCAAAAGATTCTGCCTGCTGGATCTGGAGAAGAAGATTTTTTAATGTTTTTCCCATTGCCTACAGTGTTAAAAAGTGCTGACTCAGCACTTTTTCAAAGTCCTGAAACTGTACCCTATGATAAAACCGATGGCAATTTTTTTTTACCAATTCTTTCTGTTGTTCCTAAGGAAGCTTCACACCAAATAAAAATTCTCGGTGCCGTGCAGTTTTGGAGATATGGGCGTTTTAATTTTTTTCTATTTTTAGCTCCTGCGGTTCCCATGGGACTACGGGGAAAAAAAATCAGCAAAAATTAGGTACTTATGACCCAATAAGCCCTCACATAAAATTTGGTTCAAATCAGCCTCTCGGTTTGGAAAATAGAAATTTTGGGCGGGGCCAAAAATTTTGCCCCTCCCATAACGACGCCAAGTATAGCCCCACAAACTTCTCTTGAACAAATCTGAGTCTACACCTCAAAAGGAAGCTGCACACCAAATATCAAGTCTCTGCTATTGCTGGTTCATGGGAAGAAGATTTTTTAAGATTTCAGCACACTTTTTGGGTGTGGCCCTACCCACGGGCGAGGCAACTTGATTTGAACAAAATCAAATTGCGATGTCATAACAAACTATTATCTCAAATATCAATTAAATTGGTTCAGCGGTTTGGGAGGAGAAGACGCAAACACCATGTTCACGGACGATGGACGATGGACGCAGGACGACGGCCGACGGACGGTGAGTGATCACTATAGCTCTCCTGACTGAAAGTCAGGTGAGCTAAAAACTGATGTTCTATATTGCCCTCCATACTTTTGTCTACTGCGCATGTGCAGTGTCAAGGATGTACCGAAATTGGCACAAAGCCTCATTCTTTGTTTGGTCCTTCTGTCAGAAACAACTAACTGACTTCTGTGCTTGCAAATCTCTGTTTTTATGATGCCAGACACAAAGTAATGGTGATTTTGGTGGATCAAAGGATGGATTAAGAGGATGAGAGAAAAAAACAGTGGTTGGATGTGTTCAGGGCTGTGATTTATAATTTTTATTGAAAATTATTTCATGTTCTCTAATTTCGAGACATGGGCCTGATGTTATTCTTGCTATGAAATTGCCACTGTTTGTTAAGTGTTTCCTCCCTCTCCTTCCTTGATACCCCCCTGTTAAGCTCCCGTACTTTTTGGACCTTTTTTTGATATTTTTTTGTTAAAAATTACATGGGCATTTAACTTGGTTACAGAATGTTTATTCTGTATATCCCCATGGTTACGTCCTCACCCTTTGGGTGTTTATGCGTTTTTGGTCCTGCATCTACCATCTGATGTATCACAGTTTCTTCTGAAGAAGATTCTGTCTTACATCAGATAGTTTAAAAAATCTGTTACTAACTTCGGGCCATGTTGTTCAGTGCCTGGGGTCTTGTTTCCGGTTTTTGTAGCATTTTGTTTTCATTGATAATGGTTACTTTCTGTAAGTAATCTCCTAGTCATTATGATGTTAGGTCTTTAATCAGATATATTATATACTCCGAGAGTATAGCATTAATTTTTTAGAATCATGTAAAAAAATTTGTCCACATTTAGGCTTTTTGGGGATCCATTTGGGCTCATCATTCCCTTTGGGAACTTGAGCTCATATCAAAATTTTTCGAAAATGTTTTTATGAATTATTTTTCGAAATTTTTGTATTGAATTGGTTTACAGTATAAAAATATATAGGAACCGCAATGGTTCCCTCACGTCTAACCGACTCCATTATGCCACTATGGGTGGAAAAGGATGTGCAGAATAAAACTTCCCCTGAAAGAAGACCCTCTCATGGAGGAAGCTTCTGGGCAGCGTCCCATAACAGACACTTGAGAATACTGATCCAAGGTTTCTGTGACAACAGAGGTGCTACTAGTAGGATTCACAACGAGACTTTTTAATCTTAGACGTAATCTACTGAATCAAATGAATTGGAGGATACGCATATCCTATTATTCAACCCCATGAATACTGCAGAGCGTCTATTGCATGCGCTCAATGATCTGGGCATGGTGACACAAATGACGGTAACTAATTATTCCAGTGCACCGCAAACTGAACTATCATGGGGTGATCCCACTGCTAGCAAAACTGTACAAATAATCGCATGTTGAGCGTCCAATACAAATGAAACTGGCGACCTTTCCGAGAAGCAAGTCTGCTAGTATGTTCAGACGACCCGGTATATAATGGATAGAGAGATGAACATGAAAATTCTTCTTCGTTAGTTATAATGGAAATGAATGGGTGCCGCCTTGGTTCCTGATGGATGCTACCACTGTCAAGTTGTCCAACAATATCTGAACAAGCGTGTTCGCATTGATGTAGCGCTAACAATACTGACATCATTCTTTGGTGTTTATGTGTTTCTCCAGGAACAGAGAGTCCCAAGACCCCTGCATTTTGAGTCTGTCGGACTCAGGGGTCATGCCCCAAACTATACTGACTCATACCCATCATAATCGTGAAAGCCAGATCTGGTAGTTGCAGTGGAACTCTCTGAGTTAACCACTGAATATCTGCCCCAATATGGACCTTTTGTTTACTAGATCCGTTAAAAAAATACTGGTCCTGAGCAAATGCATTTTTAAACTCCAGTTCTGGGTAAAGAATAACTGGAGGGGACATGTGCATAAGCGACCCCTCTCAACAAGATGCATAGCCGCTCAGCACAACGCCATCAGTCGCATAAAACTTCTCACTGTTAATGCGTCTGATATGAGACAAAAGCAAGCATAACAACTGACTAATTTCACTCTGGATAATGGCATATGAACCAGATTGTTGTGAGACATTACCGAGTTCATTATTCGAGTGACAACCCAGGGCGCTATCTCCAGACCGAAGCATATCACTCGGAACTGAAATACTTTCCCTTGGACGATGAACCGTAGGTACTTTCTGAATGCCAGATATACCAGGACATGAAAAAACGGATCCTTAGATCTATGCTTGTAGCATAGTCGATCACTCGAATGAACCATAAATAAACTTTTAGAGCTTTGATAAACTTGCTATCCAGCTCCAGTCTATTATCAGTTGTAACAAGCTCTATGGCTTCAGTACGAGTAACAAGTGACTATAGAATCCTAGAGAATCTTGATTCTTGATGACCTCTATTACTTTCAATGTCAAGAAAAGCTTTACCTCCGATTGGAAAGACTCTTATGTAAGGATTTGATGGAAGCATTGTCCACAGACATTAAGTTAGTTGTGGTTCTCTCAAAAAGATAGCCGTGGGCCATCCGTGACCACACAACAGCACAGGGGCGTCTGACTGGTAGTCTCGATCAGACCTAAGCCACCTATTCGAGTCGCTGTATGACGATCCCTAGAGTAATTATAGGAGGGTTAACTATACCCTCGCGAGGAGTCCTTTTTAGACGACTTCTGTCTAAGACGTCCTCTCTTACTCCTTTCTGCTATTGTGGGTCGATTACAAGCCGACTTAAGAGTATTGATGCTTCCTTTGTAGCTTGGTCATAAACCAATGAAAGCCTATCGTCAAAAACTTAGTGTCCGGAAACCGGAGCCACCCGAAGAGTTTTTCACCTTGTCATCTATTAAGGATGACAACGCAAGGGCTCCATCACTTCTGATTAACTCAAAAATTAACAACTGTTAAGACAGAGTTATACGTGATAAATATAATAGCCCTGGAAAGGACTCTAAATGAGGTACAAACGTCCTCAAATTCCTTTCCATTGAGATGATTTGGATCACAGTTCTTAAAGGTGATCTGCGTAAGACAGTGAATCTAAATTCGCTCTGAATGAAGAAATGCCGTCTCAATTATGTCCGAGCGAATAGTGAATGATGAAGGTAAGGCCATAAGTAGGTCCTTAGCCTGCTCATTCAAACACAAAGGAACTGTCTGTACATCTTCCCCGTTTTCCGTTATAATCGGTAAAAATTACGGAAGATGATGACAAGAAACCGCCTTACTTCTTTCCATAAGTTGAATATGGCGTCGTCTAAAAGGCCAAAGGCCTGCGGCACCTGTCTATACTTAACTGGAAAAGACACTTCCTCATCTTTTTCCGGATGAAGTCAGCCTTCAACAATGCTAGAGGTTTCTTGCAAGTAGTCGCAGTATTCTGAATTGCTGGAACAAATTCAGGGTAGAGTTGATGGATTAAATCCATCGCAACCACGTGTTGTTCCGAAATGGAAGGGTAATCATTCATCGAATCAGTTGAAAATCATGGTCAGCAGCATCTGAATGCGCAGTGACTGGACCGACCAGGCACCATCCAACAGCTCAGGTTCTGAGACTGCCGTTGGCTACTTCTGCACTTGCTGGGATGCTGCGATGAGCTGCGCAATCTGCAACAGCAAATCTGTTATGGAGGCCTGAGGAGCAGCGATCTTCTCTTCTGGCCGCCGGCTGCTCCTGGGACAGTGTGTCCGGGACAGCTCTTTACACTTCGCTCCCGATATATGAGGCCTCGTCTCTTAGCTACCGAATAGTGCTATTTTTGAGCGGTCGCAGCATTCTGATTCTTAGGAATGAACTCAGGGAAGTATTGATGCATTAGATCCATCGCCACCCTGTGTTGTTCTGAAAGGGAAGGGTAATTCTCCTCCAAATCCCTTTCACCATCCGAATGAATCAGATTATACTCACGGTCATCGGCATCTTAATGTGCAGATGACTGGACTGACCCAGCACCATCCGACACCTCAGGTTCCGAGACTGCCGTCGGCTGCTTCTGCACTTGCTTGGGATGATGCGATGAGCTGCGCAATCTTCGACAGCAAGTCCGTTACAGAGGCCTGAGGAGCAGTGGTCTTCTGTTACTTGGCCGCCTGCTGCCCCTGGGACAGTGTGTCCGAGATGGCTCTTTTCTGCGGACATCCCGATGAATGAGGCCTCATCTCCTTGGTTAATGTATGGTGTGACCTCTCTGACGAAGAGTGGACCTCCTCGTTGATGCAGGCTGGACATCAAAAGTCACGTAGCCAAGGTGCAGTCGTGTGAGCTTGGTAGACGCTGAAGAAGATGCCGTAACTGTAGCCAACCCTGGCTGTGAACTGAACGGAGCGTCCTAGACAGAAGGCGTGGACATATGCTCTGACTGATGCAAGATCCGAACCACAACATCTGGCCCCAGATGTTGCTATGAAAGAGAGAGGGGGCTCTCTCGCTCATGGTCCTTCATACCTCGCTGAGCTTCCTGCTGATCCTGCCGACTTCTTCCTCTCCATCATCGCAGAGTGAGCCTGTTATTATTTTATAGTGTTCGCTCTACACTTTCTAATCTCCTCGACTGCAACAGACACACCTGGCGTCACAGTACCCTCAGATGATTGACTATCTAAATGTGACGACGGAAACACACTCTCTGACAGCATCACGTAAACATCACCATGTTTTTGTTCCTCTGTAAATAGAAACTAAAAAACTAGAGCGACTTTTTGGCAAGAGGACCGGCAGCAGCCTCTCACCGCGAGAGGACAAGCAGTGGCCCCTCGCTAACAACGTAGAGTGACACCCGTCTCCAACGATTGTCATCCCAAGCAACACATGTTGAGCAAGAATTAGTGGGAGTACATCAACTACAAGCAAGGCAACCAACATGTAAATAGGAAAGACATCCTCGCCTTGCTTATTGAGCAATATGCTTTCATAATGAAGCAAACTAAGTCAATCGTACTCCCACCAACTCCACATTAAATATTATAAAAAGATACATAACAAAAAACATTAAAAATATAAATCGAAAATGAAAAAATTTATAGTAATTTATATATTTTTTATACTTACCAATGACTCAGACTTAGCTGGTGCTAACCCAAAAATATCTAGGGTCAAACACAAATTTTGCCGTCCAATCCCCCAAATTTGCATGCAAAACCGAAAATTAGAAGTCCTATCTGGCCCTCCATACATTCTACCCTCCGCGCATGCACAGACACCAGGAAGTCACCGAATCTGGTGCCAATAAAATCATTCTTTGTAGAAAAAAGATTATAATAATTCAGCGGGGAGGTATGAGTGCCCAGTACTGCCCACTCATGGGAGGGCCATTCCCGTCTGGGTCATTGGTAAGTATAAAAAATATATAAATTACTATAAATTTTTTCATATTTTTATACTGTAACCAATGACCCAGACTTAGTTGAATCGTAAAAAAGCAGAGGACCTAGAACTTCTGAATAGTAGATCAAATCCTTAAATCCATTATGAAGAAATTAGAATTTACATGTATGTCTCTTAATACCATAATAGAAGAGACATATCCTAATATGGATCCCAATTATGTAAATCCTAAATCTAAGCATAAAATCATGTTAATTAGGATCTTACAAATAAACCATTTTTGAGACTAGTATGGACTAGGCCCTAAAAGTTATTATGGCATACTGAGAATGAGAGAAAATTTCCCATAAACCTATGCCACACAATAATACTGCAGCTGATAGCCGAACATAGTACGGACAAGACAGCTTCCTCAATAGTTACATACCCCATAAGGCAGAGAAGTGGACAAAATGCCCCCCCCCCCCCCCCCCACCCTTTTTTTTAACATAACTTCAAAAGAAAGAGGGGAGAGCTCTGGAATCAATAAGCAGAACCCGGAAACGATATAAATAAATATTGATCAAGCACTCAAAAAATTAATTCATGAACAATAAATGGCATTAACGCCACTTCACAAGCCAAGGCTATAGCGATTATTTTGGTAAATAACATTATCCGCTATAAAATATGCACTGCAGATGCCGTATACAGGTACGACGAAATCAGTGAGAAATTATTTATAACATATACATACAAAAGCGGGATAAGATGAACAATCTCTGCAGAGAAAACACGCTTCAAGATCATTCACAGGAGGCCTCTGTAATATTAAATCCGGTAAAAAAACACTCTCCAACCTGTACTATTTGGTATCTACAACTATAAACACGTGAGAATATGCGATTTGAGAACCGACAAAATAGAGACCAGGATCTAGAAATGGAGGTAGGTATGATAAAACGGCTCCAAAATCAGAAAATAAATACCGGAGACAAATGCAACAGAACTGCATATATGCCTATGATGGCACCATCCAACACGACCCAGACACAATGTATGTATGTATTAAAAAATATATACGCAACAGTGTGAGTGTGTGTGTGAGTGGGGGGGGGGAGAATTCGAATATATGTCGAAACCTCCTCACCCACATTACTTAATTATTGCTGGTGCAGTCAGCAATAATATAGTGACCATAAAGCTCTTTTACATCTGATATACTCCGTAATGCCACCAGTACAGGACGCTCTCTCCCAAGTACAACTCCACGACTTCCGTTGTCAGTGCACATGTACTGTCTCTAAAGACTCATTCTTTTTGAATCCGTCAACGTTAGAGTTATGTGATCAGCGGGGAGGAAAGATTCTTTACCCGTAAAGAAGACAGGAGGGCCTCCATGTAAACAATTGTGGTAGGTATAATAAGAAAGGAAATTTACTATAAAATTTAGATTTCTTATCAACCTACTCACAATTGTTTACTTCAGGCTGAATAGACAAAAGGCTGGAGGGAATCGCATAACCAACCCACACTTAACCCCAGTGCACTGGAACCGTGAAGCAGAAGGAAGAGGTCCCGAGGCTTATCAACCATAATGTCGCAATCATTGGTAAAGGACAATGAAAAGAGACATATGAGCCTGTGTGACACACAGACAGAAAAAGGGCAGTAACAGCACAAGGCTGAAACTGACCTTCAAGAAGCCTAATGGCTACGGCAGACAACAGCCTGAGCAGAAGAAAGAGGACCCAGGGCAAAAAGGTCCTCCGACTGCTCCTGCAACTGGCGCAAATAAAAGGTGGAGAAAGTAGAAGCATTTCTCCAGTAGGCTGCCTGCATAACATCCGACAACTTCACGGAGTTAGAATAAGCCCAACAGGTAGACAGTGCCCGCACCTCGTGGACAGAAATACGATTGGTAATACAATCGCCAGCTGCTAAACGACCATAAGCCGTATGAATAGCAAGACAAATCCATCGAGAAATGGATTGAGGAGAGATCTTCTGTCGACCCGGAATGAGAGACAGAAAAAAACGTTTCCTGCCTTTCCGTATGAAGCGTGTCCGATCAAGCTAAATGCGAATAGCATGGACCGGACAGAGCAAAGGGCAGTTACCCTCAACAGAAGGAAGAGCCCTGATACAGATAGGAGGAGGAGTAGTATCTGGTAACTGATTCTTGGCCAAAAAGGAGCAATCAGTGGTAAAAGTAACACTGTTGGGAGAGCTCCTAAAAAAGGCCGGGTCAATCGAGAGGGCGTGAAGCTCACTAACCCGTCTGGCCGAAGCAAATGCCATCAGAAAAGCCGTCTTATATATGAGAAAATGCATATCCACCTGGGATAAAGGTTCGAACGGCGCCCTCCCCAAGCAAAGCAGCACCCACGAAAGATTCCATCGTGGAGTAAGCTGCAAAGTCCGAGGCCTTTTCAAAGAAAAGTGCCGAACAAGCTTGGAGAGGTAAGGATTAGTGCCGATACGACGCTTCCCCACATAAGAAAAAGTCTCTGAAAGCATAGACCTGTAACCCTTGATGGTAACATGCTGGAGACCCCGAGAATCAAACAGATATACCAGAAACTCCGCAATCTGTGAAATCGAAGGATTGGCATAATCAACAGAGTGATCAGCACACCATCGACAGAAGACCTTCCATTTAGCTGCATAAGCTAAACCAGTGGAGTGCCTCCTTGAAGAAGAAATGCACTCCACTGCTCGTCTCGAAAAACCTCTACGGAGGAGACAGGACCTGACAAAAGATATGCGTGAAGGCACAACGAAGTCGGGTCGACGTGAAACCTCCTCGGGCGACCTTGACAAAGAAGGTCGCGACGTAGCGGGAGACATGCCAGAAGCGCCGCCATCAGCGAGCGGAGCTGATTGATCCACACCCGCTGAGGCGACAGGGGAGCGATCAGAATGATTCGACAACTGCAGGTTCGAATTTTGGCGAGAACCTGAGGAAGAATCGGAACCGGCGGGAAGGCGTAGCCGACTAGACCGTTCCAATCGAGTGACAGAGCATCCACGGCAAAAGCCAGAGGATCTGGACACGGGGACACGAAAGTGTCCACCTGATGGTGCCAACGAGTCGCAAAGAGGTCGATGTGGGGACGTCCCCAGAGATCGCAAAGCGACTGGAACACTGCCCTGTGAAGCATCCACTCGGTGGAAATAACCCTGCCCTGTCGGGACAGGGAGTCGGCTAGGACGTTCAGACGACCGGGAATGTGACGAACGACCACTCCGGCGTAAACATCCTGAGCGAGCAGTAGAAGATCCCGAGCTAACTCGTACATCGGAACCGAGTGCGTGCCGCCCTGGTTCCGAATGTAAGCAACCACTGTCGAATTGTCGGATAGTAGAAGGACCTGGCGATTCGACAGGTGAGGAATCCACTGCCTGAAACTCATCAGAAGAGCAAGAAGCTCCTTCTGGTTGATGTGTAGAGCTGCTTGATCCTGGTCCCACATCCCATGTAGGAAAAGACCGAGAGGATCCAACCTCGCACCCCATCCGAGATCGCTGGCATCTGCCGTCAGAACGCGATCGGACGAGGGTAAGTCCAGTGGAACACCCTGTGTAATCCACTGAACATCTGTCCAGGGAAGAAGGTGAGGATACAGAGAGTCCGGAAACGGAAGCACCTGATCCAGAGAATACTACATTCGGGCTCCAACGACTGAGCAGAAAGTGTTGGAGAGGTCTGACACGCAGCCGACCTAGAGGAATGAGATCCGTCACCGAACCGCAGAGACCGATCAGCCGGAGAAAACTCCGAGCGGTCGTGGACATGGACTGGGACAGAGTCAGTGCAAAAGCTGAGAGAATCACAGCCTTGGCCTGGGGAACCGCTACCAAATTGAATTTGGTTTGGAAAGACATCCCCAGATGACAAAATGACTGAGAAGGGACCAGGTCCGACTTCTCCTCGTTGACTCTGAATCCTAGCAACGTGAGCAAGCTCAACAGAGTGGCGACATCCGACTCCAGTAAGGCAGCATTGGAATGCCTCTGGAGGATATCGTCCAGATATGCCGAAGTAGTCACCCTGGACTGTGTGCGATGGAACGCTATCACATGCGACATCAATCTGGTGAACGCCCAAGGAGCCAGGTTGAGGCCGAAAAGCATGGCCTTGAACTGGTAAACTCGCCCCAGAAAAGCAAACCTGAGATACTTCCGTGACGCCCGATGCATCGGAACGTGGAAGTAAGCATCTCGCAGGTCGATGCTGGCTGCGAAATCACCCTGGTGAATTGATTGGTGGACCGACCTGAAAGTCTCCATGCTGAACTTGGGAGCAATGATAAACTGGTTCAGGATACTCAGATCGATCGGAGTCGGCCGTCCTTCTTCGGCACCAAGAACAGGCGGGAATAGAAACCCACTGACTCAATGTTCTTGACGACCTCGATCGCCCCCTTTGCCAGGAGATTGGCAATCTCCGTGGACAAAAGTTCCCGACGTAAAACGTCTGAAGGAACTGTGGTTGGAAGAGGCACCCTTGACAGAGTGGGGTGCCGTCAGAAGGATATGCGCAGCCCGGACCGAACAACATCTAACACCCACGGATCGGATGTGATGGTGGCCCAATGGTTTGCGAACTCTGCTATCCTTCCTCCAACCTGGGACGAGTCGAGGTGAGGACCTTCATTTCGAGCCCCGACGAGGCCCACGAGAGAAGAAACCACCTCCTCTGCTAAATGAAGAATCCTGTGACTTCCCTCGATTCTGCCACCCCTACCTTTACCCCGTGAGTAAGAAGTAGAGGCGGCGGCAGAAGGACCAGCCTTTTGCTTCACAGAGGAAGCAGAAGGGTACTTGTTAGGCTTGGAATGGCCCTTGCCTCCCCTAGAAGGCTGATCAAGCTGACGAAACAGCAGCTGATCTTTGGAATGACATAGGACGTCATCCCGGACAGTCGACACGGAACCATGGAAAAGTTGCGGACCTGCCAAAGAAGCAGATCGAAGAGCAGCACGCTGCTCCTCGGGAAGGGATCGTCCTGTGTCCAGCACAGCGTCCCTTCAAACTAATTCCAAATTAGCCGTGTTAGAGGCATGCGTGTGAGTAAGGTGCATAAGCGCCTTGGACAGCACACGCAAAGGAGCCTGTACCTCGTCAAACTTATCTGGAGGCAGATAAGCAGCCAAAGCTGAGACGACGTGATCTGAGAGAGAAAGCATGCCAAGCATCTCTCTAGATAAGCCCAACGTGGACTCCAGAGTCGTCATTGGAATGACGACAGACTTGGGCTTGGAAAGCCCGAGGGAAGTGGAGTCCTGATCCAGAACCGTCAAAGTCTGGCAGCCCGACGGATTGGCAGAATCGTAGGAACGATAATGCACAGGAGGCAAAAAGGTGTCAACCCTGGTGAAGAACGAAGTCTTCAAAGCCTTGGAATTCAGCTTGGAATCCAATGCTGAAAAAGCTTCAACCACCTGTACCGACTGGCACGGTCGAAGGCGCCCAGAAGCAGGTTGCTCCATAAGCTGTTGGCGCGCGACCGATGATCACGGCCAGGCTGACACTGTCGGCTGGTTAGCAGGTTTGAGATCAGGCAGAAACCCAAACACAAAGTCAAGAGCTGCCCCCAAGTCCGAAGACTGCTGGCCCTCGACCTCAAGCATGTCGGACTCCTCCCCAGAGTTGGAAGACACATAGCCCATCGTGGGCAAACCAGCCGACGCCTCCTATGGTGTCGGGACACCAGAGGAATCAGAAACCGGCCTGTTTCCAATCCCGGGAGGCGGCGCCATAGGAGGCGCCTGGAAACCACTCATAGCCTCGCTGGAAGCAACAGGAAGGCTCTTAGAAAGAACCTGAGTGAGTAAGGAGAGGGCCTCCCTAAGCTCACTGCCTGTACCGACCGGTTCGACAGGGGAGCGAACCGGCAAAGTGGCTTCACCTCTGACTCTCTTAACCAGCGAAGGGTCACGATCCTCCAAAAACCCCGACGCGGGACGATGGGCGGCAGCCGAAACATCTGAAGGCAGACGTGTATAGGGGTACGATGCACCCCGAGGATCAATATGGCGAGAACTCATGAGAGTCACCGCGGACCTCTGCGGGGCAGAAGGTCCAGGCTGCACAAAAGGCGTTGGTCCCCCAAAACTGGCCGTGAGGCCAGAATGAGTAGACGGAAATGCCACGGAGTTCATAGTGTTTCCACTAAGAACATCCAAGTCCAAAGACACAACTGTGGTGCTCGACAGCGAAGAGACCACAGAGATGGGTTCGGCCGGCAGCCCCTTCCGACTTCGCCGAGTTGAAGTCAGGGAAGGCTGAGGCCGATATCCCACGTCTACAGTACCGGACATTCCTGCAGTCCCCTGCAGCGAAAAGCCGAGGCCGGCTGAAACTGACGACGAAGCAGACGGACCAGCAGTAGTAGTAGATACGTCGAGAGTCATTGAGGCTGGTGAAATAGTGGAGAGAGCACACCGGCTCGGCTCCAAAGGAGGAGTCACAACCCTAGTGACAGCCTCAGATGTCGACTGGAGGGGGACCGTAGTCCCGGAACCAGGCACCTCTTCACCAGAACAATCAACGGCTCCCGCAGTATCCACCACAGGAAAAGACTGCACATCCCCCATGGAGGAGGAATAACTCTCACCAGACAAGGTCGGCTCGGGAGGCCCCGAACGACCACGTTCTCCTTTCCCGCGGGAGTGGGCGGCATGGCCACGAGAACGAACGACACGGTTAACTGACGCCCAGAAAGTGGATGACCATGATCCACAGACACCACATGGCTGCTCGGCCGAACACCCATTACAGGAGGAACAAGACAAATGTACATTGTCCACATGCTTTGGCAGCAGACATTGCCCACAAGGAATTGTCCTGGGCATGATAGAGGTGAGAGGAGCAGAGAAGGTGAAATCAGAAAACAGAACACCCCCAAAGAAGAGAGAAAGGTGACAGAAACAAAGACCCCAGACGGTCGACCGGGAATCACACAACAGGATGACTACTCTCAAAGGAAAGAAGAAAAACTGTAGGAGTGGTACCCCGCTGACACCTAACTCTAACACAATTAGAAAATTTTGCAAAAAAAGCATTAACAATAATTGTGAAATAATATAAGTCCGAACCGCATGGCACACGAAATTCGCGCGCGACTCGAGAGAGAACAATTAAATATACATTATGGATATATAATAGAAAAGAGAATATAAAAAAACATTGTTCCTGAGAATACAAAGGATACACTGTGGTACAATGAATCAGGTATCATCAAACATCGAGCTGGTGGAACACTGATAAGCGTGCAAAAACATCTCGACACGAAGCGGATTATAAAAAGAATGAGTCTTTAGAGACGGTACATGCGCACTGGCAATGGAAGTCGTGGAGTTGTACTTGGGAGAGAGCATCCCGTACTGGGTCTGCGCCGGTTGCACTCGACCCAGTTTTGGCTTATTTTTTATTGGTGCTTTTGCACCACTTTTCTTTCCCAACTTGCTTGGGAAAGACAAAAATAGAGAGTATTTTATCCGAGTTAGGGACTTCCACTGTAGTGCAAGCCTGTAGTAAACAATTGTGAGTAGGTTGATAAGAAATGATAATGTGTGGTATCTATATCATCCAAGAGTTGTTCCGGAAGGAAAAGATATACTTTCCATCATACGTTCAAATCAGTTAGAATCACAGTCACCAGCATCTAAACAGGCAGGTGACTGGACCAAATAAGCATCATGCAACAGCTCAAGATTTGAGACTGATGTTGAGTGCTTCTGCCTTAGCAGGAATACTGCGATTAGCTGTGCAACTGCGACAGCAAGTCCGTTACAGAGGCCTGAGGAGCAGCGGTCATGAATAGCCTCTTCGCCGGCTACTCCTAGGACAGGGAGTCCAATATAGTTATTACTGCGGACAACCCGATGAATGAAGCCTCATCTCCTTGGCTACTAGATGATGCGACTTTCTTCACAAAAGAGGGACCTTTTGATGATGCAGACTGGAAATCCTGAGTTACTTAGCCAAGGTGCGGTCGGGAGTGCTTGGTAGACGCTAAAGAAGCAAAACTGTAGCCGTTCCCGGCTAAGAATTGAGCTAAGCGTACCGGACAATATGTACATAAGCAATGACTGACTCAAGTTCCTACCAACAACACACGGCTCCAGATGTTGTTGAAAGAGAGAGAGGGACTCCCTCTTGCTCGTGGTCCGGGGAGACCTGGACGTGCATACCTCAGAACTTGCCGTCTTCTTCTTTCCATCAACACTAGGTGAGCATGTATTCGATCAACAGTGCTTGCTACACCCTTATTCTCTCTAGACTGCCACGGACATACCCGGCATCACATCACCCACATATGAGTGAGATCTGCCAGTTGAGCTAGCTGTAGACAAGGGACATAAGCCTCTTTTGAAACCTAGCCCTTGTCTTTTTCTAAAATCATTGAGCACTTTTCCACTAGCTCACAATGCATATGCGACACATCCGGAGTCACGGTCCTAGTATCCAATCTTAACCGTTTCACCGGCGACAGGGAACTGAAACCACTCATCAGGTTTTATAGCCCTGTGCAATATAAAGATCACTTTGTCTGTTATGTAGAGGAAACCGTAAGACTAGCCGGACCCGGCTGCCTAGTAGACGGGACGTCCCGGACAGGAGGCATGGACGTATACTCTGACAGACGCAAGTTCCTACCAACAACATCTGTCCCCAGATGATGCTGTAAGAGAGAGAGGCCTCTCTCTTGCTCGCGGTCCTGGATGACCTGGGCGAGCGTACCTCAGAAATTGCCGGTTTCCTCCTTCCGTTGTCGCTGGGTGAGCATAATTGCATATCATATTGTTCGCTCCACACTATATGATCTCTCTTTTTCTAGCCTGGATCGTATACACCCAGCGTCACAGTTCTCAGAGGCTTGAGTAACTACTTCGCCGTTCGAGCTAACTGGCGACAACGGACCTGTGTGGTCGTGTGTTGACATTGATTTGCAACGATAACAGCACACTCCCTGACGGCGTCATGAAGCCACACCATGTTCTTGTTCCTCTGTAAATAGAAACTAAAAAACTATAGTGACCTTTTGACAAGAGGACCACTGAGTCCCCTTGCCGCGATAGGACTGATAGTGTCCACTCGCCTAACACAAACCATGACGCCTGTCATTCAGATTATCAAATCTGACACATGGAGTAGAATTAGTGGCAGTACATCAAGTAAACTCATTACAACGACCAAGTAAATACAGGAAAGGTTTCCTCTATTTGCCATACTATTAGATAAATATAATTACCTAAATACTAATATATGTCATTGTACTACCACCAAATCTACATATAACATAAGATAACATTAAATATAATCAATGAAATAAATATATCCAACAAATTTTTTTCTTAATTTAAGAGCCCAAGTTCCCAAAGGGAACGATGAGCCCAAAAAAGCCTAAGTGTGGACAAAATTATAAAATCTGTGTAAAATTAACTATCAGAATATTTAATGTTACTTACAACTGTTGTTCCTAAACAAAAATAGGAAACTACCTAGAGTAATGTAATGTAAACAAAACACCGGAATCAAGACCCCAGGCAACACGGCCCAAAGTCAGTAACAGAAACAAGACTATCCAATGTAAAGCAAGATCTTCCTCAAAAGAAAAAACGATACATTGGATGCAAGATGCATGACCAAAATGCCCGAAACACCCTAAGGATCAGGACGTAACCCTGGGGATGTACAAAATAAACTTCTGTATAAAACATTAAACTCCCAATAAATTTTTTTTTTATTAAAACAAGCCAAAAAGCTTGGGAGCTTAACTAGGGGGACCAAGGGAAGGCAGGGAAGGAATACTAAATAAACAGTGGATAGATCATAATCAATCAGTGATAACATCAGGCTCATGTCCCGAAATTAGGGAACATGAACTAATTTTTATAAATATTATACAATTGCAGCCATGAACATTTCAAACCACCGTTTCTTCCTTCCTTCATCCAGTTCTGTCCTTGGATCCACCAATTTAATCATTGATTTGTGTCTGGCATCATTATTAATTGAGATTTAAAAGCACAAATGTCAGTTTGTTGTTATCTGACAAGGGCCAAACAAAGAATGATTTATTGGCGCCAGATTCGGTGACTTCCTGGCGTCTGCGCATGCACGGAGGGTAAAATGTATGGAGGGCCAGATAGGACTTCTAATTTTCGGTTTTGCATGCAAATTTTGGGGATTGGGGGGCAAAATTTGTGTTTGACCCTAGATATTTTTGGGTTAGTACCAGCTAAGTCTGAGTCATTGGTTACAGAATAAAAATATTAGTTTACACAAAAATAATTTTCAAAAAATTTTGACAAGAGCCCAAGTTCCTAAAGGGAACGATGTGCCCAAATCTATCCCAAAAGAGCCCAAGTGTGGACAAAAATTAATTTTTATATCCAAAAATTAACTGCAACACTACCAGACTATTTAATGAATCTTACAACAGACCTACCATATAATAAATAGGAAACTACGTATATAAAAAGAGTGTTGTTAATGTAAACAACATCAGAATGAAAACCAGAAACGAGACCACAGGCAACATGGCCCAAAGTCAGTAACAGATTTTTGAACTATCCGATGTAAGGCAAGATCTTCATCAGAAGAAAAAATGATACATAGGATGTATGATGCATGACCAAAACGACTAAACACCCCAAGGGTGAGGATGTAACCCTGGGGATATGCAGAATAAACTTTCTGTGTAACACGTTAAACTCCCAAGAAATTTTATAAAAAATTTTAAATAAAACAAGTGCCAAAAAGCTTGGGAGTTTAACTGGGGAAGGGGGGGGGGGGGGATCAAGGGAGGGTAGGGAAGGAATACTTAACAAACAGTGGAAAAATCATTATCAACAATGATGACGTCAGGCCAATGTCCCGAAATTGTGGAACATGAACTAATTTTTATTAATATTATAAAATTACAGCCCTGACCATTCCAGACCACCGTTTCTTCCTTCCTTCAACCAGTTGTGTCCTTGGATTCACCAAATTAACCACTGATTTGTGTCTGGCATCATTATAAACTGAGATTTAAAAGCACAGAAGTCAGTTTGTTATCTGACTGAGGGCCAAACAAAGAATGATCTTGGCGCCAATTCCGGTTACTTCCTGGCTTCTGCACATGCGCAGAGAGTAAATGTATGGAGGACCAGATAGGACTTCTAATTTTCGGGTTTGCATGCAAATTTGGGGGATTTGGGAGGCAAAATTTGTGTTTGGCCCTCGATATTTTAGAGTAAGCACCAGCTAAGTCTGGGCCATTGGTATACAGTGTAAAAATATAAGATGTTGGTATTCAATGTGTGGAAAATCCAAACATCCATCTCTGATAGGATAGGTATATGTAGGCAGAAAATAAGATGTTAGTATTCAATGTGTGGAAAATCCAAACATCCATCTCTGATAGGATAGGTATATGTAGGCACAAAATAAGATATTGGTATTCAATGTGTGGAAAATCCAAACATCCATCTCTGAAAGGATAGGTATATGTAGGTAGAAAATAACATGTTGGTATTCAATGTGTGGAAAATCCAAACATCCATCTCTGATAGGATAGGTATATGTAGGCAGAAAATAAGATATTGGTATTCAATGTGTGGAAAATCCAAACATCCATCTCTGAAAGGATAGGTATATGTAGGTAGAAAATAACATGTTGGTATTCAATGTGTGGAAAATCCAAACATCCATCTCTGATAGGATAGGTATATGTATGTAGAAAATAACATGTTAGTATTCAATGTGTGGAAAATCCAAACATCCATCTCTGATAGGATAGGTATATGTAGGTAGAAAATAACATGTTAGTATTCAATGTGTGGAAAATCCAAACATCCATCTCTGATAGGATAGGTATATGTAGGTAGAAAATAACATGTTAGTATTCAATGTGTGGAAAATCCAAACATCCATCTCTGAAAGGATAGGTATATGTAGGCAGAAAATAAGATATTGGTATTCAATGTGTGGACACTTGCAAAACCAATTCTTGAATAAGATGTTGGTATTCAATGTGTGGAAGATCCAAACATCCATCTCAGAGAATTGGCTTTGTATACAAGCACACACGGAAAGCAGCAGTTCCATGCATCCGTGGAAAGCAGCAATTCCAAGCACACACAGAAAGCGGTAGTTCCAAGCTCCTCCATTGAGATTCATGACCCAGTTGGGAACAAAACAGGATTCAGTCTAGAGAGAAAAGTTTCAGTTAATTCACAAAACACAATGAAGGAAATAAAATAATGATTAAATAAAATTTTCACATAAAGTGAATACGAAATATTTATACCTCGGAAATATTCTTGCCCGTGCTATCATTTCTAAAACACTAGTTTTTCCAGAACTTTGATCTCCTACAACTACAACCTACAAGGAAAAATGGGAGATGGTTTTAACAACTGATCTCTTAAAATATATTGAAAAAAAATTATTATAAGAATTATGTTGTTCACAAGATGCACTGGAAACCTCTCCACACTGACATTAGCCAAATGAATATCAGATTTTTATTACCTTCCAAAGTGTGATTTACTGGGATTCCGGGTTTGATTATAAACGATAACTTCACAAGTAAATTATGCAATCAACAATTGTGTCGTGTATCCGTGCATGCAAACGAGGACACTTTGCCGTGGATGTAATGGGGACTTCCTTGTTTTTGGGGGTTTGTTAACAAGAAAAGCAGACGACACTTGCAAAAACAATTCTTGAATAAGTTTTATTTTCATTTTTTGTCTCAAAAACATAGGTTCCTCATTGGAATGAGCTCAACGAGGGGTCATGACCTATGTTTTACAGACAAATAAAAGTGTCAATGACACTGTAGCTCAACTTGTTAAGACATGTACATGTATAGTATGTGACACAGCAATGACAAACATCTAGGTAATGAACTGATAACAAAGGTACATATAAAGTATTGCAACGGTCTGTACATAAATACTGACCGCAGCCTGTAACAAATGTATAGGTAAAGTATTGTAAAGGTGGGTGACAGTCAGATGCTAAACTAGAAAAGAAATCTTTGAGTCCCAGAGTGGGTCTGACTGAACCCCAAAATATTTGTTCTCATAGCACAGTGATAACAAAGGTACCCAAAACACACTCGTTTCTGTCACAAGGTGAAAACAAAGGTGCCCAAGAAGTTCCGTGAAGATCAGCCCTGACAGGCTCGTTGCGATCTGATTGTAAACACGACTTTGAATCTGATACAAATTACAGGACATGCATATGGTCATGATAATGTATATTGACTGACACCCCTGGGACTTTTTTGTGATTATCATATAGCTTTTGATTAAACTATTCTGACACTTGCAAATTGAATTTTGTATCCACATTTTGTGAAATTAAGTGTGATATTAAAATTACAGTATTGGGTGATTAATACAATATTTATTTTCTATCTCTTTTTAATTCGTAAACTCTGTGAGTTGATCGCATATAGTTACCGTGTTCTATACACTACAACCTTCATTTTGATGTATAATTTGTGTATATTTAATTTGAATTTATGGAATATTTAGTGGTAGGAATTTCAAAGTAAACAAATATCCCTTACTCATTCCATGTACAATCCATTAAAGACCTGGTTTCCATCACAAAAAAATTACACCTAGCAAACTAAATGTCAAACAGGCAAGATTTGAATCAATCAAAAGAAAACTATTTTGTTTGATAATGCATAACCATAAGACAATTATTAATTAGGCAGGCCTATGTGTTGAAAAAGTGTCAATAATATGACATTTTAATCCACGGAGTGCTATTCTGTTTTCGACACGCTGATATGACCGTAATCCTGCCCATTAATTATTACCAACCAATGAGGTGCTGGCACAAATGTGTGTGACATCCCACCAATGCTCACTGAATACTGTAAGAAAAAAAAATTCTTATAACATCTCTGCGACGATCCATGATGGTTTGCATTCTCAGCACAAATGTGTATCTTTAAAAACATTAATTGGTTGTGTTTGTGTTCAATGTTGATCATTTAAATTCAATCACACTTCTGTTTTTATTAAACCTGTGGAAAAATATGTGAGTGTTAAACTTTATCGAGGGGTCGGCAGCACTCATTACAATTTAAGCCCACCAGGTGAAAATTTGATAAACTTTCTTGTAAATGACACATTCACAAAAATAAATACGGGAATACTGGTACTCTAAGTGCACTCTAAGTGTATAGCAGCAAACTTATAGAAATAAGTTTTAACAAGAAGGATGCCAATGCCCTATAGCTCACCAACATTCCTCTTTGATAGTAACTTTGGCAAACACAAGAACCGTATCAAACAGGCTCATAACATGCGACAAAGCTTACCTAAACACAACCTCTTAAAAGTAAAACACAGAAACTGACATAAACACTAAGTTAAACATGAAATTCTGAGCTAAACAGAAAACTAAACGCAAATAAAAATGTCAAGAAAAATGTTTAAAATGTAGGGTATGAGGGGTAAATCATGGAACAATGATACTGAGGAACATGTATGATGAATATAAGTGCCATGGGAAGAGAAGGAGCATAGCAGCTGACTTAAACACTAAGTTAAACATGAAATTCCGAGCTAAACAGAAAACTAAATGCAACTAAAAATGTTTAAAATGCAGGGTATGGGGGTTAATCATGGAACAATGATACTGAGGAACATGTATGATGAATATAAGTGTCATGGGAAGAGAAGGAGCACAGCAGCTGACCGAAACACTTAGTTAAACATGAAATTCTGAGCTAAACAGAAAACTAAACGCAACCAAAAATGTCAAGAAAAATGTTTAAAATGCAGGGTATGCGGGATTAATCATGGAACAATGATACAGAGGAACATGTATAATAAATATAAGTGCCATGGGAAGAGCAGGAGCACAGCAGCTGACCTAAACACTAAGTTAAACATGAAATTCCGAGCAAAACAGAAAACTAAACGCAACTAAAAATGTCAAGAAAAATGTCTAAAATGTAGGGTATGAGGGGTTAAATCATGGTAAAATGATAATAATCATCATATAGCAGCATTATAAAGGCCATGATATGGAAATAGGGCGAATAAGTGACCTAAACAGAAACTTTAACATTATTGGACACGTATGCTGATGCCGACCGATCGAGCCATGCCATAAGCTCACACAACTAAAATTGGTGAGCTAAAAACAAAAGGTGAGTCCTGTTACTGGTACACGTTATGGCCAACATAACCGGGAAAGGTCCAAGAATAAACGGTTTGGGTATATCTCTATTTACTGGCTGTGAGCAACATCCAACATCCAACCCCCCCCCCCCCCCCCCCCACGAAAATTATGTCTCTCCTACCAACCTTTAATGCCTTCCTAAATGCTACCTATTTCCCCAAAGCGAGCTATCACTTGCCAGGGAATCAACGAATTAAGGATTGAATTTTAATCACCCGGGTTTTGGACCCCTCATTATAATTTGTATGGATTTGTGCTTGTGATATACTGACATCCTGTTTGCTTTCATTAACTGGAATCGAATAATTACAGTTTCCAATGATAATCCCCACACCACCCCACTCCCAAAAAGAAAGACCACCAGCAGTTTTAATTATTAATTTCGCCATAATATTGCTGAATACGACAATTTTTTTAACTTAATTTAAAGTCAAAACACAGCCTGCAAGATCATCACGTAGACCTAACGTATCAAAGTCGCTGCTCATCATTTTAGTCTGACTATCACTCAATCACTATATGTGTGCGTGTGGAGGGGCAACAATTATTTATAAGTTTAACTGGTTGAGGGCTAGTAGGTATAAAAGGAGAGTCCACTATCACTTTGTACATGTACGTGTACAACATACGTACACGATGCGTTTACCAACGTGGAATTCGGTGTTAAATCACACGCTTGTTCACACAAACGTACATTGATATTGAATCCCCCATGTTTTTTTGTGACTCCTAGATCGCACTTTTAACGTTCAAATACTCGTGGTGAACGCGCGTTTTTAAAAAAAAGGTGAAATTGTACATCTTCACTTTTATCTTTTACTTTAAAAATTTTTGTCGACGTTCCCATCGCATATCAGACCATCGATCCATCGTTGGTGAACGCGAGCAAAAAATTCTAGGCTATCATCAAAAAACGGTCTGCGGATTCTGGATCAGTGATGGCGGTGGGTTTTTCCCATTTATGACGTCATTAGGGGAATTCCCCACTATGGGAATTCCCAAACTCAGCTAATCGACCGATCGGATCGCTCGATTCTCTGCCAATTGACCGATCGGATCGCTCGATTCTCATAAACTCGATCATATGGAGTTATCTCCCCTCGTCGTGGGGTGGGGGAATATCCTAGGAAATAAATAAAAGTGATCGATATATATAGGAGAGAGAAAAAACATAAACCTAAAAATAATTATACATTTAATTTTGAAAATAATAAAACAATTAAAAACGAAAGATGTTTTTACAGATGGATTCTAGATACCGAGATCGAATTTTAGAAGAGTTTGAGCGTGCTAAGAAGGGCATTCAGTTGGCTGATAGAAGCAGACGTCTTGGTGAGATGGAACTCAAACGCGAAGCCACAAAAATATTTAAACCCGTGACGGAGGGTCAAGAGCGAAGCAGGAAGGAGATAGTCGAAGAATTGAGACCCATAAAGGAGAGTTCTTTGAGAATGGGTTTGTTGCCTCCTAGTTTTGGAAATCGGTATTCCGTTCAATCTACACCGGATTACGTTCGCACGGGAATTCAAACAGATTTGAGCGAGAGCGACGATACAGCTTCAACTATCACCACTAGTAGCGTCGCATCGTCCGATGATGATGGCGGTAAGAGAGATCAGTTGTAGGAATTTTATAAGGATTCGGAGGGAAGGATTTTTGTAGGTGATACGGAAGTAGATATTGGGGATGATGAATTGATCGTCGGTTCGAACAGATACGAATTGACCGATGGTCTGCGGAGATTGCTCCTTTACGACAAGCCCAGCGATTACAGGGAACAGGATTTCGACAATTACGGCGACATTCTAGTCCAGACCCACGCCATGAAGAGAAATAACGATGCCAGAGAGACGAGACCCAAAGCCAACAGAGGTTACAAGTGGACGAAAGTGGTGAAACCCATATGGGATATGAACAGGAAGTTCGTCGAATCGGTGACTGGCAAAGGGGTGAAAACCACTTTTCTTCCGAGCGATTCCGATGCTCTGTCTCAGAGATTGAGTTTGTTGATGGCGAGCAGACGGGGGGGGTAACACAGGATTAGATAATCAGATAGTTGCTATATCTGACGAATTGTTAAGACAGAAGGTTTTGAATAAAAACCAGTATAAAAAGCTGATGAACGAATTGAAGGATTGTTGTGTATATAATATTTATTTATTTATTTATTGGTGTTTTAAGGTCACATACTTATGCACAATGGCTAATCGTGACTGTGACAGTTTTACGGGTGGAGGAAGCCGGAGTACCCGGAGAGAACCACCGAGCAACGACGAGCAGCTGTCAGCTCCCCAACATCGTAACTCTGAACTCTGCACCGCAGCACAGGCAGGGTTAGATTGGTTGAAGACATGCGCACCATCGACGTGCAGTACGCCTCAGTACACAGCGTCATCGTGCCCCCATGTAGGCAATCGGGGTGAAGTGGTGTATATAATAAGTAGAGAGAAACAAACAAACAAAGAAAAATAAAACAGTAAATTTTTACACTAGAATAATAAAAGTATTTAAACGGCAAAAACGATTTACCAGTGAAAAAATGATATTATTCAGCAGATCGCTTTGGTACTCGTAAAACAAATCGAGCGCGGCTTCATCCAATTTCAAACACATTCGATATTTGTGGTAGTAGCGCTCTAAGTCCACCATCTCGACCTCATTCAATTCGATGGGATCGTGTGGTTGTAATGTATAGATATTAAAACCGAATTTCTCATACGCTTCGTCTCGTTTCAATTTCAATTCACATCTTTTAGGTGTTGTTGTCATGATCAATTATTTGGTTTTTATGAATTCTTGCAAATAAAGTATATTTTAAATTTTGTATTTAAATAATAATTTGTTCAAAAAGTTTCTCTTTATTTCTCTTTATATATAAATAAAAGTTAAAAAAAATATTCTTACAAACTCAATTTTGAGGTAAAAACAATGATCAAGTCTAAACATCCGAATTATAGTCTAGAACGTGCAAGACTTCAAACGTTTAAAAATTGGCCTTCACATCTCGCTCAAAAACCCGAAGATTTAGCCGCCGCGGATTTCGTTTACGTGGGTAAAGGCGACAAAGTCAAATGTTTTTGTTGTAACATACATTTGATGAATTGGGAACCTCACGACAGACCTTTACTAGAACACATAAATAATATTGAAAAAGGCGAATGTGATTATTTGAACAAGATCCTAACGTTGGGATTGATCAAAATCGAAGACGAAGAGAGGGATAGAGATAAAAACCAAAAATTATTGATGGATATGTTACAACTCGGATACACCAAGGAACAATTGTACGATGCGTTAAACATCGCGAACAAGACCCTGTCTCAATTCATAACTTTAGAACATCTCATCAAATTCATGGCGGGAGCGGACGAGTTATCGTCACTCGTCAAAAACGAGCCAAGCAAAACGTCTACTAAGTGTCTGGTCTGCGAAGGTGTCGCAAACGTCTTGTTTCTACCGTGCGCACACCTGTGTTGTTGTAGAGAATGTTATTCCAAAGACGAGAAAACGTGTTCGTTTTGCAAACGAGAAATAAAAGCGGTCTTAAATTGTTTTTGAATAAAAAACACATTAAAGAAAAAACTGAATTTAAAATTTAACTTTTTTTTTTTTTTATATATATAAAAAGAGTAAAAAAGCAAAACTTTTTTAACAAATTATTTAATACAAAATTCCAAAAAAATATTCTTACAAATGAAGCAAACAGATAAAACAATGGTAAATTTAAATGAGAAAACCATACCTCAGTTAAACAAGATTTGTAAACTATTACAAATTTAAGATTTCAGAAATCATAGAACTAAATCAAAAAAAATTGAAGTCATACAAGAATATTTGCGAAACGCTAGAAAGGCAAACGAAATGTCGATAGCAACGACGTCAAAAGATGCATCGGTTGTGAAAAATGAGAAGATAGTAAAAGGAATCGAAATGCCGACGTCGAAAAAAACCAAAAACGTTTCGATTGTGAAAACTAAGAAGCCGACTAAACAAAAAGCCGTTGAAGAACATCAAGTTTCCAAAGAAAAGAAAAGAAAAACTAAAACGAAAACGAGTGATGCACTTCAGATTCTAGACAAACGAGATATATCGAGCGAAATTCAACGAGCAATCGACGAAGAGAAAGGAGAAGAATATGTAACACGACTCATTGCAGAACTATTCCAATCGAAACCCGTAGAACGGGAGAGTGCGATCAAAGGCGTTTTTAAAACTTTCGACGTGGTTCCCTCGTTCAAGAAAATCGATCCGAAATTGTTCATGGAACGGGTGAAGAAAAAAGTATTGGATTTGTTTCGCGAATACATAAACGTGGGATTAAAAATTAAGATGATACTTCATTGCATAATGAATAAAATCGACGTGAAGTCCGGCGAGAGCATCGTGAAAAATGCATATTTCAGATCTAACGTCGAACCCGTATTTCGAGATTCCGAAAATCCCACCGTAGCGGTGAACGTCTTGGGATACGACAAGGAAAAACGAACGATCTATCCTCTCGGACAGACTTCGTGTCTCGGAAGAGAAAAGACGATTATTTTATTATTGATTTCGAATGGTGACAATCGTCATTATTGTTGGGTTAAACATCTGAGCCGATTACTGTCGAAACAAAATAATAATCATAACGGAAAGATATCTTTATGTTTCAATTGCATGAACATACTTAAGACTGAAAAATCATTAGCGAAACATCAGGAATATTGCAACGAAAATCAAGGTGTCGCCGTCGAAATGCCCAAACCCAACACCATCGTGAAGTTTGAAAATCACAATAGAAGGTTAAAAGTACCATTCGTCGTGTACGCCGATTTTGAATGTTTCACCGCGAAAATGAGTTCCTGTCAACCCAACGCTCTTCAAAGTTACGTCGAAAGATATCAAAAACACATACCTTCAGGCTATTGCATTTACGTGAAATGCGCTTTCGACTCGCAACACGACATGGGTCCCTTCACCTACACGAAACAGTATGAAGACGACGATGTGGCTCAAAGATTTGCGGAAGAGTTAGAATCGAAAATTCAAATGTTATACGACAAATTCAAAACTTCGGCGAAAATTATCATCACGCGAGAGCAGCAGGACGAAAATAACAGAGCCACCGAATGTCACATATGCAGACAATCGTTCGACGAGAATTCGGAGGAAAATAAGAAGGTTAGAGACCATGATCATTACACGGGTCTGTATCGCGGTCCGGCTCACAGCAAGTGTAATTTAAAATATCGAGACGCCACTTTCTATCCGGTGATGTTTCACAATCTCTCGGGTTACGACAGTCATCTGTTCGTGAAAAATCTCGGCACCTCACACGAAGAATTAAATTGCATCGCGAACAGCGAAGAAAGATACATTTCCTTCACGAAATGGAAGCTCATGGAGAAGAAAAGAGTAATCGACGGAGAGACGTTGAAAGAAAAAACGAAATCCATTCGTAGATGCATACGTTTCATCGATAGTTTTAAATTCATGTCGACTGCTCTGGAAAAATTAGTCGATAACATGAGCAAGGATAAATTTAAAATCACGAGCAAACATTTTGGAGAGCGAGTAGACGTCATGTTGAGGAAAGGAGTCTATCCTTACGATTACATGAACGATCTAAAGAGATTCGAAGACACCGCACTACCTTCGAAAGAAGATTTTTATTCGAAATTATACGAATCCGACATTTCCGACGAGAATTACAAACACGCCAAAGACGTGTGGAAATCATGCGATATGAAAACCATGAGAGATTATCACGATCTCTATCTGAAGACCGACGTTCTGCTCTTGGCAGGCGTGTTCAAAAATTTTCGAGACGTCTGTTGTCGAAATTACGATATGGATCCTGCTTGGTATTTCACCGCACCCGGTCTGGCGTGGGACGCTCTGTTGAAGACCACCGAAGTCCAATTGGAATTATTATCCGACATGGACATGTTGCTCATGTTCGAAAGGGCTGCGAGAGGTGGCGTCTCGATGATCTCTCACAGATATTCTGAAGCTAACAATCCCTACATGAAAGAAGGTTTCGATTCGAAACGGTCGACTAAATACATAGAGTATTGGGTCGCCAATAATCTGTACGGTTGGGCTATGAGTCATCCTTTACCGATTAGAAATTTCGAATGGGTGAAGGAACCGGAAGAGATGCAAAAATGGAGAGACTATCCTTGCATTTTAGAAGTCGATTTGAACTATCCGGAAGAATTACACGATCCACACAATGATTATCCGCTGGCTCCCAAACGAATGGAACCGAACGAAGGAGACGAGGAAAAACTCATTCCCAATTTATTTAACAAACGTAACTACGTCGTCTACAGCGAGAATTTGAAACAGTACGTCGATTACGGGATGAAATTAGTCGACATACATCGCATCATTCGATTCGACGAAGAGCCTTGGATGAAAAAATACATCGATCTCAATACGAATCTCAGAACTCGAGCCGAGAACGATTTCGAAAAAGATTTCTTCAAACTCATGAACAACTGCGTGTACGGTAAATTGATGGAAAACATCAGGAAGAGAACCAACGTTCGACTCGTCACGTCTGAGAAAAGAGCTAAAAAATTAGTGGCGAAACCTAATTACAAACACCGAACCATATTCAACGAAAATCTAGTGGCCGTTCACATGCAAAAGACGCACCTGAAGTTCGACAAACCGTATTATCTCAGACAGATCATCTTAGACATCAGCAAGCGATTGATGTACGAGTTTCACTACGATTACGTCAAACGAAAATTTGGCGATAAAGCCAAACTACTGTTCACCGACACGGACAGTTTAGTTTACGAGATAGAGATGAAAGACGTCTACCGAGATATATCTCCAGACGTGGCCGAGTGGTTCGACACGAGCAATTATCCCGTCGATCATCCATCCAACATTCAATCGAACGACAACAAGAAGGTGTTGGGTAAATTTAAGGATGAGAGCGGCGGTAAACAAATCGTCGAATTCGTGGGCTTGAGACCCAAACTGTATGCTTATCGTCTAGAAGATGATGAAGAGATCAAGAAGTGCAAAGGAGTTAAAGCATGCGTGGTGAAGAAAAACATCTCTTTCCAAGAGTATAAAGATTGTCTGTTAGGAAGTGGTCCGGTGTATAAGACTTTGAAATCGATTCGAAGCGAAAATCACGACTTGTATACTGAAATAGTCAACAAGATTTCGTTGACGGCCGACGACGATAAGAGATTCATATTAGACGATAAAATAAGCACTTTGGCACTCGGACATTGGACTTTGGATCTAATTTTAGACGATATGAATGTGGATGATTGGATTCCAGATACGATTGTTGATGATAAGATTCCAGATATGATTATGGATGATAGGATTCCAGAAAATCAAGAAGAATTAGATGAACACAAAATTATAGAAATCGATAGTGACATCAAGAGAGTTAGTTTAAAAAGAAAAAGAAAAAAAGAAAAAGAAAAAAAAAAAAAAAAACCCTAACGAACTCCAATTCTTAAATTCCGAAAACGTTCGAGCTAAGAGAGACAAACTACGTTTGATATCTCTTTTTGCGTCGTCTTTTTTTGCAGGTAGCGAAAAAGACGTATTTGAATATAATAGATATTTGCAGTTGTTCTTCCTGTTCAAAAAATTGTCAAAAGATCAAGTGAAATACATTTACGACGCGGTATCTAAAAAATTTCATTCGTTATATCACCACAAAACGATCGAATCTGTTCTACTAAAAGATGGTAATATCGGGATTCCCGAAAATCAAGAGGAATTAGATGGATTCAAGATTATGGAAATCGATAGAGACATCGAGAGTGTTAGTTTAAAAAGAAAAAGAAAAAAATATAAAAAAAATAACGTCATTTTAGTGAATTATAATAAAATAAATAAAAAAAATATATACGCATTTATGAATAAGAAAATAAAGATATCCGTAGAAGGTGTCGTCTTACCTAACGAACCCCTATCCAACATCGATCTGTTAAATGCGGCAAAGAATTTGAAAATCAAAGATTTTCTAGGCATGTTTTCCAGAGATGCCTTGCCGAAGAGAAGACCTCGACAATCGGAATGCGGAATTTTAAATCTAGACGATTCATCGGGTGAAGGCACTCACTGGGTGGCGTGGATCAAGAACGGGAAGAAGAAAAATTATTATTTCGACAGCTACGGAATCTCGCCGCCAAAAGAAATAGAGAACTATTTCAACAAATCGATGGTTCGTTACAACACGGAACAAGTGCAATCACCAGATCAAGTGTTTTGCGGTCACCTGTGTCTCTACGTTCTCAAGAGATGGTCTGAAGGAGATCGATTTCAAGACATTCTCAATGATTTACATTAAAGAGAGATTTTTTTTTTTTATAGTATATATAAAGACAAAAAATTATTTTAAAAAAATTTTAATCGAATAAAAACGAAAAATAAAATAACATAGTTCATTTTTAATAAACTGCGTTTTGAACATATTTTTCTAAAAACAAAAAATCCCACAACAACATGCCAGTCAATAAATTTGGTAGAAGTGACGACGAAAAAGTCAACCCGAGAAAGAAGAGGAAGACGTTCGAAGTCGACGATGGTTACAACGTTGCCAACTTGGACGAATGTTACGTTCGGAGATACGAACCTCGAGAAGAACCTTTGAACATGAACGATAAGAAGCTCTACAATCTTCCCGAGCCGATAGATCTTGCAGATGCTGCGACTAAAAAATACGTCGACAGGGGGAACGCCGATTTCGAACGAATCCTACTGGATAATTACGTGGATAAAACCATGACCGACGATCTCGATCTGAAATCCAAACGTTTGGTGAACGTCGCGAATCCCATAGATCCCACCGATGCCGCGACCAAGAAATATGCGGACGACTCTCACGCGAGATTCAGCGAACACCTGAGAAATAGATACGTTACGAAAACGATGCACTCGGAATTGAATGCCAATTATAACAAGATAACGAACGTGGCCACTCCCACGAATCCCAAGGACATGGCGACCAAACACTACGTAGATCTGGAACAGAGAAAGTCTGACTGATGAGAAATGAAATCGGATCTGAATGCGGGAATCCACAAGATATTGAATCTGTCGGAGATCAACGACACGGATGCAGACTCAACCGCGGTCAACAAGGGCTACGTAGATTCTGCCGTGATACAATCGCAAGAATACCTAGAATCGCAAGTGGACGATCTCTACCTGAACAAACAATCTGGCGGAACCATGGAGAGTGGCATCAACATGAATGGTCACAATTTATTCGGTCTCGATCACGATCACGAATTCGATTCCAGCGCGGTCAGCAGAAAGTATGTGGACGACAACTCGGTCTGGAGAAAGGGCGACATCATGGAAGGTAAACTAGACATGGGTGGACACGCGCTCACGAATCTACCGGATCCCGTGAACATGACGGATGCCTGCACCCTGATTTCGGTGGTGGAGAAAGTCAAATATGCTAGACAATTGATCACCGTGTGGGCCGAAGCGGCCGGCACCTTAGATAAAGGAAAAGCTGAGTGGTCTTTCGGAAATGGAGGTAGCGGATCGAAACATGGTCAGGTGGGATATCCCATGCCGCTGGGAGGTGAAATCCTTCGAATGAGTCTGGCTTCCTCGGATCTGAATAACAGAGTGGTCGTCAATCTCATGGTGAATGGTGTGGAGAGCAATAAGAGATACAGCGTCGAAAAGACTGAGAATCAACATGCAAATGTTAGCACGTTCGGCACGCCTCTCAAAGTGAACACCGGAGACAGGATTAATTTCGTCACGAAAACCAATAATCCCGAAGCCACCACTTCCGTGGTGAGTCTACTGATCGAACTAGATTCTTTGAACAAACAGTGAACGCGTGGAAAATAATGAATTAAAAAAAAAATGTGTGATTATTAAAAACAAAAAAAAACAGAAAAAAAAAGTAATGAGATCATCTTTAGATCTCATTTTTTTTTTGTTTTCCTTCTTCTTCACTATCACCATATATTATAATAATGTTTCCTTTTTTCTCAATTTTCAGCGTCGATTCTTCTTTCTTTTTTTTCTTTTTTTTTGTGATATGATACGTTTATAACAACACTTTTGTTTATCCGAATCATAATTATGAACGAATGTTGTGCATCTCTTGGTAACACTCGCATCATTACCATTCTCTTCAGAAGGTAGTGGTGATGGTGGAAAGCGTCTCATTCTTTTCATTTCCAACCGTCTATCCCGCTGTTTACCTAACCATTTTTCCACATCTTTTTTTTTGTTTTTTGGCATGCAACACAGGATGGAACATCTGACGGAAACAGAGAGACGATCGCACAGGATCGAACAATCTAAGATCTGTTCGAGTTTTAATATCTTCGTCACGAAATATCCTTTTTGTTTCTCTCGAGTGCATAGCAAGCGATCATTTAAATAATTCAGAACGTAATCGAAAAAATCTTTTTTTTTCAAACGCGAAAATGGAATGTGTATTTCGTTTTCTACGTGACTACTTACAAATTGTAACATTTTGTACGTCGAGAATGTTGAAAAAAGACGATTTTTTCTCGGATGAAACTTTTTTGTGTTAAAAAAATATCATTAAAAACGAATTTAGTTTTTTATTCTTTTTTGTTTTTTTTGTTTTTAATAATTACTCATTACTTTTTATTTTGTTTGGTTTTTTTTTTTTTTTTCACACTCGTCTCTCATCGAATGATCGACATCTTATTTCCGTCCGATTCGAATTGTAATTCTCTGTCCGACAGGACCAGGGCAAAGGCTTCGGTTTTTCTCGGCATGTTCCTATCGAATTGCATCTTGATCTGAATGTCTAAGACGCTACTCTTGAGTCGTTCACTCTGTTTACTGACGTCGAATACGAACATGGGATACATCGACTTGTATTCGCCGGGAGATATGTTAGGATTGCTCATCAATTCGTCCAGACCATGATACTTCTTTCTAAAATCAGCGGCGTCGCCGTACAGTCTGCAAAAATCGTTCTTGTCGAATGACGCGTTGTAATCGATTGCTGGATATCTCGTGGCGTTCAGAAACACTTGCATGTTTCTCAAACTGCAGTGATCGAACAGTGACGCATTCTTTTCCTGAGACCCGTCCCTATCGGTCTGAAACGCAACCACGATGAAACGCGGTCTCTCGGAAGCAGATTTCACTGTCAATCTCCAATCGAAGTGATGCGTGGAGTGCTAGCCGTGTCGCACTGTCTCATTCTACATGATGTTGTAGAGACACGCTTTCTCCACGATCGAAGGCTCCACGTGCGGAACGAACCACGATATCTTGTGTAGAGTTATCTTACCCGCATCGGTCGCAGTGAGTCTCACTATTGCGTCGTCGTTTCCTTTTCGAATCAACGTCAGATTGTGTTTGAATCCGTACATGATCTTGTTGTAATCATCCGCAAATCCGAAGATGTGTTTCAAAGGTATCCTGAATGAAAACGTTCCTTTAGGTCTGGACGTCTTGGCGACGTAGTCGAATATCAAGGCGGCGCCGGCGCTAGCAGGGCCGACGGTGTCTTTCACCCACAACTGATTAAGTCCTTTGGATTTCGAAAAATCATCAGGATACGTCAAGAGTCCGAACATCGTGGTGGCCTGACCGGGATGAAACACAGATTCTATCTCTTGTCCGGATAGCATGTATTTTATGTTACTGAATAGATGCATGATGCCATTATTGGCTAGAGTAACCGTGTCGTCGTCGGCATAGTCGCTCCCATCTTCCTTGGTGAGACGTCCCTGCACCACTATGTAACTCTTGCTAGGATGTACGAATAGATCTTGAGTTTCGACGTTGATTCTTATCTCTCCCGCATTGTTCAAACTCGTTCCGGTTACCGGTTCGTATTCGTGAACCTCATATTCTTGAATACTTTCATCTTTCACTATGCTTTGTGCTATATCTAGTATATTTGTCATTTTAAAGGATTTTTAGTTTTTTGTTTATTAATCAACTTGCTTTTTTTTATCTAAAAGTAGTTTTTAATTATTTTTTATTATTTTTTTCTCTTATATATATATGTGTCTAAACAAGAAAATGTTAAAGAGAGTAAATAAAAAAAATTTTGTCTTCTTCATCAAAACTTCGTCTTCTGTAATTGTTGTTCGTAAAACTTTCCGATGATCTCTTCTCCATCCAAAGCTTCGATTTCGTAAGTCACCGGATCGGTGTGAAATATTTTGATTATCACGAAGATTTCCGAGGTCCATCGAGGAGTATAACCCTTTTCGAAGTGCTTCTTATAAGCGTAAATTCTCACTCGATCACTGACCGCAAATTTCGGCATTCTAGACTTCTTCCTGATCTTAGATCTCTCAGGATATAGATTCGCGTAGACCCGTTTTTCGTTTCGAGGATCACTAGCTTCCGCGGGAGTCATCTTGATCGATCTGTGTCGCGTGTTGTTGTAATCGTTGACCAGACCGTTCAGAGCGTATATGTATATCTTGGTCGAATTCGCCGTGAAGTATCTGTGCATCTTTTCCTTCATCGTTCGATTCCAACGTTCCACCACGCTGGCTTTCTCTTCGTTTTCGATCGAGTAGAGGTCTACCAATTGACGAACGTGCTTGTTGTAGAATTCCTTTCCCTTATCCACCCACAATTTACTCGGTTTTCGAGAAGATGAGTCGAACACGCTCTTCAGAGCCTCGGCGACGCAAGGTCCCAATTTATCCTTCAAAGCTCTGATCCAACCATATTTGGAAAACACGTCGATGACCGTCAATAGATATTTGACGCCCTCGTTCCACCTCAAAAACGATCTCATGTTGACCAAGTCGTTAGACCAAATATCATCCAGACCCTTCACGAACACTCTTCTCTTTCGAAATTTACGCACTATGGGTTTGTGTAACTCCTTGGCCAATTCGCTCGTCAATAATCGTTTCTTCTTCTTTTCAGATGCGCTTTTTTTTTTTGAACGCCCCATCCGAATCGACGTTTCGCACTGATCAGATTGCCGACCAGCGAACGTTCCATCTTCTCTCTCCTGGTCAGATTCGATATGCCTCTCAATTTCCCCAACATGTTTTTGTCGCAGACGTCATTACAAGTCTTGGTGTCGGGATGTCCGGCATAGCACAGATCGTGATCATACGCGGCCGCGTCCACCCTATTCACAGGTTTGCTCCAAGATTTGGGTGTCAGATCGGCGTTGAGTCTCTTGTTCAATTTCGTTCCGGGTCCCGTGAAACCGGGCAGATGCATTTCGAAAGGTAGATTATTAATCATTTTATTCACGATGCCTTTACCTTTGCTCGCGTTCTTTTTTTTGATGAATCGTGTCTTGACAGAACCACACACGTCGCAAATTCCGCGAAGCATCTGTCTGTCGTTTTTAGTTCGCACTTCTCTAGAATTACTCGTCTCGGTAACTCTCTTACACTTTACGCAATACATTTTTAAGAGTTATTTAAATTAAATTCGTTTTTTTATTTTATATATAAATTTAATAATGAATCAACTCTGTTCTTATTATATATATATATTTTTTTTCAATCGCTGCTCTTGAGTTCTATCATCTTACTGAATTCCTCCCTGGCCTCTTTCCTCCCCTTTTCCACGAGAGAATCCTTCATCTCTTCCTTGATGATCTGACGAGTCTTGATTCTCACGGCTTCTTTCATGGCATCGTATTTCGTTTTCTCGCTCAATATCGCGAAGTATTCACCGTCCGATATCCTACCGTCTTTTAACGCCATAGAGATCATTTCGGATATCGTGTCGATCTTGGAGTTGGCCAAGATGCGAATCTTGTCGTGTTTCCTCGCCTTCAGATATAATTTCCTACTCAAAAAGTATCTGAGCGTGCTAAACAATCCGGCGGCGAGGGCCACTCCTTCTACGGTCAACACGATCGGAATGGCGACCGCGGTCGACAACAATCCGATGCCGGCCGTGTGTAAACCCATGGAAATTGTGATGAGTGTCGTGTCGATCGCGTTGACGAATGTCACGAAACGCGAATACTTCTTCTTGAGGGAACGACGAGAATCTCTCTCTCGAGTTAGATACTCTTGGATTCTATTGATTTGATCGATGCGATACCTCTCTCCTCTTTCTCTTTCTTCTAGCGACGGTGCCGTCGGCAAAACGTCGATCGGCTTCTCGTCCTCGTCGTCCACTAACGTCGGATACAATTTATTTCTGGTTCTCATTTTTATATTTTTTTTCTTTCTAATGTTAGATAAAAAATTTTATGTGTGTATTTATTTTTATTTTCTATTCTCCCTTATTTTATATCAACGAAAAAAACTTAGACGCATGCTTCATTCAGCAATAATTTCTTGATGCATCCCTTGTCTTCTAAAGTCAGACTTCTACGCGCTAATTTCAGTTCTTCCGAAACTGTGGGCTTGTCTTGATTCTTACAGAAGACTAATCTCTTCCAAAACGTGATCACATCGTCGAATCTAACGCGTTCGAACGCCGGTTCGAAATACATGACGACCATATCTTCCCTTTCCATCGTCAGACACGAATGATTCTCGTGATCGAAGTCTAGATGATCCCGACATCCGACGCATCGTTCTAACAAGATGGAACGTAGTTCATCGTTCACGCAGATTGCGTATGCTCTCATCAGCATGTTTAAAAGAATCCTCGCTCTAATAGTCTGGGAAGCGCACATGATTTACGTATTTTTTTTTTATTATCTATTCGATTTGATATATTTAATTTTCTAAATAACTATTATTTATATATTTTTTTTTCTCTCCTATATATATCAATCACTTTTATTTATTTCCTAGGATATTCCCCCACCCCACGACGAGGGGAGATAACTCCGTATGATCGATTTTATGAGAATCGAGCGATCCAATCGGTCAATTGGCGGAGAATCGAGCGATCCGATTGGTCGATTAGCTGAGTTTGGGAATTCCCATAGTGGGGAATTCCCCTAATGACGTCATAAATGGGAAAAACCCACCGCCTCAAAACAATTGAGAGTTCTGGATCACTGATCCAGAATCTGCAGACCGTTTTTTGATGATAGCCTAGAATTTTTTGCTCGCGTTCACCAACGATGGATCGATGGTCTGATCTGCGATGGGAACGTCGACAAAAATTTTTAAAGTAAAAGATAAAAGTGAAGATGTACAATTTCACCTTTTTTTTAAAAACGCGCGTTCACCACGAGTATTTGAACGTTAAAAGTGCGATCTAGGAGTCACAAAAAAACATGGGGGATTCAAGATCACTGAACATTTTTGTGAACAAGCGTGCGATTTAACACTGAATTCCACGTTGGTGAACGCATCGTGTACGTATGTTGTACACGTACATGTACAAAGTGATAGTGGACTCTCCTTTTATACCTACTAGGGCTACCTTAAAATTTGTTCTATTACAAATTATTGAAGAGTGCCCACAGGCACTTTTCAATAATTTGTGATAAAACAATTTTATATAAACAAAATATTATTTGCATTTGACTGAATATGTAACATAAACGAGGAAAATGTAGGGCTTTTGCTCTTGTACCCTCATTTTTTGAAAGTCCTGATAGTGGCTTCCAGCACTCAACCAGTTAATAAATTTGCAAAATGGCTAGCCGTCTTTCAATAATTGTGGGTGGGTCCTAAAATTTTATCCAGAAATTTTAAGAATTAGTCGCCACAGCCAGTGACGTGGAAATCCCCCCCCCCCCCCTCCACAAAAAAAAAGTAAAAAAAAAAGAAATTACTGCACTCTCATGACTTTCATAGCCCCCCTCCCCACCTTCATTTTTGATTTTTTTCTGAAGTTCATCCCAAGATTATAAACTGAGAGAGAGAGGTCTAAAAACTAATTTTCTCTGTTAAATGAATGTCGAGTCAGGTTATTCGTATTGCCATGTGATCCTGTTTGACAATTAATTCAAACATGTACAAAACAATAGGCCGCCGAGAGTCAGTGAACAAAAGAAGCTTTAAACAATAACAAGTAGTAGTTTGATTATGTCACTGGTCGCTAATACTGTCTTATTAAATGACACAGGTTTTAATTACTGAACTATTGTAATCATCTTCACCTGTGTAATTTGTTACTAACACTTCTGACATCAGAGCATGAACAACTAATTTGTTACTAACACTTCTGACATCAGAGCATGAACAACTAATTTGTTACTAACACTTCTGACATCAGAGCATGAACAACTAATTTAGTCATACTGTACCTGGATCTCCAATCAACCCCCACCAATTGGACCACAAATCCAATTCGATCTCAGACTCCGAATATGAAACTGTGAAGGTAGAAGACATGACCCTGGGAACGTACATAGAAAGCCTAGATGAACTCACCATTGAGTGCTTCGGCGAACTCAAGCTGGATTTTAACGGTACCTCGGATGACTTCTGGGAAAACCTGAAAACTCAGAAATGATGGGCTGATGGAGCATACTACTTTCTTCTTAACAAACCTGGACACTTGGAAGCAGCCAAGGTCCACAACTACTTCCACAAATGGCTGCAATGGAAAACAGCAAAAATAACAACTGCCATGCCTTCTTTTTCCCAGCCACCTCCTGCTGAGAAGAAGCAGAAACGGAACAAGTGCCACTGAACCCGACACTTTCTTCCTTTGATGCACCCAGACATGATGCCAAATAAATTCATTCTACAGTTAAAGAGGGTCGAAAGGGGCTTGCTTGATTTGCTTTGAAATTTGTTACATTCTTGGTTTGCAGGACTCTATTGAAAGGTTTATAACTTGTCTTCAGTATGATGAATGAGATGATGGATGGCATGGGTTAATTACGACGCGTACACTGTGTGGAGTTTCCCCTTGCACAGTTTCTTATTTTAGTTCAGAAGTCTCTTTACTAACTTTTTTTTTTAAATATATTTTTTTTTTCAAGTTTCACAGTGAACATGAATTATAATCTGGGTGAAATTTACACTCGGTGGATATTTTCAAATCTGTCAATATGGCATTGTTCTCTGTAGAGTTTGCACCAGGCCACTGGGCAGCCACCGTCAAATAGGCTGTCCATGCATATGTGACGTTTGATTTGCTTTGACAGAATGGGGCGGTCTGCACAGTAGCAAAATGTACTTGCACTAAACAGCAAAATGTCAGGATTCTTGTGCCTGTGTTCAATTTGACTGTGTGAAACATATTGCACTCGTGAAAAAATACATGCTACTCAATGTTATTGCTGAATAATAAGTTTTAATTTTCTTTCCTTGTTTTCTGTCCTATAGAACACACACTTTCCTTTAACCATTTAGCTTAATGTGTATGTGATTATCAGAATGTGGAATAACCCAAAGGACCATCTTTCTGGAGATTGGGCGTATAAGCACAGATTGACTGATTGACTATTGTCTGATTGGTGACCGTCTGATTTTTGCTTTAGGGATAAAAAGCGTATTTTTCGTACATGCAGGCAAACAGTTAAACTCCAGAACCACACAACTGGTGGAAATGGCTTTTTCAAAATGTATTTTTCTTCCTTAATTCTTGCTTGATAACTTCTCGATCACAGAAGTGATGGTGACCAGTGGAAATGGAGGGGTCGGGGTGCTGGAAGGGGACACAGCCTCACCAGGTTCCATGTCCCCCCCCCCCAACACACTGTTCAACACAATGTTTTTTTTTGTTTAACACTTGCCTTACTATGTACACTCATCTGTGGGTATGGTCTGAACAAATTTACAAAATACATGAATTTTTTTTTGACCCCAAAACATAGGCTGACACTCATTTACAAAGGCTCGTTCCAGTGTGGAGTCACAATCCATACTTTTGAAGTTTAAAAATAATTAAAAAGAGGAAGGGGGGGGGGGGGGGGGGGGTATCTGCTTGCCTACAGTTAATTAAGTTTATGGAAGAAATAGGCCTCATTATGTGAATGGATCTTATTGAATACAGGGGTGGAGGCTGGATTCTCAAATGAGGGGTGGGGGAAGGGAGCCTGAGCAATATTAAGTGGCAGCATGGCATAACATGCAGTAGTCATATCCCAAGGAACCAAGTCTGAGTGGGCCATGGGCCTGGGAGAAGGAGTGCCCTCCCCGGAGAAGGGGTTCAAACCCCTCCCACAAAGAATGTTTTTTTTTAAATCTAGTGCACTGAGTGTCTTGGGTAAAATTTGCTCCAAACTGGATTGGAAGTAACTGTGAACATTACCCAAACCGAATGCTGTATAAAAGTTTTGCCTCAATAGGCCTATGGGTGTAACATGCTATAGATGGGTGAAAGTAGTTGAAAGAAGGTTTGAATGGGGGAGGGGGAGGGGGGGTCTGCCCCCCCCCCTCTCATAGCTCTGACACTTATTACAGCATTACTGTTCCAATGTTACAGGTCCATCTCTTTATTTCAGTAGAGTAAATACATTGCCGTCTGCGTTCGGAATTTTCATACTCATAAATTTCAGAATTAAAGGCTCATAAGTTTAATTCCGAAGCCAACTCATAGAATAAGTATTAATTCCGACACATGACGTTCATTAATCTGCCGCACCCCTTTCAACAAATAAAATTCGCATAACATATCAGGACGTCATTGACTATAAGGGCCAAGGAAGACTATAATGACCCAATGCATCTAAATATGAATAATGGCATCACATCTCTCAGCCAGTCGATAATATTTCCCCCAAGATATCTATTTTTATCGAAATTCTATTTTGGATGTAATTTGTAAACACATATGTTTCGCAGGTTTTCCTTTGTGTCTTGGATAGATAATGTATCAAACTTAGGAAGCGACAGGCAGAAAGTGAGTAATAACAACTCTGATGAATAAATTCGCATCTCAAAGATATATTTCATCATCCAACTTTCCAAATTCCCAGTTTGTCAACAAATCAGACCATATTTCTGCAGTTTTGTTCTTTTTAAATTTGAAAACTTGAATTAATCTATAAGTTATGCAGGTCTAGTATATACTGTTGAAGTTAATTTTTATTTTCCTTGAACTTGTTTCTGAAGTCTATATATGATAATGTATATAATTGTTTTAATTACCATAATAAAAGATAAATTAATGTAAATTACTGATTTGTGTTATAATATCCTCAACAATCCCAATATAAATAATTAATATTTCCTCACTCATCTCAACACGGACAGCCAGCTTGTTTATTACCATGGAGATTGAAAAAATTCCATTGCAGTCAATGATTGACAGGATCTGTTTATATGCTGACTGATCTCAATTACCCTCGATTAACAGAACTCACATTTTTAATGCACTGTAATGCTTACATAGCACCTTAAAGTAATTATCACACTTTCACCTATGATTCAGTGACCTATGGATTAAGAGGCTACCACCAGTTACAATAAAATCTCTTCATAAATATGAAGTGTAGAATGTGATAACGGTTTTTGGGCTTCGGGCCCAAGCAGCCAACACATTTGACCGATTTCAACCAAAAGGGGATGTTCCCATCTAGACATTATACAGAATCATCCTACCAAGTTACAATGAAATCCCTTCATAAATACGACCTGTAGAATGTGCTAAAGATTTTCAGGTTTCGTGCTCTTGCAGCCATCATGGTTGACCGATCATGACCAAAAGGGGACATTCTCATCTAGACGGTATATGAAGTCATCCTACCAAGTTACAATGAAATCCCTTCACTTCATAATTATGACGACCTGTAGACTGTGCTAAAGGTTTTCAGGTTTCAGGCTCTTGCAGCCATCACGGTTGACCGATTGTAACCAAAAGAGGATGTTCTCATCTGGACATTATACAGAGTTGTTCTCTGAAATCCCTTCATAAATACGACCTTTAGACTGTGCTAAAGGTTTTGGGATTTCGGGCTCTCACAGCTGTAATGGTTGACCGATCACGCCCAAAAGGGGACGTTCTTATCTGGACATGACCTCAAACCTGCAGATGAAATTTTGGTATGATTGGACAAGAACTACAGGGTGTAGCCTGTGTCAAAGAAAATGTGAACAGGTGTCCAGACTCACAGACTTCCACACGTGTGATGGCAATAGCTTATATTGACTTTGTCAAGTTAAGCTAAAAATGATGATCAATACATTTGGTCACCTGGGATTTGTTCTCATGATTTACGTTAATTCTTCAAATATCATCCAGACTTAGAAATTGCTGGGCTGGAAATCTTGTGGGCAGAACTGAGATATGGCAATCAAAAACTGTGACTGGGAGTTGCATACTGCCCATCCTCAGCTAATAGTACTTATTGGAACTTTATAGATCAGCCTATAGCTTCTGCCAAGAATAACATGTCCTTAAAAAACAATTTTAGTTGGGGGATTTCAATGCCAGCTGCTATCCAACAAGGCAGCCCAAAATAAAGTATATTGACAACTCCCATGGTCTTGTGCAAATTGTGGATTTGCCAACGAGAATTACTGAACACCATAGTAGTCTCACTGATCTTATATTGACATCACAGTAGTCTTGTCCTTATATTGACATCACTGTAGTCTCATCGACCTTATATTGACATCACTGTAGTCTCATCGACCTTATATTGACATCACAGTAGTCTCATCGACCTTCTATTGACATCACAATAGTCTCATCGACCTTATATTGACATCACAGTAGTCTCATCAACCTTATATTGACATCACAGTAGTCTCACTGATCTTATATTGACATCACAGTAGTCTCATCAACCTTATATTGACATCACAATAGTCTCATTGACCTTCTATTGACATCACAATAGTCTCATCGACCTTATATTGACATCACAGTAGTCTCATCAACCTTATATTGACATCACAGTAGTCTCACTGATCTTATATTGACATCACAGTAGTCTCATCAACCTTATATTGACATCACAATAGTCTCATCGACCTTATATTGACATCACTGTAGTCTCATCGACCTTATATTGACATCACTGTAGTCTCATCGACCTTATATTGACATCACAGTAGTCTCACTGATCTTATATTGACATCACAGTAGTCTCGACATTATATTGACATCACTGTAGTCTCGACCTTATATTGACATCACAGTAGTCTCATCTCCTTATATTGACATCACAGTAGTCTCATCTCCTTATATTGACATCACAGTAGTCTCAACCTTACATTGACATCACAATAGTCTCATCGACCTTATATTGACATCACTGTAGTCTCATCGACCTTATATTGACATCACAGTAGTCTCACTGATCTTATATTGACATCACAGTAGTCTCGACATTATATTGACATCACTGTAGTCTCATCGACCTTATATTGACATCACAATAGTCTCATCGACCTTATATTGACACCACAGTAGTCTCATCGACCTTCTATTGACATCACAATAGTCTCATCGACCTTATATTGACATCACAGTAGTCTCATCAACCTTATATTGACATCACAGTAGTCTCATCAACATTATATTGACATCACAATAGTCTCATCGACCTTATATTGACATCACAGTACCTCATCGATCTTATATTGACATCACAATAGTCTCATCGACCTTATATTGACATCACAATAGTCTCATCGACCTTATATTGACAGTACCTCATCGACCTTATGTTGACATCACAACAGTCTCATCGACCTTATATTGACATCACAGTAGTCTCATCGACCTTATATTGACATCACAGTAGTCTCATCAACAATATATTGACATCACAATAGTCTCATCGACCTTATATTGACATCACAGTAGTCTCATCGACCTTATATTGACATCACAGTACCTCATCATCCTTATATTGACATCACAGTAGTCTCATCAACATTATATTGACATCACAGTAGTCTCATCAACAATATATTGACATCACAATAGTCTCATCGACCTTATATTGACATCACAGTAGTCTCATCGACCTTATATTGACATCACAGTACCTCATCATCCTTATATTGACATCACAGTAGTCTCATCAACATTATATTGACATCACAGTAGTCTCATCGACCTTATATTGACATCACAGCAGTCTCACTGATCTTATATTGACATCACTGTAGTCTCATCGACCTTATATTGACATCACAGTAGTCTCATCGACCTTATATTGACATCACAGTAGTCTCATCGTCCTTATATTGACATCACAGTAGTCTCATCGTCCTTATATTGACATCACAGTAGTCTCATCAACATTATATTGACATCACAGTAGTCTCATCGGCCTTATATTGACATCACAGTAGTCTCACTGATCTTATATTGACATCACTGTAGTCTCATCGACCTTATATTGACATCACAGTAGTCTCATCGTCCTTATATTGACATCACAGTAGTCTCCACCTTATATTGACATCACTGTAGTCTCATCGACCTTATATTGACATCACAGTAGTCTCATCGACCTTATATTGACATCACAGTAGTCTCATCGTCCTTATATTGACATCACAGTAGTCTCATCAACATTATATTGACATCACAGTAGTCTCATCGACTTTATATTGACATCACAGTAGTCTCATCGTCCTTATATTGACATCACAGTAGTCTCATCGACCTTATATTAACATCACAGTAGTCTCATCGTCCTTATATTGACATCACAATAGTCTCATCATCCTTATATTGACATCACAGTAGTCTTGACCTTATATTGACATCACAGTAGTCTCATCATCCTTATATTGACATCACAGTAGTCTCATCGTCCTTATATTGACATTACAATAGTCTCATCACCCTTATATTGACATCACAGTAGTCTCGACCTTATATTGACATCACTGTAGTCTCATCGACCTTATATTGACATCACAGTAGTCTCATCGTCCTTATATTGACATCACAGTAGTCTCGACCTTATATTGACATCACAGTAGTCTCATCGTCCTTATATTGACATCACAGTAGTCTCATCAACGTTATATTGACATCACTGTAGTCTCATCGACCTTATATTGACATCACAGTAGTCTCATCGACCTTATATTGACATTACAGTAGTCTCATCGATCTTATATTGACATCACAGTAGTCTCATCGTCCTTATATTGACATCACAATAGTCTCATCGACCTTATATTGACATCACAGTAGTCTCATCATCCTTATATTGACATCACAGTAGTCTCATCAACATTATATTGACATCACAGTAGTCTCATCGACCTTATATTGACATCACAGAAGTCTCATCGTCCTTATATTGACATCACAGTAGTCTCATCAACATTATATTGACATCACAGTAGTCTCATCGACATTATATTGACACCACAGTACCTCATCGACCTTATATTGACATCATGTCCCAACTTAGTTCACAAATATGAAGTTATTGCACCATTTTGTAGTGACCATCATGCCACAAGTGTTATGAGGTCAGCTTTGTCTAGTACAAATTGGGACTTCTATTTTGCGCCTTCTAACGTTAACTTAGTTACCAAACGTCTAATTACTAGTATTAGAGAGAAGGCAAATGAGTATCCGGGCACAAAGCATACAAAAGAGCAAAACTTTCTAATAATTCTAGCGATTTGAAAACCTTTAGAAGAATGCGTAATGCAAAACTAGAATATGATTAAAAATTAGATTTGTCCTTCTCTGTCAAGAGGTTTTCACCAAAGAAGTGGTGAAAAACACTTAAAAAATTTTCTTTACAACAATATAATACTGACCGGTTGTTTCCACAGCTGCTTGAAGGGGATCAAGTGATAAATAATCCTTCTTCAATTGCAGACATATTCAATGACTATTTCATAAGCCAGTGTAACACTGTCCAAAATAAAAACGTACCGCTTGTCAGCGAATTACGTTACATGTATATTGAATTAAAATCCTGTGTTCATTTCTCTAAGCTAAATCGGGATGAAATGGTTTTGTAGGGATGTTGTGGGGCAAGCCCCTTTCAACCCTCTGCAATAGCAGTGTTTGAATTTCTTTTGTCATGTCTGGATGCGGAAAAGGAGGAAGAAGTGAAGGTGGTCAGCAGAGTCTGTGTCTCTGGCAGCTCTTCTTGGGAGGAGGTGGCCGTGATGGAGATTGCTGTTGAAGGTGTTGGAGGACTAGGGGACTGGCTTGGAATGAATGGCTTAGTCTTTGCAGCTGATGGCGGTGTGGTTCCTGTTTCTGGTGGGTTTTGTTGCAGATAGCAGTCGCTGAGTATTTGTGTGTGAGACTGGAGTAGTTCTAAGTTATTTTTGTAGAAGTCCATTGTGTTTAAATATGGTATTTGTCTCATCATAAAGTCCTGATGTTTGTCGTTTCTGAACTGCTTTCCCTTTCCCAGGAGAATCTCCACGGATTCTGTGGTGCTCACCTCCCGTTTGGAGTTCTGGTAGGAAGAAGCTGGAGAAGCAAGAGTGGGTTCGGCATCAGGTTCGATGTCCAACTCAACCTCCTGCTCCACAAGTAGTTCTTCCTCCTCCATCTCCTCTTCCAAGGAAGAGTGTGATGGGCTGGAGTTGGTCTATTACTGGCAACCAGCATCCTCCGGACCATCCACCAGAGTGGAAAGTGCCAAGCTGGACTTGGAACGATCAGGGGTAGCAGACATCGAGTTTTCATCGCCCTGGTTTGCCTCCCTCACTTTCTTTTCCCTCTTCTTCTTATGTATGAACTCTGCCAGTCGGCGGGCATCACATCGTCTGACAGAATGTCCCTTCTTTTTCTTCTTCTTGATCTTGGTGGCTTCTGTCTTCTTTTTGTCATCATCCAGCAAGTCCGAGTCACTTGAAGGGTGACCAGCGCAGGGGAAATCCCCTCACGAAAGGTACTACACCTCTCCAAGGACGTTGCTTCGGCTTCATCAAAAAACACTGTCAGGTGAATTTTACCCTTGAGCACCTGGATACTCCACATGGTAGCAAGGGTAGCCTTCACTCTAACAAGTGTTTCTTGTATAACAAAAGAGAGCTCCATTGTTTCAGTTGTTAGCACCTCGGAGTCCAAGGTGCGAATGATGTCCTAAGCTAAATAACACCCACTACGTCTATAAATAGATTTTACACCTCATTGATTACTCTGGAACTACTTCTATTTCCATGGTAAAAAAACAACTGTGTTTGTTATTGTTGTGAAGCATTTTAATTAAGTTTGCAAGAGGATGGATTAAGAATGCAACTTGCCACGGAAATGGATAACAGAAGTTAACTACTTTTAAATCAATTCATTTTTATTATCTTATCAATGGAATTAAAACAAAAGCAGAGACAATTAATGAATGAACAGTTTTTGCAATTAACAAGATGCAAAAAATATATATATGGCAGCATGGGAGCTACTGTTTGAACTTTAGTGGAATACAAAGCTGTTAGTCTCTTATGTGAAATAAGCCTAATTCTCTAACGTTTTTTTCCTCAATTAATATATAGAGGATATGGAATGAGTGTTTTTCTCATATAAGATTTATGAAATTTTTGCATTTTGGCGAGCCTCTGGCATGCCCAAACGGAAAATTCGGACAAGTTTCATAAATATTATATGAGAAAAACACTCATTTCATATTCTATTTATCATATGACACACACACGCACAAATTATCCACTTAGTATGATTTTTTAACCCATCACCTAACTTGAGTTGCAGGCGGCACTTGGAAAAAACATCCTTGTATAACTAATAATTTTTATTTTTTGCTTCCAAAACATAGGTTATGACCCCTCATTGGAACGAGCTCGTCGTTCCAATGAGAGGTCATAACCTATGTTTTGGAAGCAAAAAGTGAAAATATAAAAAAAAAAAATGAATGGCGTTTTTCTTGTAGGTAAAAGACTAATACAATATAACCCACCCTAAATAGGACAGATAACGTAAATTCTCCCTACTGAAATTATGCAAATGTAACCCAGTTGTATTTTGTTTAGCCAATCAAATTGTCCAGTTTTGAAATTGACCAATGAAAGCTCCCAACTCTAATTATGCAAATTATGAAAATGTGGCCCAGTTGTATTTTGTTCAGCCAATCAAATTGTCTAGTTTTGAAATTGACCAATGAAATTGACGGAAGGCTTTATTTATCACTGATTAATATGAAAACAAAATATCAAATGTTTTAAAGTGAACAAAACGGATGACTCATATGATAAAAGAAGTTATCATGTTAATCATGTAAAAGCAATTTTGATAGAACATTAATCCAACTAAAAAGGACAATAGAAAGAATTGCCATAACTGGACAAAGTTATGTTGCAATCTTTTGGATTGTTTTTATTCACGAGTTTTATTATTTGTGAGATTTATGTATAGAGTACAGTTATGTTTGAACATGAATGTATTTTAAAAATCTGTCAAAGAAATAAAAAATTTTAACATGTATGTATTTTTAAAATATGTCAAAGAATTAAAACTAGTACATTTCTTGTTTTCATTTTTTTAAGTGATAAAACATTGGGGAAAAAAACAAATACCCTACTGAGAGTTTATAAAAGTTGTACCAAATTTACATTTTCCAACATACCAAATAAAATAAATACAGTGAATTTAATTTCTTCATTTCCAGCAGACATGTTAAGTTTCACGATTTTGGCGGGAGGCTCCCGATTTTTTATGCCATCTCCCGATCTCATGATCGGGTGACAAATTCTTATGATTTGAGACCCCATGTTTTGTATTGCAAACTTGAGTCTCAAGTTTTCAGTTTACTATACTACCTACTATATGGAACTTGGAAGATAGAAAAGGTATTTCAAACAAATTGTCTTACATTTGCCTGGGCTGTAGATAATTCAGACGTGTGAAAGAAATTCTTTCAAAGAATAATTAGGTAAAAAAATAACTAGGTAAAAAACGAACCTCTACAGTTAAAATTAGGGAGAGATATTGGTGAAAGTATTGGAGTGAGTAACTATCAAAAGTGATTCGTATTCCATGACTTAATTCAATAAAAGTTATCAAAATCACAAGAAATATCATTTGTGTTGTGTTTCTTTTATTTCACTGGCATTTGAAGCGGGAATCATCCAAAACGGGGCAGATTTTGGTGTTTCTTGCAGTGATGTCCTATTTACTGAAATAAGCACAACAACTGCATATTATCCACCAAAACTATGGTAAAAGCTTAGTGACTACTCAAAAAATAAGGAAATATTGATTTTTACAAAAATGTAGCTTTTTTTGTAAATTTTTGATTCTTGCTAAAGCACCTAATCTTACTTTCCAGTGGTGGAGCCATGGTCTGAAATCATGGGGGACCATGCTAGTGAAGAGGGGGGGGGGGGGGGGGGGAGGGGGGGGGATCTCAGAACTAAAAGCACTGTACTTGTACTGAGGGGAGGAAATAAAAACTAGAGGCTCTAAAGAGCCTTTAATTGCTCACCTGGTACTACATATAACAAGAGGCCCCAGGCGGCCTGAGGCACTCACCTGACATAGTAGCCTAAATATCAACCCAGAGAATTGATTTCAACAAGTTGCATCTGCCCCTCCTAAGAAAAGCTTACACCAAATATCCAATTCAAGCTCCCACAGTGAGGGACTTGGCTTTAACAAACTTGAATCTCCCTTCCCCCCCCCCCCCCCCCCCCCCCCCCCCCCCCCCCCCCCCCCCCCCCCCCCCCCCCCACCCCCCCCCCCCCCACCCCCATAAGGATGCTGCATATCAATATCAAAACATTCCGACTGCTGAATCTGAAGAAGAAGATTTTTAAAGAAAATTCCTCATTTTGAACTAAGTTATCATTCGGGCTCCCACAGTGAACCCAAATATGGACCTAGGGACATGGCTTGAACAAAATTGAATCTCACCCCCTAAGGATGCTGCATACCAAATATCAAAACATTCCGACTGCTGGATCTGAAGAAGATTTTTGAAGAAAATTCCTCATTTTGAACTAAGTTATAATTCGGGCTACCACAGTGAGCCCAAATATGAACCCAGGGACTTGGCCTGAACAAATTTGAATCTCACCCCCCTAAGCATGCAGCATACCCAATATCAAAAGATTCTGCCTGCTGGATCTTGAGAAGAAGATTTTCAAAGAAATTTGCCTGAAATGCACTAAGTTCAAATTTGGGCTCCTATACTGAGCCCAAATATGAACCCAGGGGGCCGATTTGAACAAACCTGAATCAGATCCACCCCACAATGTTGCATACCAAATATCAGAAGGATTCTGCCTGCTGGATCTGGAGAAAAAGATTTTTAAGAAATTTGCCTGAAATGCACTAAGTTCGAATTCGGGCTTCTATAGTGAGCCCAAATATGAATCCAGGGGCCACTTTGAACAAACTTAAATCAGATCCACCCACAATGTTGAATACCAAATATCAAAAGGTTCTGCCTGCTAGATCTGGAGAAGAAGATTTTTAAAGAAATTTGCCTGAAATGCACGAAGTTCGAATTCGAGCTTCTATAGTGAGCCCAAATATGAATCCAGGAGCCGATTGAGCCGATTGAGAAGAAGATTTTTTAAGAAAATTTGCCCATTGCCTGCAGTGTTAAAAAGCACTTTTTCAAACTCCCGAAACTGTACCCTATGATAAGACCGATGGCAATTTTTTTTTTACCAATCCTTTCTGTTGGTCCTAAGGAAGCTTCAGACCAAATAAAATTTCTCAGTGCCATGCAGTTTTGGAGATATGGGCGTTTTAATTTTTTTCCATTTTTAGCTCCTGCGGTTCCCACGGGGCTACGGGAAAAAAAATTCAGCATAAATTAGGTACTTATGACCCAATAAGGACTCACATAAAATTGGTTCAAATCAGCCTCTCGGTTTGAAAAATAGAAATTTTGGGCGGGGCCAAAAATTTTGCCCCTCCCATAACGACGCCAAATATACCCCATCAAACTTCTCTTGAACAAATCTGAGTTTACACCTTAAAAGGAACCTGCATACCATATATCAAGTCTCTGCTACTGCTGGTTCATGAGAAGAAGATTTTCAAAGATTTTGGTGCCCCTTGGGGGCATGGCACCATCCAGGAGGAGGGGCAACTTCATTTGAACAAATCTGAATTGGCATTAGGTAATAAACATTTACCCAACATTTGAATAAAATTGGGCTAGTTGTTTTGACGGAGAAGTCGATAATGTAAAGTTAACGCCGGACGACGACGGACAATGGACGACAGACAACAATGGACGACGGACAGAATGCGATCAAAGCTCCCACTGAGCTTCGCTCAGGTGAGCTAAAATGTGGTTTCCAATAGGCTTTCCATGGTAACTATGAGCTGCAGTTGTGGCCATGTTTGCAACATTGCATCAACATTACATGAGGATCATTGGTAGAAGATGTCCCAGTCCCTCAATTACGTGAAGTTTCCAAACATATGAATTCATCAAACAGAATCACAGAATGTCTCTGGTGGCCATATTTTCCAACCAACAGGAACAAAAAGAGGATCGTTTGTAGAGGGCCTCACATAGACCATTCCTGCCAAGTACTGGTTCACGTCGACTCAGTAGTTCTGAGAGAAGATGAAAATGTGATTTCCCATAGGATTTTTCTATAGTAACTATAAACTGCAATTGTGACCAGGTTTGCACCACGATCAACATTAAATGAGGAATGATGGTAGAGGGTGTCCCAGTCATCAACCATGCAAAGTTTCAAAACATTCGGCCCTGTGGTTTCAGAGGAGATGAGTTTTCAAAATTGACCAAATCAAAGAATGCTTCTGGCGGCCACGTTTTTCATCCAACATGAATAAAATGAGTAACAGTTGTAGAGAAACTCTCATAGACCATGCCTGCTAAGTCTGGTTCACAGTGTGGCTCAGATTTTTCTGAGAAGATTATGAAAATGTGATTTCCTATAGGGTTTCTATAGTAACTATAAGCCACAAATGCAGCCATAATTGCAACCCAATGAAGATTAAATGAGGATCATTGGTAGAGGGGGGGTTACAGTCAACAGTCACATTAAGTTTCAAAACATTTGGCCTTGTAGTTTCAAAGAAGATTTCTTGAAAATGCACACATTTATGAATCCTGTTTCAACAAAAAAATCAGTAAAAGAAGGTTAAATATTTTGAAAATTACAATTTTTTTTTGAGACAGTAAAGGGTTACAGGAAACACAATGATATAATTTACTGGTCAGCTAAGCTGACATGATGGGAAAGAAAATAAACAAAACTTCCATGCTTTCCAAACACCTGTCATCAATCAGTATTTCTAATAAGTAACTTGAGAGTAAAAACATGTATTAACATAATTACAGCTGCACTTGTTTACAGTACAAGACAAAAATAAGTTGTAGGATAATCCTATAAACTATGTATCTTTCTTTTCCGACACTGATAAGACCAGAAGCTGGCATCATTTTCTGGAAAGCTCTCACTGATAGCTTTCCAGAAAATGTCAGATTCTGATCTTGTAAGTACAGGAGCAGCAGTTTACTTAGTTTATTGCAGTTATGCTACAATTTATTTTGACTTGTACTGTATACACAATATTTTTGGGTTTTTTCCCAGTTCTCAGTGGAGAAACCTGGAACCAACCCTTACCAGATTCTCAAAAAACAAGTATTTTTCAGACATTACCAATCTTTGTGCAGACAGGAGAGGCATTGGGTTAAGCATTAGAATATAGCCTTTGGCGGCCACATATTTCCATCCTCTCATACACCATTCCTGCAAAGTTTGGTTCACGTCGGCTTAGGTAGTTCCAGAGAAGATGAAAATGTGATTTCTCATAGGGTTTCTATAGTAACTATAAGCTGCAATTGCAGCCATGTTTGCAACCCGAACATTAAATGTGGACCGTTGGTAGAGGGTGTCACAGTCATCAACCATGCAAAGTTTCAAAACATTTGGCCCTGTGGTTTCAGAGAAGATTTTTCAAAATCCACCATCACAATCAAAAATGCTTCTGACAGCCAAGTTTTTCGATACATGGTAACAAACAAGAGGAGCATTTGTAGAAGACCTCCCATAGACTATCTCTGCCAGGTTTGGTTCACGACGGCTCAGTAGTTCCAGAGAAGAAGATGAAAATGTGATTTTCCCATAGGGTTTTTCTATAGTAACTATAAACTGCAATTCTGATCATATTTGCAACCCGATCAACATTAAATGAGGATCATTGGTAGAGGGGGTCCCAGTCATCAACATCTGGCTCTGTGGTTTCAGAGAAGATTTTTTAAAATCCACCAATCATAATCAAAGAATGCCTCTGGCGGCCATGTTTTCAAACACATGGGATCAAAAAGAGGATTGTTTGTAAAGGACTTCCCATAAACTATCCCTGCCAGGTTTGGTTCATGTCAGCTCAGTGGTTCCAAAGAAGATGATGAAAATGTGATTTTCTCATATGATTTCTACAGTAACTATAAGCTGCAATTGTGGCCATGTTTGTGACCCAATCAACATTAAATGAGGATCGTTGGTAGAGGGGTCCCAGTCGTCATCATTTATGTGAAGTTTCAAAACATTTGGACTGGTGGCAGTTTCAGAGGAGAAGATTTTTGAAAATCCACCAACCAGAATCAAAGAATGCCTCTGGAAACCATGTTTTTCATCTGACGGGAACAAAATGAGGATCATTTCTAGAGGACCTCCCATAGACCATTCCTGCCAAGTTTGGTTCACACCAGCTCAGTGGTTACAGAGAAGAAGTTGAAAATGTGAAAAGTTTACGGACGCTGGACGACGACGGATGCCAAATGATGAGAAAAGCTCACATGGCCTTTTAGGCCAGGTAAGCTAAAAATATTTTCAAATTTGGGGATGGGTGTTCCTCCCGCCCCCCCTCATTTTTTCTGACTTGAATTTATGGTAGGGTGATTGGGTGTGTGTGTGTGGTGGGGGGGGGGGGGGGTGTTTGGAATTTATTTTATGCAAATTTTTTCCAACCTAATTTTTATCAATCAGTTTGATGAAACTGTGCATGTGTTCCCACAACATTGCCAATATTTTATTTATTTACTTTTTAAGCATGATTTCTAAAAGTAATGGATGAGGTGAGGAAGAGGGAGGGGAATTACAGTTTTTGTCTTGTATGCAAAAACAAGCTATGCCACGTAAAAATCTCACTATTTTGAGTTTTTCAAACTCAACATGTCTGGTACCCGGTAAGATATTTTGGAGAATGTCAAACAAGTAATAAACTCTCAGTAGGGTGTTTATTTTTTTTTCTTCTAGGATGTTTTTCATTAAGGGGAAAAACACTTGAAGGCCGGTTTGGGTAAAAATGTGGAGGCCGGTTTGGGTAAAAATGTTGGAGGCCAGTTTGGCTGGAGGCCAGTTTAGGCACATACTAACTGAAAATGCTTGACAAATTGAGCTGAAGACTACAAAATTACCCCTCAAAATTTCAATCAAAATAACACCTTCAAATTCTGTACATATTCACAGGCAATGTCTCAAACAATGGGCCTCCAGTTGAAACTTTGCATGTGCTTTACAAACAAGAAGTCCCAAGGGGCCTGAATCACTCACCTGACAAAGCAGTTCAAAGAAGTATTTGGGATCACATTTAGTTAGTCCCACCCTCAGTTCATCACCACTACAGAGGAATGAAGTGTAATTATTAATAACTCTGGTGTCCATGTCAGATTGTTATTATCACAGGTCTTCCTGACTGCTATTGTCACAACAGTCATTGCACCCCCCCCCCCCCCCCCCCAATAAAGAGCCCAAATATTAACCCAGGGACCCAGTTTGAACAAACTTGTATCTGACCCCCCTCTCCCCCCCCCCCCCCCCACCCCCTAAAGATGTTGTATACCAAATATCAAAAGGTTCTAATATTTGGTCTGAAGAAGATTTTTAAAGAAATTCCCTCATATTGCAATAAATTAACATGGGAGGCCAAATATTAGTCCAGGGATTCGTTTGAACAAACTTAAATCTGGCCTTCCTAGACATGTTGTATACCAAATATGAAAGGATTTTGACTGGTGGATCTGAAGAAGATTTCTGATGAAGTTACCTCATATTGCACTTAGTTAAAGTTTGGGCTCCCATAGGGAAAAGACGTCTTTTCGAGTTACTAGTTTGGGATTCTGGTTGCTTCCTTCTTTTCGGGTAACTAGTTTGGGATTCTGGTTGCTTCCTTCTTTTCGGGTAACTAGTTTGGGATTCTGGTTGCTTCCTTCTTTTCGGGTAACTAGTTTGGGATTCTGGTTGCTTCCTTCTTTTCAGGTAACTAGTTTGGGATTCTGGTTGCTTCCTTCTTTTCGGGTAACTAGTTTGGGATTCTGGTTGCTTCCTTCTTTTCGGGTAACTAGTTTGGGATTCTGGTTGCTTCCTTCTTTTCTGGTAACTGGTTTGGGATTCTGGTTGCTTCCTTTTGGGTAACTAGTTTGGGATTCTGGTTGCTTCCTTTCGGGTAACTAGTTTGGAAGTCTGGTTGCTTCCTTTCAGGTAACTAGTTTGGGATTCTGGTTGCTTCATTTCGAAACTTGCATATAGATTATTATCAAAGACACATTGGTCCATAATTGTCAACTGTCAATTAAACCTGAAAACTAAAATCTGATGCAGGCATTACTGATGCTAGCAGCGGAGTTTTACTGCCCATAGCGGGTATTATAGGATAGCTAACATGGTCACTACAGAGGATTAGTGACATAATCAAACAGCTACCAATGTTTGTACAAACCTTCAGATGTTTTCAGGAGCCTTTTGTTGTGAATGTGTTAACCTGAAATTATCATTCTAGCAGAATCACTTGACAATGTCAACTAACTCTTCACTCATTTAATGCAGAAAACGAATGAGAGTTTTTTAATCTTGGGTAAATTTCCTTAATTTTCCAATTTTGAGGAGGGGGATGGGGGTACTGTCATTTTTAGGGGGGACATGACCCCCATGTACTCTTCCCCCTCCCCTGGCTTTGCCACTTATCTTGTAGGCTGTGCTTGGACTTTAAAAAAAGTTTAAAATTGTCATACATGTATGAAACAATATTATATAGCGAATAGATAGGATAATTAAAACTCATACTGCCATGTTTTCTGTTGTTTGAACATGTTATTCAATTCCAGTGAATGAAAGCGAACAGAATATCAATATACCACAAACTGAGATCCACACATATCAATATACCATAGAGTGAAGGAGTCCAAAAACCTGGGCTATGAATTTTAAGCATTACTTTGCTTCTTCAAGTGATGGTCGGTAGGGTGGGGATGGGGATGCCATAGACTGGGGCTCACACCTTTATTCAGTGGTAAATGACACCTCACATAACTGTGAAAAGGCAGGGGAATTGCATTCTGAGGGGATCATATTGCAGAAATACTTCTGCTTCTGAGATCTGTGTTAAAAACACAATGTTTTTGGTTTCTCAGTTTAGCAACTGAAATGGATTGGAAGATAACGAGTTGTATCTTTTTCACAGTTCATCTGGATAAATAATTTAATGTGGTCGTCAGGAATCTTTTTGTTTTAAATCACTATGTATGCTTGCATTTCACTAATCCCCCATTGTTGGCCAGCAGACTGACCAAGTTGAACAAACTTGTCTGATGGAAATTATGACCAGTTTTACAATATTATGCATTTTATTTTAGCAGATTTGATGAATAATAGGCAGATGAGAACAAATCAAGCACAGAACCTCAATGATTTTCAGCAAATTTTTCAAATCTGGTGAGAGCTTTTAAATATGATGAGTATATTTGTTCATGGTATTTTCCATTTGAAGAAAGAAACTTGTTAATCAGTGTCAGTGAATTCCGAGATCACAGTAACAACACCAAGTTGGCGAATCGCACCTCACACATGAGAAAATATTCATTCGACATAGTTGCTTCGTTTTAATCAATTTTATTTTATATAACAACTCACCTTTCAGTAGTTTTTTTTAAATTTCTCCTTAATCCAAACTGTATTAAATTTATGTTTCACCCCCAATTATTAGCAAGAAGAATTACTATTTACGGATGGTAACGGACTATTTGTAGCGGAATAACCAAATGTAAAAAGGCACTGGAAAAAACATATTTATCTGTGTATAAGTCGCACATCCAACACTCCTAATTGGAATTCTTCCCCTTTGCCTAAAGCTCATGCATAAGTCTCACACCCATTTTAAAGTTTAAACAGACAACAAGAATTAGTTGCAAGTTACATTTTGCCAATTTGGGGCAGTTTCGGATGTAAATATATAAATTACTTTAAATTTTTTCATATTTTTATACTGTATACCAATGGCCCAGACTAGCTGAATCGTAAAAAGGTGGAAGGCCTAGAACTTCCGAAATAGTAGATCAACATACATCAAATCCTTCAATCCATGATGAAGAAAATTAGAATAATTAGAATTTACATGTACGTCTCTTTATACCATAATAGAAGAAACATATCTTAATATGGATCCCAATTATGTAAATCCTAAATCCGAGCATGAAATCATGCGAATTAGGATGTAACAAATAAACAATTTTTAAGGCTAGTCTGGACTAAGCCCTAAAAATTAGAATGGCATATTAAGAATAAGAGAAAATTGCCCATAAACCTACGCCAAACAATAATACTACAGCTGATCGCCGAATATAGTACGGACAAAACAGCTTCCTTCATAGTTACATACCCAATAAGCCAGAGAAGTTGACAAAATGCCCCCCCACCTTTTTTTGAACATATCTTCAAAAGAAAGAGGGGAGAGCTCTGGAATCAATAAGCGGTACCCAGAAATGATATAAATAAATATCGATCAGGCACTCAAAAATTAATTCATGAATAATAACTGGTGCTTAACGCCACTTCACAAGCCAAGACTATAGCAATGATTTTGGTAAATAACATTATCTGCTTCAAAATATGCATGGCAGACGGCGTATACAGGTGCGACGAAATCAGTGAAATAATAATATAACATACACATACAAAAGCGAGATACGATGAACAATCTCTGCAGAGAAAACACGCTTCAAGATCATTCACAGGCAGCCTCTGTACAAATAAATCCGGAAAGAACATTCTCCAACGTGTACTATTTGGTATCTACAACTATAAACATGTGAGAATACGCGATTTGAGAACAGACAAAATAGAGACTAGGATCTAGAAATGGAGGTAGTTATGATTAACTGGCTCCAACACAGACCACCCCCGAAATATATAATAATTTCAAGGTCCACCAAAGCGATGGTGTAATAACATATGGCGCGAGTGCATTAAAATCCAGCCTGTAATCATCTAAATACCAAATAACTGGTTATGCAGTCACCTATGAACTCATATAGCAGCAATTATGATGATTAAATAAGTGCTTGTATTTTAGAAATCAGAAAATAAACACCAGAAACTAATGCAACAGAACTGCATATATGTCTATGAGGCGCCTTGCAATACAACCCAAACGCATAGTATGTATTTATTAAGATATATATATGCGACAGTGTGTGAGTGTGTGGGGAGGGGGGGGGGAATTCGAATTCATGTCGAAACCTCCTCACGCACATTAATCATCGCTGGTACAGACAGCAATAATATAGTGACCACAAAGCTCTTTCACGTCTGACATACTCCGTTATGCCACTGAAAGCGGAGAATGACTTGAAGAACAAAACTTCCCTTGAAGAAGAAAATCCTCTCATGGGGGAAGCTCCTGGAAAATGTACAATAACAGACGCTATAACCTTAATGTAATCAACAGAAACAAATGAATTGAAGGATAAACATATCCTGTCATTCATTCCCATGAAAACGGCTGAGCGTCAAATGTATGCGCTCAAATGCCTAATACTGGCGACACAAATAATGGAAACTATTATTCCTGTGCACCGCAAACTTAACTATCCTGAAGTGATCCTACATAAGATCATGTAATAGCCATACAGTTAGAAAAAAGCCCAATATGCTGTCAGCGCTTTACTTCATGCGCTGAAATCTTAAGCACTGACTGCTGATTGGAAGATAATTTTTCCTAAGCAGTACGAATAGCTAACTGACTCCATCTAACAATAGAATGAACCTAAATGTCCCTTCTACTGGAAATTAATGACAAAGGAAGTGTTTCTTCTCTTTGATAAACTCTGATCTGCGTCTATAAATACATGATCGGTAATAATATAAATTCAATGATGCAGCGTAAACAATAAGACATCATTTCTGAATATGTGGTTTCCAAGAACCGAGGGTCCCAAGATCCCTGTATAGAGAGACCATCGGACTCAGGATTGTAACCCAATATATGAACTCACGTCCGTCATAATTGAGAAAACCATTAAATATATGCCCAAACTTGACCTTATGTTAAAAGATTCTCTAAAACAAAACAGGTCTAGAGTGAAAAACGTCTACCACTCCAGTTAAGAATAACTGGAGGGGACATGTGTGTAAGCGAACCATCAAAATAACATTCATAGCCGCTCTACACAACCCCTTCCGGCACATAAAATTTTCCGCTGTTAATGCGTCCAATAAAAGGTAAAAGCAAGCCAAACAACTGGCTAATTCGCTCTGTGAAACTACAGACGAACCAGCCTGTTGAAAATGAATTGTAGGATACGTGTATCCTATCATTCATCCCATGAGACATTATCTAGTTCATAATTCAAGTGATGTAAAGAACTATACTCGCTGCATCGCCGAATGCTCGCTTTTCGACTGAAAGATTATCATAAATAACTTAATTATCCAGATCCAGTCAAAATCAGTCGCACTGAGCTCTATAAGAGCCTCGAGCCACCGGCTCAGGGGTGTCTGATCAGTAACTCAAACAGACCTAAACCCCCTATCCAAGTGGCTGTATAGACAATCCCTAAAGTAATATATAGGAGAGATACCTATACCTTCGTTATGAGTCCTTATAGACGATCTGAGTCTAGGACAACCTCTCCTACTCTTTCTGCTGGTGTGGTCGATTAGACCCCAACTTGAAGAGTCGAGTATTGATGCTTTCTTGTAGCTTAATCCTACAATAATGGAAACTTACCATCAAAGACTTAGGGATACCTATACCTTCACTATGAGTCCTTATAGACGATCTGAGTCTAGGACAACCTCTCCTACTCTTTCTGCTGGTGTTGGTCGATTAGACCCCAACTTGAAGAGTCGAGTATTGATGCTTTCTTGTAGCTTAATCCTACATTAATGAAAGCTTACCATCAAAGACTAGTGTTTGGAAAACTAAAGCGACCTGTAGCAAGTTTTCCACCTAGTCAAATGTTAAAGATGACGACGCAAGGCTTCGTCACATCAGAATAGCTCCCACTTAACATTTGTTAAGACAGAGATATACATTATAATAGATCTGGAAAGAATTTTTTAAAAGGTACAAACGACCACAAAATTCCTTTCCACATAAACGTTGCGTCACAGTACTTAAAATTGAATTACATAAGACCATGAGTCTAAATTCGCTCTGAATAAGAAATTATCTTCTCAAATGAGTCCGAGCGAACAGCTAAATGATGAAGGTAAGGCTACAACTAAGATCTTAGCCTGCTCATTCAGCGCAGAGAAACTCTCAACACATCTTCCCCAGTCGTTTTTTAAAAGTATGTGAACAAAAAAAACGGTTAAAAATACAGAAGAAGATGATAAGAAACCGTGTTACTTCTTCCCGCAGGAAGTTAAATATGGCATCGTCTACACAATCGAAGACCTGTGACACCCGAGTAGACTTAACCGGAAAGAGATCTTATTATCCTGCTCATTGTCCGGATGAAGTCAGCGACTAACAACGCTAAAGGTTTCTCACAAGTACTCACAGCATTGTGATTCACTGGAACAAGTTCAAGGAAACGATAATGTATAGTATCCATATCATCCATGAGTTGTTCCAGAAGGGAATGTTATCCTCCTCCATATCCCTTTCATCATTCGTCTAAATCAGTTAGAATCACGGTCACTGGTATCTGAACAGGCAGATGACTGGACCGATCAAGCACCATTCAACAGCTCAAGTATTGTGATTGGCATTGAGTGCTTCTGCCTTAGCAGGAATACTGCGATGAGCTGTGCAATTTGTGACAGCAAGTTCGTTATGGAGGCCTGAGGAGCAGCAGTGATTAATTGCTTGTCGCCAGCTGTTCCTGGAACAGTGAGTCTGAGATGGCTCTTACTGCAGACATCCCGATGAATGAAGCCTCATCTCTTTCGCTATTAGATGGTGCGACTTTCTTCACAAAAGATGGACCTTTTGACCATACAGACTAGATATCCTAAGTCACTTAGCCAAGGTGTGGTTGGGAGTGCTTGGAAGAAGCCAAATTGTAGCCGTCCCCGGCTAAGAATTGAACTAAGCGTACCGGACAATAGCTATGTCCGTAAGCTCTGACTGACGCAAGTTCCTACCAACAACACCTGGCCCCAGATGTTGTTAAAAGAGAGAGAGGGGTGTCCCTCTAGTTCGCGGTCCGGGAGGACCTAACCGAGCGCACTTCAGAACTTGCCGGCTTCTTCCTTCCATCAACGCAGGGTGAGCATGATTGGATTTAATAGTGCTCGCTATACCCTTATTCTCTTGACCGCTACGGAAAACCTGGTGTCACACTACCCATATTCTGAGTAACGATCCGCCGGTCGAGCTAGCTGGAGACAAGGTCGTAAACCCTATATTCTAAGGTCTAGAAACTTGTCTTATATCATTGAGCACTTATGCCGCTAGCTCTGAATACAATGCACATGCGACACATCCGGTGTCACGGTCCTCATATTTAATCTTAACTGCTTCACCGGCATCAGGGAACTGAAACCACTCATCGCGGTTTATAGCCCTGTGCAATATAAAGAGCACTTTATTCGTTATGTAGAGGAAGCCATAAGACTAGCCAACTCCGGCTGCCTATTAGACAGGATGTCCCAGACTGGAGGCATGGACGTCAACTCCGACTGACGCAAGTTCCTACCAACAACATCTGTCCCCAGATGATGCTGTAAGAGAGAGAGGCCTCTCTCTTGCTTGCGGCCCTGGCTGACCTGGACGAGCGTACCTCAGAACTTGCCGGCTTCCTCCTTCTGTCGTCGCTGGGTGAGCATGGTTGTATATTATAGTGCTCGCTCCACCCTATATCATCTCCTAGCCTGAAGTGGACACACCCGGCGTCACAGTTCTCAGAGGCCTGAGTAACCACTTCACCAGTCGAGCTAGATGGCGACAACGGACTTTGTGCGGTCGTGTATGCTTTTCGAACGTAGAGGAAGCCATAAGACTAGCCGACCCCGGAAGCCTATTAGAAGGAGCGTCCCAGACAGGAAAGCATGGACGTAAGCTCCAACTGACACAAGTTCCTACCAACAACCTCTGACCCCAGATGTTGTTACAAGAGAGAGGGGCCTCTCTCTTGCTCGTGATCATGGTAGACCTGGGCGAGCATACCTAAGAACTTGTCTGCTTCCTCCTTTCAGTCGTCGCAGGGTGAGCATGTTCGGATTTTATAGTGCTCGCTACACCCTTGTTCCTCTTCTCGACCGCTACGGACATACCCAGTGTCACACAACCCATATTCTGTGTAATAGATCTGCTGGTTGAGCTAGCTGGAGACAAGGAATGTAAAACCCTATATTCTAAGGCCGAGCCCTTGTCTTATATAATTGAGCACTTTTCAGCTAGCGCTAATAGTATAATGCGACGACAGAAGCACACTCTCCGACAGCATCATGAACCACACCATGTTCTTGTTCCACTGTAAACAGAAACTAAAAAAAACTATAGTGACATTTTGGCGAGAGGACCAGCAGTGTCCCCTCGCCACTAGAGGACCGATAGTGTCCACTCGCCTAACACAAAACATGACACCAGTCATCCACATTGTCAAAATCTGACACATGGAACAAGAATTAGAGGAAGTACATCGACTAAAAGCAAGACAATGACCATGTAAATAGAGGAAAGGCTTCCTCTTATTTGCCCTACTATTAGATAAATATTATTACCTAAAAACTAATATATGTCAATTGTACTACCACCAAATCTACATAAATATAAGCTAACATTAAAAAACAATCGATGAAATAAATACATGCAAAAGAAAAATTCCTTCAAAAAATAAAAAAAAATTTTGAAAACATTTTTCTTATATGAGAGCCCAAGTTCCCAAAGGGAACGATGAGCCCCAAAAAGCTTAAGTGTGGACAACATTATAAAAATATGGTATAAAATAAAGTATCACACTAACAAAGTATTTAATGTTACTTACAACCATTGTTCCTAAAAATAATAGGAAACTACTTAGAGCATTGTCAACGTAAACAAAAAAACGAAAACAAGACCCCAGGCAACACGGCCCGGAGTCAGTAACAGAAACAAGACTATCCGATGTAAAGCAAGATCTTCATCAGAAGAAAAAACGATACATTGGATGTATGATGCATGACCAAAATGCCTAAACACTCCAAGCATGAGGACATAACCCTGGGGATGTACAGAATAATCATCTGTATAAAACGTTAAACTCCCAAGAAATTTTATTAAAAAAATTTCAATAAAACAAGCAAAAAAGCTTGGGAGCTTAACTGGGGGTATCAAGGGAAGGTAGGAAGAAATACTAAACAAACAGTGGACAGAACATTATCAATCAATGATGACGTCAGGCCCATGTCCCGAAATTGGGGAACATGAACTAATTTTTATAAATATTATAAAATTACAGCCCTGAACGTTTCAAACCACCGTTTCTTCCTTCCTTCATCCAGTTGTGTCCTTGGATCCACCAAAACAACCATTGATTTGTGTCTGGAATCATTAAAACTGAGATTTAAAAGCACAGAAGTCAGTTTGTTGTTTTCTGACTGAAGGGCCAAACAAAGAATGATGTTGTCGCCAGTTTTGGTGACTTCCTGACGTCTGCGCATGTGCGGAAGGTAAATGTATGGAGGGTCAGATAGGACTTCTAATTTTCGGTTTTGCATGCAAATTTTGGGGATTGGGGAGCAAAATTTGTGTTTGGCCATAAATATTTTTGATTTGGCACCAGCTAGTCTGGGCCATTGGTATACAGTGTAAAAATATAGGTAAGTTTTCACGAGTCATCACGTGTTGAATAAGACTAGAGTGATGTCACGCATACAGCCTGACTGTCCGAGCAATGGCAATGCTTAGACACAAAATAGTTAAAGCCATTTTTTGTTAACCGTTTACCTAACGAATCTGCCATATCTGCACTCGTGGTGTACAAAATTTGCTATTCAAATTTTATTTTTTCATTTCTCTACTCCAAAACATACCTCATGACCTGTTAATGGAACAAGCTTGATGAGCTTAATAAGGACTAATAGGCCATAAATCTGATGTTTCAGAAAAATAATTTGTAATGTTGGCTTCAACTTGTGTTAGGTGAAGGATTAAAGATGCAGTACATAAAGCAATGTTGGGCTATAGGAGTAAATTTTCATTTTTTGTGTGTGTGTGTGTGTGTGTGTGGGTTTGTCTTACCAACTTGATGAGGTAACTAGACAAAAGAGTTTGTGTGTTTTGCCTTACCGAGGTACAAAAGAAACCCTTTACCTCATGTACCGGCAAAACGAGGTAGAAACCGTTAGTCCACACAAAGGACAAACAATGGGGTACCTCGGTGTGTGTGTGTGTGTGTGTGTGTGTATGCGTGCATGCATGCGTGAGTGCATGCGTGAGTGCATGCGTGCGTGCGTGCGTGCATGCATGCGTGTGTGTTTTTTGTTTCTTTTTAGGTTAAAAAATCGCACTGGCACAGACATTTCCTACTGAAACGTTTTTTTCTTTTGATATGCCGCCGAAAAATTGTTTTCATTTACTGAACCCTGATTGGTTTCAAACATGACAAAAAAGTACATAAAATTGATTTAAACTAAGTGATGAGCTTTGGAACTGGTTAAACTGACTGGCAAAAATTGATGTTATTCATTGATGGGCTCTAATTTAGTCCTTACAAGGAAGTTACGCAAGCTTTTGTTTTTCTTATAGGCGATGACAGGTCGAAGATTCAAAGGTTCATTTAATTTAGCATTGGTAAAATTGAATTCATCTTTTAACATTTTTGCTATTTCGATATTCATTCTGTTGTACATTAAAGTGAAAGGAATGATGGACCTCCTTTCGCATTCGCCCTCTGATATGTTCATACCAAATGGCCAGAGGGTTTGAAGCGTATTGATCCAAAAAGCTTCACGTTTTTTTCTAAATTCATCCGTTTCTTCTAATGTGTCTTTAATTGGTGGTTGTTCAATAGGATGGATTTCGAAATCGTCCAAAGAATGGCCAGGAAGGTTAAAATGTTGTGCTACTGGGGCATCAGCATTATGTTTTATATCCTGTTTGTGTCTAGTAGCACGTTCTCGGAAAGGATTTTGACTTTGACCAACATACTGTTTCCGACATCGCTTACAAGTGATAAGGTAAATAATGTTTGGTGAATCACAATGGAGGGGGTTACGGATCTGATAATGATTTTTCGTTTGTTCGGAGGAAAATTCCTCTTTCTGATCAGGCAAAAAAGTATGCAATCTACATCGAGGCTTTTTGCAATTAAACACCGCGCCACTACCATTCTGCAACGGTCTGTTGTGTTCAATCTTCAGTGGTTCGAAATTGGTAGTTTCAGCTGGACTTCCGAGCTTTTTCAGAGTTTGAGATTTTAAGGTACGCAAAAAGCGCAGTGAGTATCCTCTCGATCTGAGGACGCCAAATAGAGTAGAACAAGCCTCATTGAAATTTACCTTATCACTTGAATTGCGGTGGAAACGAATGAGTTGTGATTTGATGATACCTTTAAATGTATGTTGAGGATGAAATGATTTTGTGTGCAACAATTGATGTGAATCAGTTGGTTTAAAATACACTTTATAATCATTTATAAATGACCGGACGCCTGAAATTGCTTGCCTTTATACACGGTCACATCGAGAAAATCAACAGAATTTTCACTGATAGTAGCTTTCAATTTAATATTTGGATCATGATTGTTCAAAATTTCTAAAAATTCATCAAAATCTTCTTTTGAATGTTCCCAAATAATAAAATTGTCTTCTAAATACCTGAGATATACGAGAGGATGCTTTGCACATTTGCTTAAGGCATTTTCCTCCCTTTCCGCTACATAAATGCTTGCAAAATTAGGACTGAATCTTTTGCCCATAGGACAACCCATTATTTGTAGAAAATATTCTCCATTGAATTGAAAGTCATTACCTTTTAAGCTCAGCTCTAAAAGATCCAAAATTTGTTCATCCGGGCGTTTCGCATCCGGATATTTTTCAAATGCATTTTTAACTGACTTAACACCTTTATCAATATCAATGTTCGTATACATACTGTCGATATCCAAAGTAGCCAGAATTGCATTTTTCGATATTTTCAATTTCGAAATTTTCGACAGGAAATCCTGTGTATTTTTTAGATAGCTCGGATGTCTATTTGCTATAGGTTTAAGATGATAATCAATTAATTCCGAGATCGCATAAGATTCCGAATTACAATCTGATACAATTGGCCTCCCGGGTGGAGTTAAGTCATCCGTCCATGAAGAACGGTCCTTGTGGATCTTTGGTAGGATATAAAATTGTCTTGTTTGAGCACTGAGCATAGCTGTTAAATATTTCAATTGTTTTTTGGTAATGTGACCTTCGTCGAGGAGAAATTTTAAGATCTTATTGAATTTTTCGATATTACTGGGCCAAATAAGTGAATTTATTTTCTTATAATGTTTAGTATTGCTGAGTTGTCTCATGGCTTCCTTTATATAATTATCCTGAGATAGAACAACTACCGACCCACCTTTATCAGCTGGTTTAATTACTAATTTATTATTTTTTCGAAGTTTCGTGAGGGCTCTCCGTTCACCAGCTGTTAAATTGTCTTTATCGGAGAGTATGTTCATGCTGAATACCTTTTGGATGATTCGTTTGCTAGCCTCAATAATTTTGGGATCTACTTCACTATCTGGAGGTGACCAACCAGACGATCTAAAAGAGACTTCTCTTGGGTTGTTAGGTCATTGTAGCCAGACAGGTTAACATTAGTTCCTAATCCCACATCTGTTAGGCGGTTGTTACCTTTGCCTTTACTTAGTTTAAATTTAGGTGGTTCAACCAGTGATCGTACATAATATTGGCGGTTCTCGTGGTCCAATGGATTAAATCCTGAGCAACATCAAATTTGGCGTCATCAATTTTTGGTATAACGTTAACGTCCTTCACTTTCCGAATGGTTTCGTTGATGATGCTCAGGGTTCTCCTCTCAGCCTGAGGGAGTTTTTGCAAAAAGTTTAGTTCAGCGAAATAAATTTTTGCTGATCTAAACCTGACCCTGATATCGCTAAGCATATTCCGCAACTGCTTAACTATGAGATCAGAATTATCATTCCGAGAATTCACGCCAATATTTAATAATATTTTTTGGGGACTGGACTGGCCCCTGTGCCCTTTAAACATAGAGCGAATATGATTGAATTTGGCGCCGGGGTAACACTCCACCTGGATGTCCGGATGGGGATTTCGATCAATGCATCCTAAATTTGAACTTCCAATCATAAGGATGTTTTTACAAACATCGGGGAGGCGCCAATTCCTTTTGTCAAAATTAACTCCGCTTTTATGCCGAAACTGGGAGAATTTAGAATCAATGAGCAGCCCGAGTTGCAGCTCGGTGATTTGACTTTCTCTTGAGTACGATATACCTGGTTCAACCACACTAGAGGCAGGAGAAGGGGGAGAAGAAACAGAAGCAGGAGAGGAAACAGAAGCAGGAGAAGAAACAGAAGCAGAAGGAGGAGTTCTAGTGAGAGCACTAGGAGAACCAGAGAAGAAAGGCTGAGGAGGAGTAGGAGGTAGAGGAACAAGACGAGGCGAGACAGAGTTATTCAATTTGCGAGCATCTTCAGTCACAATATGGACCAGAGATGTTTGCAAATTGAGGTGCTTACTCTGAGAGAAAGAAGAAGTAGAAGGAAAAGAAGAGGGAGAAGTGCTTTGCCTTGATCTTTTCTTATTATGCTTTTCACGTTGGGATAGAGGGACAACACGGGCCAGAGTTTGCTTGCTCCCTCCCGTATTGTTCCTTACTCCAGATGCTGGGCAAAGTTCCGAAATGTAAGACTCATAGGCCGAAATCGTCATATCTGTCAACTTATTTTTAAAGTTCTTTTCAGCCCAGATCAAGGCATGCGCCGAAGCGCTGTTGAAGTCTATTTTTTTGAGTCCAGGAGGTGGTCACATAGCCAAAGTTATCTTATACTTCAACTGATTTAAATTTATCTTATAATGCTCAACTAAAGCATTTAATGTTTGGTTGGCCAATCCCACACTAATCTGTCAAAAAACAGATAAAAATGTGTGGGGTGGGAAGAGCTGGCTTTAGAAAGCCACCTAACTCATCTACTTTCTTCTCCAGCTGTTTCGGGAAATCCCGATTCGCCAAATGGTGCTCTAAGAGCCCAATATGGTGCAAACATTGAAGCACCTGAAACAAAGCCTTGACCAGCCTAGAATAAGCCTGGAACGATTGTTCCTGGCCAGTTCCAGACTGGGCAAGTCTCTGCTTCTGATGCTTCTGCCCTTTTCTTGCCATTGTTAAATCAAGTAGTTGAATTAAGTATAAATAAAATATAAAGTAATGAAATAAATGGAATTGGAAAACTAGATATTACCGATTCAAGAAGATACCTGGTTTGGTTATTTCCTTCTGAAATGGTAGAAAATCCGTCTTGTCTCGACACGTTTCGCTTGTTTTTGCTTCTTCAAGGAGACTTTGAGGAAAAAGATTCCAACTTGGGGAGGGCATGCCTGGTATATATCCATATGTGGGCTGGGGTGTTTTTCACAGCTCAGTACATAATTAAACTTAGATGAAGCCCTATTGACTGGCTTTCATTGATTTTTAATCAGTCAGTGATTGGTTTGCTTTACTGACCCCATGAAGCCCTATTGGTTGGCTTTGATTTAAGTATAACCAATCGGGAGCGGTTTGCTTTACTGGCTTCAGAAGTGTGTGAAAATAATATGAAAAAATGGTTTGATAAAATATATTGAGACTAAAGAAATAAATGAAAAAATAACGCCAAAGATCATGATGCCTCACAAATGTTATCAGTTGGAATGAATATCCCCCGAAGGAGGTTTATGACGGAAAATATTTTACATAATGTAGAAATTGTGTGTTTTACCTTCTGAACCTCTGCATTGTGTGAAAGGTATGAAAAATCAAAAATAAAATAAAATAAAAGGTATGAAAAATCAAAAATAAAATAAAATAAAATAAAATAAAAGAAGTAAATAAATAAATAAATAAATAAATAAATATATAAATCAATAAATCAATCAATCAATCAATCAATCAATCAATAATAATAATAACAATTTTATTTAGTAAATAAGTAAACATGGTTGAAATTGGAACCTCTTTTGTTTTTGGGCATACATGAACTCTGGCACTCGCCTGTGTGTGTTTGAGGTTAAAAAATCGCACTGGCACAGACATTTCCAACTGAAATGTTTTTTTCTTTTAATATGCCGCAGAAAAATTGTTTTCATTTACTGAACCCTGATGGGTTTCAAACGTGACAAAAGATTACATAAAATTGATTTAAACTAAGTGATGAGCTTTGGAACTGGTTAAACTGACTGGCAATAATTGATATTATTCATTGATGGGCTCTAATTTAGTCCTTACAAGGATGTTACGCAAGCTTTTGTTTTTCTTATAGGAGATGACAGGTCGAAGATTCAAAGGTTCATTTAATTTAGCATTGGTAAAATTGAATTCATCTTTTAACATTTTTGCTATTTCGATATTCATTCTGTTGTATGTTAAAGTGAAAGGAATGATGGACCTCCTTTTGCATTCTCCCTCTGATATGTTCATAACAAATGGCCAGAGGGTTGGAAGCGTATTGATCCAAAACGCTTCACATTTTTTTCTAAATTCATCCGTTTCTTCTAATGTGTCTTTAATTGGAGGTTGCTCAATAGGATGGATTTCGAAATCGTCCAAAGAATGTCCAGGGAGGTTAAAATGTTGTGCTACTGGGGCATCAGCATTATGTTTTCAGCGCTTACATGTGATAAGGTAAATAATGTCTGGTGAATCACAATGGAGGGGGTTACGGATCTGATAATGATTTTTCGTTTGTTCCGAGGAAAATTGCTCTTTCTGATCAGGCATAAAAGTATGCAAGCTACAACGATTTTGTGTGTGTGTGTGTGTGTGTGTGTGTGGGGGGGGGGGGGGGGGGAGGAGTGGTGGAACCTATATTCAAACCTGGCCTGTATTATAAATACAAATAACTTCAACAATTTTTATTGATTGGACCTAGAGACATGTTCGAAAAGAATTAAAATCTGTTAAATTTTATTTAAGTTATGGCATAAAAAAAGTTCGGACAGACAGATGGACTGATGGATGGATGGACAGACTGATAGATAGATGGACAGAGCGAGCTCTGTGCTATATCCATCTCTTGTGGAAGGGGATAAAAAGTAATAAAGAATGTGGTAGAAGCCCAATTTGAAATTTAGAGAAACTAAGTTCAAAAAGCGTTGTGAAAAGGGTTAAATGAATGCCAATATTATTTAAAACCGCTGTGTACAGCTTCAGTACACCTTGCCCGAAATGGAGAATGAAATTGATTTTCGCAAAAGGTGTGGGGGGAGGGGGGGGGGGGGGGGTACGTGAATTTAAAAAAAAAAAAGTTACGCATGTAGTGAATGTAAATAGTTCAAAATGCCTATTGGAGGAAAGGAAGAAAAAAAATGCCTAATTGGCGGGGGCTGGGCAAGGCAATAACTTCAACAATTTTCACTGGATGATTATGGTCATCAAACTTGGCCTAGAGACATGTACTGAAAAGAATTGAAATCCGTTAACTTTTGTTTAAGTTATGGCATAAAGAAAGTTCGGACAGACAGATGGACTGACAAATGGATGGACTGACGGATGGACTGACAGATAGACAGATGGAGCGAGCTCTGTGCTATATCCCTCCCCTGTGGGAAGGGATAATGAAAGTGTCAATGACACTGTAGCTTAACTTGTCTGTGTGTTGTGTTTGATGAAAAGGATAATGTTCAATGTTTATGAAAGGATTATGAAATAAGACAAGAATTGTGATAATTGGGAATATGTTAATTTCTGTTCCCTGTATGCTATGCTTTTAATAAAAATAATATGAGGTGTACACAGTACTAAAGAGCTGAGGGGTGGGTTAACATGACCTCACAGTTAATGTATGTGGCCCTCACAGTTAACGTTTGTCAATGAAAGTTACCAAGTTACAGTGAAATTATTTCAAAATGAGTCATCCTATCAAGTTACATTGAAATCTCTTCATAAATATGACCTGTAGGCTGTGCTGAAAGTTTTCGGGCTTCAGGCCTGTGTAGCCATGACAGTATACCGATTGCAACTAAAAGGGGAACTTCCTCATCTCGACATTATACTGAGTCATTCTACTAAGTTACAATGAAATCCCTTCACAAATATGACCTGTAGTCTGTACTAAAGTTTTTGTCTCGGGAAGCCATCATGGTTGAATGATCGCGACCAAAAGGGGACGTTCTCATCTAGACATTATTTGGAGTCATCCTACCAAGGTACAATGAAATCCCTTCATAAATTTGACCTGTAGACTGTGCTAAAGGTTTTCAGGCTTCAGGCCCCTGTAGCCGTCACACTTGCCCAATCATGACCAAAAGGTGATGTCATCATCTAAGCATTATATGGAGTCAACCTAACAAGTTACAATAAAATCCTTCCATAAATACAACCTATAGACTATGCTAAAGGTTTTTGGGCTTGGGCAGCCATCAAGGCTGAATGATCGCGACCAAAAGGGGACATTCTCATCTAGACATATACGAAGTCAACCTACCAAGTTACAATGAAATCCTTTCATAAATATGGCCTGAAGACTGTGCTAAAGGTTTTTGGGCTCGGGCAGCCATCATGATTGAATGATCGCAAAAAAAAGGGGACATTCTCATCTGGTCATCATCTGGAGTGATCCTATGAAGTTACAATGAAATCATTTCATAAATATGACCTGTAGACTGTGCTCAAGATTTTCGGGCTTCGGGCACCTGTAGCCATCACAGTTGACCAATCACGACCAAAGGGTGATGTCATCATCTAGGCATTATATGGAGTCAACCTAACAAGTTACAATGAAATCCTTCCATAAATACGACCAATAGACTATGCTAAAGGTTTTTGGGCTGGGGCAGCCACCAAGGCTGAATGATCGTGACCAAAAGGGGACATTCTCATCAAGATATTATTTGGAGTCATCCTACCAAGGTACAATGAAATCCCTTCATAAATATGACCTGTAGACTATGCTAAAGGTTTTTGGGCTTCAGGCCCCTGTAGCCATCACACTTGCCCAAATCGTGTCCAAAAGGCGCTGTTTTCATCTAGACATTATATGAAGTCAACCTACCAAGTTACAATGAAATCCTTTCATAAATATGGCCTGAAGACTGTGCTAAAGGTTTTCGGGCTTCGGGCTCGGGCAGCCATCATGGTTGAATGATCGCAACCAAAAGAGGACATTCTCATCTGGGCATCATCTGGAGTGATCCTATGAAGTTACAATGAAATCCCTTCATAAATATGACCTGTAGACTGTGATCAAGATTTTCGGGCTTCCGGTGCCTGTAGCCATCACAGTTGACCAATCATGACCAAAAGGGGATGTCATCATCTAGGCATTATATGGAGTCAACCTAACATGTTACAATGAAATCCTTCCATAAATGCGACCAATAGACTATGCTAAAGGTTTTTGGGCTCGGGCAGCCATCAAGGCTGAATGATCATGACCAAAAAGGGGACGTTCTCATCTAGACATTATTTGGAGTCATCCTACCAAGCTACAATGAAATCCCTTCATAATTATGACCTGTTATTTACTGGTGTTTTTTTAAGGTCACATATTTATGCACAATGGCTAATCATGACCGTGACAGTTTTACGGGTGGAGGAAGCCAGAGTACCCGGATAGAACCACCGAGCAATGATGAGCAGCTGCCAGCTCGCCAACATCGTAACTCCGAATTATGACCTGTAGACTGTTCTAAAGGTTTTCGGGCCCCTGTTGCCATCACAGTTGCCCAATCGTGTCCTAAAGGGGACGTTCTCATCTAGACATTATATGAAGTCAACCTACCAAGTTACAATGAAATCCCTTCATAAATATGATCTGTAGACTTTGTTGAATGTTTTTGGCCTTCGGTCTCGGGCTGCCATCATGGTTGAATGATCACAACCAAAAGGGCACATTCTCATCTGGACATCATCTGGAGTGATCCTATGAAGTTACAATAAAATCCCTTCATAAATATGACCTGTAGACTGTGATCAAGGTTTTCGGGCTTCGGGCACCTGTAGCCATCACAGTTGACCAATCATGACCAAAGGGTGATGTCATCATCTTGGCATTATATGGAGTCAACCTAACATGTTACAATGAAATCCTTCCATAAATACGACCAATAGACTATGTTAAAGGTTTTTGGGCTCGGGCAGCCACAAAGGCTGAATGATCGTGACCAAAAGGGGACATTCTCATCTAGACATTATTTGGAGTCATCCTACCAAGGTACAATGAAATCCCTTCATAAATATTACCTGTAGACTATGCTAAAGGTTTTTGGGCTTCGGGCCCCTGTAGCCATCACACTTGCCCAAATCGTGTCCAAAAGGGGCTGTTCTCATCTAGACATTATATGAAGTCAACCTACCAAGTTACAATGAAATCCTTTCATAAATATGATCTGTAGACTGTGTTAAAGGTTTTTGCCCTTCGGTCTCGGGCAGCCATCGTGGTTGAATGATCGCAACCAAAAGGGCACATTCTCATCTGGGCATCATCTTGAGTGATCCTACGAAGTTACAATAAAATCCCTTCATAAATATGACCTGTAGACTGTGATCAAGGTTTTCGGGCTTCGGGCACCTGTAGCCGTCACAGTTGACCAATCACGACCAAAAAAGGATGTCATCATCTAGGCATTATATGGAGTCAACCTAACAAGGTACAATGAAATCCTTCCATAAATATGACCTTTTGACTATGCTAAAGTTTTTTGGGCTCAGACAGCCATCAAGGCTGAATAATCGAGATCAAAATGGGACGTTCTCATCTAGACATTATTTGGAGTCATCCTACCAAGTTACAATGAAATCCCTTCATAAATATGACCTGTAGACTGTGCTAAAGGTTTTTGGGCTTCAGGCCCCTGTAGCCGACACACTTGCCCAATCATGTCCAAAAGGGGCTCTTCTCATCTAGACATTATATGAAGTCAACCTACCAAGTTACAATGAAATCCTTTCATAAATATGGCCTATATAAATAAAGGTTTTTGGGCTTCGGGCTCAGGCAGCCATCATGGTTGAATGATCGCAACCAAAAGGGGACACTCTCATCTGGGTATCATCTGGAGTGATCCCATGAAGTTACAATGAAATCCCTTCATAAATATGACCTGTAGACTGTGCTCAAGATTTTCGGGCTTCAGGCGCCTGTAGCCATCACAGTTGACCAATCATGACCAAAAGGTGATGTCATCATCTAGGCATTATATGGAGTCAACCTAACAAGTTACAATGAAATCCTTCCATAAATATGACCTTTTGACTATGCTAAAGTTTTTTGGGCTCAGACAGCCATCAAGGCTGAATAATCGAGATCAAAATGGGACGTTCTCATCTAGACATTATTTGGAGTCATCCTACCAAGTTACAATGAAATCCCTTCATAGATATGACCTGTAGACTGTGCTAAAGGTTTTTGGGCTTCGGGCCCCTGTAGCCATCACAGTTGCCCAATCACATCCAAAGGGGGACTTTCTCATCTAGACATTATATGAAGTCAGCCTATCAAGTTACAATGAAATCCCCTCATAAATATGACCTGTCGACTGTGCTAAAGGTTTTCTGGTTTTGGGCCTGGGCAGTCATCATGGTTGACAGATCACGCCCAAATGGGGAAATTCTCATCTAGACATAATACAGCGTCATCGTACCAAGTTACAATGAAATCCCCCATATTAAACATGACCTGCCCACTGTGCTAAAAGTTTTTGGGTTTCGGGCTTGGGCAGCCATCACAGTTGACAGATCATGCCCAAAAGGGGATGTTCTCATCTAGGTATTATACAGAGGCATCCTACCAAGTTACAATGAAATCCCTTCATAAATACGACCTGCAGACTGTGCTAATGGTTTTTGGGTTTTGGGCTCGGGCAGCCTTACCGGTTGACCGATAACGACCAAAAGGGGACGTTCTCATCTAGACATGACCCAAAACCAGCATATGAAATTTCGTGATGATCAGACAAGAACTACGAGGTGTAGCCTGTACTTGGAGGTTGAATAAAAAACTTTAACCACAAAGTTTAACCAAAACTCCAAATGTTAACTAAACAGGGGAAAAAAAAACAAGAGGTCCCAGGGGGCCTTAGGCGGTCACCGAATGTTCCATACTGTTAAGACACAAATTTTATCAAAAGCTATTCTTAAGGCTCTACAGAGTAAATCTATACTCTCTGTGGAGCTAAAACATCAACAGGACTGAATAGGACAATGCTGCTGATCAAATATCAAAACATTCTGCATGATGGTTCTGAAGAAGATTTTTAAAGAATTTTCCTTGAATTACACAAAGTAAACATTCACGCCCCCATAGTGAGCCCCAATATTGATCAAAAGACTCAATTTGAACAAACGTGAATCCAACCCATACCAAGATGCTGCATACCAAATATCTAAAGATTCTGCCCACTGGTTCTGGTGAAGAAGATTGTTAAAGATTTTTTCTTAAATTGCACTAAGTAAAAATTCACACCCCCATAGTGATCCCCAATATTGAACGGGGGATTCAATTTGAACAAACTTGAATCAGACCCATACCAAGATGCTGCACACCAAATATCAAAAGATTCTGCCCATCGGTTCCGGAAAAGAAGATTTTTAAAGAAATTTTCTTAAATTGCACTAAGTAAATATTCACACTCCTTTAGTGAGCCCTAATATTGATCGAGGGACTCAATTTGAACAAACTTGAATCAGACCCATACCAAGATGATGAAAACCAAATATCAAAAGATCCTGCCCATTGGTTCTGGAGAAGAAGTTTTTTTTTAAATTTTTTTTCTTAAATTGCACTAAGTAAAAATTCAGGTCCCCACAGTGAGCCCCAAAATTGATCAAGGGACTCCATTTGAACAAACTTGAATCAGACCCATACCAAGATGCTGTATACCAAATATCAAAGGATTCTGCCCACTGGTTCTGGAGAAGAAGATTTTTAAAGAATTTTTCTTAAATAGCACTAAGTAAAAATTCACGCCCCCATAGTGAGCCCCAATATTGGTTGAGGGACTCGATTTGAACAAACTTGAATCAGACCCATACCAAAATGCTGCATACCAAGTATCAAAAGATTCTGCCCACTGGTTCTGGAGAAGAAGATTTTTCCTTAAATTGCACTAAGGAAAAATTCATGCCCCTATAGGGAGCCCCAATATTGATCAAGGGACTTGATTTGAACAAACTTGGATCAGACCTATACCAAGATGCTGCACACCAAATATCAAAAGATTCTGCCCATTGGTTCTGGAGAAGAAGATTTTTAAAGAATTTTTCTTAAATAGCACTAAGTAAAAATTCACGCCCCCATAGTGAACCCTAATATTGGTTGAGGGACTCGATTTGAACAAACTTGAATCAGACCCATACCAAGATGCTGCATACCAAGTATCAAAAGATTCTGCCCACTGGTTCTGGAGAAGAAGATTTTTTAATAATTTTCCTATAATTCATATGGTGCTATCAGAGTTATGCCCCATACAGAGCCCCCAAGGAATGTGGCCATTTCATTTGAACAAACATGAATTGCCATATAGTAATGAACATCCACATGAAGTTTTGTGAAAATCGGACCAGAGGTTTCAGAGGAGAAGTCGTTTGAAAAATGTTCACGACGACGGACGGCAAGTGATAAGTTGAGTTCCCTTTGGTGAGCTAAAAATTCTCATATTGACTAAGTTATAATTTGGGCTCCCACAGGGAGCCCAAAAATGGACCCAGGGACTTGGCTTTAACAAACTTGAATCTCCCCACCCCCTCCCCCCCCCCCCCCCCCCCCCCCAAGGATACTACACACCACATATCAAAACATTCCGACTGCTGGATCTGAAGAAGAAGATTTTTTAAGAAAATTCCTCATTTCAAACTAAGTTACAATTCAAGCTCCCACAGTGAGCCCAAATATGGACCTAGGGACATGGCTTGAACAAAACATGAATCTCACCCCCCTAAGGATGCTGCATACCAAATATCAAAACATTCCGACTGCTGGATCTGAAGAAGAAGATTTTTAAAGAAAATTCCTCATTTTGAACTAAGTTATCATTAGGGCTCCCACAGTGAGCCCAAATATGGACCTAGGGACATGGCTTGAACAAACTTGAATCCCCCCTTCCCCCCCCCCCCCCCCTCCAAGGATGCTGCATACCAAATATCAAAACATTCTGACTGCTGGATCTGAAGAAGAAGATTTTTAAAGAAAATTCCTCATTTTGAACTAAGTTATAATTCAGGCTACCACAGTGAGCCCAAATATGAACCCAGGGACTTGGCTTGAACAAACTTGAATCTCACCCCACTAAGCATGCTGCATACCCAATATCAAATGATTCTGCCTGCTGGATCTTGAAAAGAAGATTTTAAAGAAATTTGCCTGAAATGCACTAAGTTCAAATTGGGCTCCTATACTGAGCCCAAATATGAACCCAGGGGCCAATTTGAATAAACTTGAATCAGATCCACCCCACAATGTTGCATACCAAACATCAAAAGATTCTGCCTGCTGGATCTGGAGAAGAAGATTTTTAAAGAAAATTTGCCTGAAAGGCACTAAGTTCGAATTTGGGCTTCTATAGTGAGCCCAAATATGAATCTAGGGGGCCGATTTGAACAATCTTGAATCAGACCCATACCAAGATGCCGCATACCAAGTATCAAAAGATTCTGCCCACTGGTTCTGGAGAAAAAGATTTTTTTATAATTTTTCTATAATTCATATGCTGCTATCAGAGTTATGCCCCATACAGAGCCTCCAAGGGACGTGGCCATTTCATTTGAACAAGCATGAATTGCCATATAGTAATGAACATCCACATGAAGTTTTGTGAAAATTGGACCAGAGGTTTCAGAGGAGAAGTCGTTTGAAAAATGTTCACGACGACGGACGGCAAGTGATAAGTTGAGCTCCTTTTGGTGAGCTAAAAATTCCTCATATTGACTAAGTTATAATTCAGGCTCCCACAGGGGGCTCAACTTATCACTTGCCGTCCGTCGTCCGTCATCGTGAACGACGACGGACAACGGACGACAGATGACAGACAGCCAGTGATAAGTTAAGCTCCCTTCGGTAAGCTAAAAACCCACTTGAACCTTCAGTAAAAAACTTTAACCACAAACTTTAACCAAAACTCTAAATGTTAACAGACGGACAAAAGTCATGACTATAGCCCTCAGCCCTCACTCTAAACAGTTGGGCTAATAAAGGAATAAAAAGAATAAAGGAAAATTATTATTAAAGATTTAAAGAATACTTGTATTTATTTGTTTTGCGTTGTTTGTTTGTTTATTACCCCAATGTCTTCATCCCTGTCTGATCCCATGTAGCTGTCACAGTTGAACAATCATGTCCAAAAGGGCATGTTCTCATCTAGACATTACGTGGAGTCATCCTACCAAGTTACAATGAAATCCCTTCATAAATACAACCTGTAGACTGTGCTAAAGATTTTTGGGCTTCAGGTCCCTGTAGCCATCACAGTAGTGACAAATCTAGGTCACATGCCTGTGTGGCTGTCATGGTTGACCGATCACAACCAAAATGGGACTTTCTAATCTAGACATTATACAGAGTCATCGTACCAACTTACCATGAAATCCCTTCATAAGTACAGTCTGTAGACTGTTATAAAGGTTTTCAGACCCATCATGGTTGACTGATCGCAACCAAAAGGGGACGTCCTCATCTAGACATTATACTGAGTCATTCTACAAAGTTATAATGAAATCCCTCCATAAATACAACCTGTAGGCTGTGCTAAAGGTTTTCGGGTTTTGGGCTCGGGCAGCCATCACGATTGACAGATCACGACCAAATAGGGAAGTTCTCATACAGACATCATACAGAGTCATCCTACCAAGTTACAATGAAATCCCTCCATATTAAATACGACCTGGAGACTGTATTAAAGGTTTTCTGGTTTTGGGCTCGAGCAGCTATCACGGTGGACTGACTACAACCAAAAGGGGGCATTCTCATCTAGACATGGCCTCAAACCTGCATATGACATTTTGTGACAATCGGACAAGAACTATGGTGTGTAGCCTGTGCTAAAGGAAAATGTGAACAGACTTCCGCACACGTGATGGCAATAGCTTATCTTGACTTTGTCAAGTTAAACTAAAAATCAACATAAATACAACAACTGCGCAGGTTACAGTGCAAATTGTTTTAAGATTGTTGTCCTACAAATGCATTGTTGGTGGTCTAAAGAACACAAAACAAATTGACAGTGAAAGGGAGATAATCAAAACTTTTCACAATACATTTGTGAGGAGAAGTTCTGTGCTATTAAAACTAACTTTATCTGTGCATAATTTATAACCGGGCATCACACATCAGTGAACTGGAGTTCATGGATTAAATAAATACTTCTCTCCAGGTACTAACTGGACATCACACATCAATGAACTGGAGTTCATGGATTAAATAAATACTTCTCTCCAGGTACTGTTGGCATACATTTAATGTGTTTTTATTTATTTTTTCATTGTTATTTGGATGATTTCGTATTTTTTATGGTTTCACCCATATCAACCCCTCAAACCTGTTGATTTCCAGTATACGCATGGGCCGATTGAACAACAATGACTAAATAAAATACCTCTTTATTATTATTTATGGATAAAAGTAACAGAAAACCCACATAAAATTTTATAGACAATTTATTTTCTGAAGAATTTAAACTGAAATAAAATGAATACAAAATAATTTTGGTGAATCTATGCTCAGTCAAAACCATACAATTGTATTGTTATACAATTGACAACCAGCAGGAACAACTTTCGTCCGAAGAAGTTAGAGCCCTGAAAATTCTGTGAAACAAGTCGTACCCTTGCATAAGATGCACTCCCAATTTTGACATCACTTTTTCAGGTAAAATAACCCACAAAATATTCTAAGTTAATAAAGCTAGGGCAATAACTGTGACAAAAACATACAGAGCCGGCTGACTTTCTAGCATGGTAATGCGCTGAATATAATTTTGCACTGAAAGGTGTGAGTGTAGTATATCATACAACTTTGTTATGGGTGGACTGACAGCCACAAGGAATACTGTATATAGTATTCCTCTTATGAAAAGTATTTAATGGTGTGAATTAGAACAAGGTAAATTCTTATTGGGAGTTACTCACCCTAGGTAAATTCTTATTGGGAGTTACTCACCCTAGGTAAATTCTTGTTGGGAGTTACTCACCCTAGGTAAATTCTTGTTGGGAGTTACTCACCCTAGGTAAATTCTTGTTGGGAGTTACTCACCCTAGGTAAATTCTTGTTGGGAGTTACTCAACCTAGGTAAATTCTTATTGGGAGTTACTCACCCTAGGTAAATTCTTATTGGGAGTTACTCACCCTAGGTAAATTCTTGTTGGGAGTTACTCACCCTAGGTAAATTATCTTGGAACAAGGTAAATTCTTATTGGGAGTTACTCACCCTAGGTAAATTTTTGTTGGGAATTACTCACCCTAGGTAAATTCTTGTTGGGAGTTACTCACCCTAGGTAAATTATCTTAGAACAAGTTAAATTCTTGTTGGGAGTTACTCACCCTAGGTAAATTCTTATTGGGACTTACTCACCCTAGGTAAATTCTTATTGGGAGTTACTCACCCTAGGTAAATTCTTGTTGGGAGTTACTCAACCTAGGTAAATTCTTATTGGGAGTTACTCACCATAGGTAAATTCTTATTGGGAGTTACTCACCCTAGGTAAATTCTTGTTGGGAGTTACTCACCCTAGGTAAATTATCTTAGAAACAAGGTAAATTCTTATTGGGAGTTACTCACCCTAGGTAAATTCTTGTTGGGAATTACTCACCCTAGGTAAATTCTTGTTGGGAGTTACTCACCCTAGGTAAATTATCTTAGAACAAGGTAAATTCTTATTGGGAGTTACTCACCCTAGGTAAATTCTTATTGGGACTTACTCACCCTAGGTAAATTCTTATTGGGAGTTACTCACCCTGGGTAATTTCTTGTTGGGAGTTACTCACCCAAGGTAAATTCTTATTGGCTGTTACTCACCCTAGGTAAATTCTTGTTGGGAGTTACTCACCCTAGGTAAATTCTTGTTGGGAGTTACTCACCCTAGGTAAATTCTTGTTGGGAGTTACTCACCCTAGGTAAATTCTTGTTGGGAGTTACTCACCCTAGGTAAATTCTTGTTGGGAGTTACTCACCCTAGGTAAATTCTTATTGGCTGTTACTCACCCTAGGTAAATTCTTGTTGGGAGTTACTCACCCTAGGTAAATTATCTTAGAACAAGGTAAATTCTTATTGAGAGTTACTCACCCTAGGTAAATTCTTATTGGGAGTTACTCACCCTAGGTAAATTCTTGTTGGGAGTTACTCACCCTAGATATATTATCCTAGAACAAGGTAAATTCTAATTGGGAGTTACTCACCCTTGGTAAATTCTTATTGGGTATTACTCACCCTAGGTAAATTCTTGTTGGGAGTTACTCACCATAGGTAAATTATCTTAGAACAAGGTAAATTCTTATTGGGAGTTACTCAACTTAGGTAAATTCTTATTGGGAGTTATTCACCCTAGGTAAATTCTTGTTGGGAGTTACTCACCCTAGGTAAATTCTTGTTGGGAGTTACTCACCCTAGGTAAATTATCTTAGAACAAGGTACATTCTTATTGGGAGGGAGCTCCTCACCATAGGTAAATTCTTATTGGGAGTTACTCGCCCTAGGTAAATTATTGTTGGGAGTTACTCACCCTAGGTAAATTATTGTTGGGAGTTACTCACCCTAGGTAAATTATCTTAGAACAAGGTAAATTCTTATTGGGAGGGAGCTACTCACCATAGGTAAATTCTTATTGGGAGTTACTCGCCCTAGGTAAATTATTGTTGGGAGTTACTCACCCTAGGTAAATTATTGTTGGGAGTTACTCACCCTAGGTAAATTCTTGTTAGGAGTTACTCACCCTAGGAAGGGTTCATACAGGTCTGACAAAACCATTTTCCATAGCTTTTCCATAACCTTTCCATAGCATCAATTCAAACATGCAGTATACACATGGAATTGAATCGAAATAAGTTGCAGCATAACTACTAGAAACTAAGTAAACTGTTTGCACTAGTGGAGGAAAAGGGGGATATGTCACCCAAGATTATGGTGGTTATCCTGCAACTTATTTTGATTATACTGCACTTCAAAGTTAACAACCACTATACATATAAAACTAAATGTCTTTACTTACATTAAAGAGTATGTTCAATAAAACTGCTTTCACAACTTCTAGTCAATTTTGTTTTTTTGAAAATCCTGTTACAATTTTCCAAACTCCTCATAGAGTAGTGGCAGCTAACACTGTTTAAAGTCTACAATATCTCAGCATGCCACGTATCCTCGTTGTGTAGTACCATTCCCCCATAATGGCTATAGGCCTGTGAAGCTGAACTTTGTTGAGAGGATTCCTTAGATGTGCATGTACTTCCCATATCTGGGTCAGTATTCTTTTTATTGAAAAATTGCTAATATTTGGCGTTTTTCTCCTTTTATCTCGCTCTACCAGTTCATTATGTTTTTTCCCCTTTGCATGACTAACGATTCCCTTTTCACCCATATTACCAATGTCAAACGTTTTTTCACACAAAAAACAAAACGCTGAATGTCTGTCATCCTTTGCTTTATAAAGCCACCCAATCCACCGCTCATCTGTTGTCCAAGCTGCATTAAACACACACTTCCCTCCAGGCATTGTTGAAAATCAATTTTGTGTAACTGTAAACACGTGATAAAATTCCTGAATCAGAAAAACAGGGTACACTCGATTTTGTTAGGAGGCACTCAATTTCATCAGGAGTGCACATACTGTATTAGTTAAGAATACCCCACTAAATACGCACCAGGACAGTTTGCACCATTTATTAATTTTTGCTAAAAATGATGTATTTTTTAAATTCTTTTTGCGTAGATTATGCAGATGGTCTTAAAGGTATATTTCAGCGATATTACAGACATTATTAAGACCGGTTTCAATCAGAATGGTTCAAATTTCCATAGTTTTTCCATAACCCACTTGAAAAAAAACATTTTTCCATGACTTTCCAGGTCCTGGAAAATTCAATTTCTATTTTCCATAGCTTTCCAGGAGTTTCCATAGCCCTGTGCGAAACCTGCTAGGTAAATTCTTGTTGGGAGTTACTCACCCTAGGTAAAGTCTTGTTGGGAGTTACTCACCCTTGGTAAATTGTTGTTGGGAGTTACTCACCCTTGGTAAATTATCTTGTGTATTATAACTGGAATCATAATCTGCTAATTCATCTAATACATCAGAATACATATCAATACACGATTTCTGAAATTAGGAAAAATATTTTGAGATAAGGAAATGAAAAAAGAATTTCATGTTGTAGAATTCAGGAGACTTGTAACACAGTTTTCTCTGTATGACATTAGAACACTGACAGACTAAATATAACAAGAGGCCCCAACGGGCCTTAATTGCTCACCTGATGAAACTGTATAAAGCATGATTGAAAGTCAAATTCGGTATTACATGTTAATGTAATCTATTTTAGCTGGGGTCTGTTGGGGGATTGTTTTGTGTAAAGTGCCCAATCACCTTCAAAACACATTCTGAGGCAAAGAGAAAAAAATCTCCCAGTGCACTCCTGCCCACTCCTACCCCCCAACCCCCCAATGTGGAAGTAAACAAATATAATTTTGCCCCCAACCCCCCCGAGGTGAAAGTAAACAAATATAATTTTGCCCAATGCCCCTCCTGGGGATCTCAAGTGGCCTGGTAATCCCCATTTGAGTAAACGTTAATCTTACACACTCACATTTATATCTAACATTTATAACAATTTGCTCACCCAAATCTGACTCATGGATGTGAAGAAGATTTTTTAAAGAATATAGTCTTTATACTGCACTAAGTTAATAGTCTTTATACAAGACTAAATTAAAACCTGGAATCCCACAGTAAGCTTAAATATGACCAAGGCACTTGATTTGAACAAATTGTAATCTGAACTTCCTAAGGTTGCTGCATATCAAATATCAAAAGATTCTGACTGGTGGATTTAAAGAAGATTTTTAAAGGAATTTCCCTATATTGCACTAAGATAAAATTTAAGTTGCCATAGGGGGCTCAAATATGAACCCAGAGATTTCATTTGAAGAAAATGGAAGTCAACCCCATGAAGGATACTGCAACCAAATACCAAAAGATTCTAACTTATGAATCTGAAGAACCAAGATTTTTAAAGAATATTGCACTAAATTAAAATTCTAGCTCCCATGGTGAGCCCAAATATGACCATAGGGATTTGATTTCAACAAACCTAAATATGAACCATCTAAGGATGCTTCATATCAAATATTAAAATTCTGACTGGTAGATCTAATGAAGAAGGTTTTTAAAGAATATTCCTCATATTGCACCAAGTTAAAGTTCAACTCCCCATAGGGAGCTCAAATATGACCCCAGGTACTAGATTTGAACAAACCTGAATCTGACCCATCCTAAGAAGGCTCTATACCAATCATCAAAAGATCCTGATTGGTGGATCTGAAGAAGACGAAAAACTTTCCTCATATTGCACCAATTTAAAATTCAGGTCCCCAAAGGGAGCCCAAATATAAACCCTTTTCGTGTTTAAACAATATCAAACCAAGTTCTAAAAATTACCCCTCATATTGGACTAAGTTCCCAAAATATTAACCCAGGGACTTGGTTTAGACAATTTTAGATCTGACCTCCCTAAGGATGCTGCATACCAAATATCCAAAGATTCTTACAGGTGGATCTGACGAAGAAGATTTTTAAATATTCCTTATATTCCACCAAGTTAAAATTTGGGTCTCCATAGGAAGCCTTAATATTAACTGAGGGACTTGCTTTGAACAAACTTGAATCTGACCCCTGAAAAGATGCTGGATACCCAATATTAACAGATTCTGAGTGGTGAATCTGAAAAAGATTTTTAAACACTATTCCCCATACTGCATTGACTTCAAATTCAGGTTCCAATAGGGAGTCCAAATATTAACCAAGGGACTTAGGTTGAACAAACTTTGATCTAAGCTCTCTAAGGATGCTGTATTCCAAATATCAAAAGATTCCCATATTACACTAAGTTAAAATTTGGGCTCCACAAAAGAGCTCAATAATTAACTGATGGACTAGAGTTGAACAAATCTGAACCGAACCCCTGTAAGAATTCTATAAACCATATATCAAAAGATTCTGACTTGTCTTTCTGAAGAAAAAGCGTTTTAAAGATTACACCTCATACTGGACTAAGTTAAAATTCTGGTCCCCGTAGGAAGCCCAAATATCAACTGAGGCACTTAATTTGAACAAACTTGAATCCGTCCCCCGTAACAATGATGTACACTAAATATTAAAAGATTCCGACCAGTGGTTCTCAAGAAGATGATTTTTAAAGCTTATTCCCCACACAGCCTTAAGCTAAGATTTGATATGAACCACCGAGCCTATTTGAATTCTGTATCTGCCCTCTTATGGCTGCTGTATACCAAATATCAAAAGATTGTGATCAGTGGTTCTGGGTAATCTGACTAAGTATTTTTTCGATGCTATTCTATTGGCCAAAAGGATGCTTCATACCAAATGACAGTTCTCTGTTCCCTGCAGTTTGGAAAATATGTGTGTTTAAAAATATTCCTATTTTTAGCTCCATGGGTTCCCAAGGGGACACAGAAAATTTTTTTTTTTCGTGAATCAAGTACTTGTGTCTCGATAATACCACATACCAAATTGGGTTCAAACTGCACATTGGTTTAAAAAAATAGAAATTTTGGACAGGGCCAAAAATCATTCGGCTCCCATTACAACGGCAAATATTGCTCCACTAAATTCATTTAAACAAACTTAAGTCTCCACATCAAGCGGAAGTCCTGTACTAAATATCAAGCCTTTGAACATAGTGGTTCTTGAGAAGATTTTTTTTTTAAATTTTCAAGCATTTTCCCTCACCCCCTCCCTATGGGGCTGGGCAAGTTGATTCGAACAAAAATCAAAATAAAATGAACAAAACAAGCAATCACCTCAAATATAACTGAAATCAGTTCAGCAGTTTTGGAGAAGGTGCAAACACTATATTCATGTCAGACGGATGACAGACGACAGACAGGAAGTGATCACCTAAGCTCCCACTGACTTTCAGTCAGGTGAGCTAAAAAAAAGAAAAAGCTGACAATCACTATAATTCATTTCAACTTCAATGAATGACTTTAGATGGTCTTTTTTCAGCAGGGAGGAACAGAAAGCCTTGAATGACTTTAGATGGTCCATTCAGCAGGGAGGAACAGAAAGCCTTGAATGACTTTAGATGGTCCTTTCAGCAGGGAGGAACAGAAAGCCTTGAATGATTTTAGATGGTCCTTTCAGCAGGGAGGAACAGAAAGCCTTGAATGATTTTAGATGGTCCTTTCAGCAGGGAGGAACAGAAAGCCTTGAATGATTTTAGATGGTCCTTTCAGCAGGGAGGAACAGAAAGCCTTGAATGACTTTAGATGGTCCTTTCAGCAGGGAGGAACAGAAAGCCTTGAATGATTTTAGATGGTCCTTTCAGCAGGGAGGAACAGAAAGCCTTGAATGACTTTAGATGGTCCTTTCAGCAGGGAGGAACAGAAAGCCTTGAATGATTTTAGATGGTCCTTTCAGCAGGGAGGAACAGAAAGCCTTGAATGATTTTAGATGGTCCTTTCAGTAGGGAGGGACAGAAAGCCTAAAGCCTTGAATGATTTTAGATGGTCCTTTCAGCAGGGAGGAACAGAAAGCCTTGAATGATTTTAGATGGTCCTTTCAGCAGGGAGGAACAGAAAGCCTTGAATGATTTTAGATGGTCCTTTCAGCAGGGAGGAACAGAAAGCCTTGAATGACTTTAGATGGTCCATTCAGCAGGGAGGAACAGAAAGCCTTGAATGACTTTAGATGGTCCTTTCAGCAGGGAGGAACAGAAAGCCTTGAATGATTTTAGATGGTCCTTTCAGCAGGGAGGAACAGAAAGCCTTGAATGATTTTAGATGGTCCTTTCAGCAGGGAGGAACAGAAAGCCTTGAATGACTTTAGATGGTCCTTTCAGCAGGGAGGAACAGAAAGCCTTGAATGATTTTAGATGGTCCTTTCAGCAGGAAGGAACAGAAAGCCTTGAATGATTTTAGATGGTCCTTTCAGCAGGGAGGAACAGAAAGCCTTGAATGACTTTAGATGGTCCTTTCAGCAGGGAGGAACAGAAAGCCTTGAATGATTTTAGATGGTCCTTTCAGCAGGGAGGAACAGAAAGCCTTGAATGACTTTAGATGGTCCTTTCAGCAGGGAGGAACAGAAAGCCTTGAATGATTTTAGATGGTCCTTTCAGCAGGGAGGAACAGAAAGCCTTGAATGATTTTAGATGGTCCTTTCAGCAGGGAGGAACAGAAAGCCTTGAATGATTTTAGATGGTCCTTTCAGCAGGGAGGAACAGAAAGCCTTGAATGATTTCCGATGGTCCTTTCAGCAGGGAGGAACAGAAAGCCTTGAATGACTTTAGATGGTCCATTCAGCAGGGAGGAACAGAAAGCCTTGAATGACTTTAGATGGTCCTTTCAGCAAGGAGGAACAGAAAGCCTTGAATGATTTTAGATGGTCCTTTCAGCAGGGAGGAACAGAAAGCCTTGAATGATTTTAGATGGTCCTTTCAGCAGGGAGGAACAGAAAGCCTTGAATGACTTTAGATGGTCCTTTCAGCAGGGAGGAACAGAAAGCCTTGAATGATTTTAGATGGTCCTTTCAGCAGGAAGGAACAGAAAGCCTTGAATGATTTTAGATGGTCCTTTCAGCAGGGAGGAACAGAAAGCCTTGAATGACTTTAGATGGTCCTTTCAGCAGGGAGGAACAGAAAGCCTTGAATGATTTTAGATGGTCCTTTCAGCAGGGAGGAACAGAAAGCCTTGAATGACTTTAGATGGTCCTTTCAGCAGGGAGGAACAGAAAGCCTTGAATGATTTTAGATGGTCCTTTCAGCAGGGAGGAACAGAAAGCCTTGAATGATTTTAGATGGTCCTTTCAGCAGGGAGGAACAGAAAGCCTTGAATGATTTTAGATGGTCCTTTCAGCAGGGAGGAACAGAAAGCCTTGAATGATTTTAGATGGTCCTTTCAGCAGGGAGGAACAGAAAGCCTTGAATGACTTTAGCTGGTCCATTCAGCAGGGAGGAACAGAAAGCCTTGATTGACTTTAGATGGTCCTTTCAGCAGGGAGGAACAGAAAGCCTTGAATGATTTTAGGTGGTCCTTTCAGCAGGGAGGAACAGAAAGCCTTGAATGACTTTAGATGGTCCTTTCAGCAGGGGGGAACAGAAAGCCTTGAATGACTTTGGAAAGTCCTTTCAGCAGGGAGGAACAGAAAGCCTTGAATGACTTTAGATGGTCCTTTCAGCAGGAAGGAACAGAAAGCCTTGAATGATTTTAGGTAGTCCTTTCAGCAGGGGGGAACAGAAAGCCTTGAATGACTTTAGTCTTCAGCAGGGAGGAACAGAAATCCTTGAATGACTTTAGATGGTCCTTTCAGCAGGGAGGAACAGAAAGCCTTGAATGATTTTAGATGGTCCTTTCAGCAGGGAGGAACAGAAAGCCTTGAATGACTTTAGATGGTCCTTTCAGCAGGGAGGAACAGAAAGCCTTGAATGATTTTAGATGGTCCTTTCAGCAGGGAGGAACAGAAAGTCTTGAATGATTTTAGATGGTCCTTTCAGTAGGGAGGAACAGAAAGCCTTGAATGATTTTAGATGGTCCTTTCAGCAGGGAGGAACAGAAAGCCTTGAATGATTTTAGATGGTCCTTTCAGCAGGGAGGAACAGAAAGCCTTGAATGACTTTAGATGGTCCATTCAGCAGGGAGGAACAGAAAGCCTTGAATGACTTTAGATGGTCCTTTCAGCAGGGAGGAACAGAAAGCCCTGAATGATTTTAGGTGGTCCTTTCAGCAGGGAGGAACAGAAAGCCTTGAATGACTTTAGATGGTACTTTCAGCAGGGGGGAACAGAAAGCCTTGAATGACTTTGGAAAGTCCTTTCAGCAGGGAGGAACAGAAAGCCTTGAATGATTTTAGATGGTCCTTTCAGCAGGGAGGAACAGAAAGCCTTGAATGATTTTAGGTAGTCCTTTCAGCAGGGGGGAACAGAAAGCCTTGAATGACTTTAGTCTTCAGCAGGGAGGAACAGAAAGCCTTGAATGACTTTAGATGGTCCTTTCAGCAGGGAGGAACAGAAAGCCTTGAATGACTTTAATCTTTTTAATAATGGAGGAACAAAAAGCCTTGAATGACTTTAGAAAGTCCTTTCTGCAGGGAGGAACAGAACGCCTTGAATGATTTTAGATGGTCCTTTCAGCAGGGAGGAACAGAAAGCCTTGAATGACTTTAGATGGTCCTTTCAGCAGGGAGGAACAGAAAGCCTTGAATGATTTTAGATGGTCCTTTCAGCAGGGAGGAACAGAAAGCCTTGAATGATTTTAGATGGTCCTTTCAGCAGGGAGGAACAGAAAGCCTTGAATGATTTTAGATAGTCCTTTCAGCAGGGAGGGACAGAAAGCCTAAAGCCTTGAATGATTTTAGATGGTCCTTTCAGCAGGGAGGGACAGAAAGCCTTGAATGATTTTAGATGGTCCTTTCAGCAGGGAGGAACAGAAAGCCTTGAATGACTTTAGATGGTCCATTCAGCAGGGAGGAACAGAAAGCCTTGAATGACTTTAGATGGTCCTTTCAGCAGGGAGGAACAGAAAGCCTTGAATGATTTTAGGTGGTCCTTTCAGCAGGGAGGAACAGAAAGCCTTGAATGACTTTAGATGGTCCTTTCAGCAGGGGGGAACAGAAAGCCTTGAATGACTTTGGAAAGTCCTTTCAGCAGGGAGGAACAGAAAGCCTTGAATGACTTTAGATGGTCCTTTCAGCAGGGAGGAACAGAAAGCCTTGAATGATTTTAGGTAGTCCTTTCAGCAGGGGGGAACAGAAAGCCTTGAATGACTTTAGTCTTCAGCAGGGAGGAACAGAAAGCCTTGAATGACTTTAGATGGTCCTTTCAGCAGGGAGGAACAGAAAGCCTTGAATGACTTTAATCTTTTTAATAATGGAGGAACAAAAAGCCTTGAATGACTTTAGAAAGTTCTTTCTGCAGGGAGGAACAGAAAGCCTTGAATGACTTTAGATGGTTTTTTTTAGCAGGGAAGAACAGAAAGCTTTGAATGACTTTAGAAAGTCCTTTCAGCAGGGCAGAACATAAAGTCTTGAATGACTTTAGATGGTCCTTTCAGCAGGGGGAACAGAAAGTCTTGAATGACTTTACATGGTCCTTTCAGCAGGGGGGAACAGAAAGCCTTCAATGACTTTAGAAAGTCCTTTCAGCAGGGAAGAACAGAAAGCTTTGAATGACTTTAGAAAGTCCTTTCAGCAGGGTAGAACAGAAAGTCTTGAATGACTTTAGATAGTCCTTTCAGCAGGGGGGAACAGAAAGCCTTGAATGACTTTAGAAAGTCATTTCAGCAGGTAGGAACAAAAAGTCTTGAATGACTTTAGATGGTCCTTTCAGAATGAAGGACCAGAAAGCCTTGAATGACTTTAGAAAGTCCTTTCAGCTGGGAGGAACAGAAAGACTTGAATGATTTTAGATGGTCCATTCAGCAGGGGGGAACAGAAAGCCTTGAATGACTTTAGAAAGTCCTTTCAGCAGGGAGGAACAGAAAGCCTTGAATGACTTTAGATGGTCCTTTCAGAAGAAGGAACAGAAAGCCTTGAATGACTTTAGATGGTCCATTCAGCAGGGGGGAACAGAAAGCCTTGAATGACTTTAGAAAGTCCTTTCAGCAGGGGGGAACAGAAGGCCTTGAATGACTTTAGATGGTCCATTCAGCAGGGAGGAACAGAAAGCCCTGAATGACTTTAGATAGTCTTTTTCAGCAGGGGGGGAACAGAAAGCCTTGAATGACTTTAGATGGTCCTTTCAGCAAGGAGGAACAGAAAGCCTTGAATGACTTTAGATGGTCTTTTTTCAGCAGGGAGGAACTGAAAGCCTTGAATGACTTTAGATGGTCTTTTTCAGCAGGGGGGAACAGAAAGCCTTGAATGACTTTAGATAGTCTTTTTTTCAGAATGGAGGAACTGAAAGCCTTGAATGACTTTAGAAAGTCCTTTCAGCAGGGTAGAACAGAAAGCCTTTAATGACTTTAGATGGTCTTTTTCAGCAGGGAAGAACAGAAAGCCTTGAATGACTTTAGAATGTCCTTTCAGCGGGGAGGAACAGAAAGTCTTGAATGACTTTAGATGGTCCTTTCAGCAGAAAGGGGGGGGGGAACAGAAAGCCTTGAATGACTTTAGATGGTCCTTTCAGCAGGGAGGAACAGAAAGCCTTGAATGACTTTAGATGGTCCATTCAGTAGGGAGGAACAGAAAGCCTTGAATGACTTTATAAAGTTCTTTCAACAGGGAGGAACAGAAAGCCTTGAATGACTTTAGATGGTCCTTTCAGCAGGGAGGAACTGAAAGCCTTGAATGACTTTAGAAAGTTCTTTCAGCAGGGAGGAACAGAAAGCCTTGAATGACTAGATCATCCATTCAGCAGGGAGGAACAGAAAGCCTTGAATGACTTTAGAAAGTCCTTTCAGCAGGGAGGAACAGAAAGCCTTGAATGACTTTAGATGGTCCTTTCAGCAGGGAGGAACAGAAAGCCTTGAATGACTTTAGATGGTTTTTGAAATTATAAAACAAATTTTCAGAAGTCATTCCACAAATCATGATGGTCAATGCCAGAAGGCATCTAATGCCATTACACAAATCATGATGGCCAATGCCAGAAGGCATCTAACACCATTCCACAGATCATGATGGCCAATGCCAGAAGGCATCTAATGTCATTTTGGCTGAGCCTGATCTGTACCTTGATGGCTATTGGCATGAAACAAGTAGAAAGCAGTATTTTTTCCTTTTTGACGTTATTTGTATTTTAACTTCAAAAGTTTTGTTTTGATCGCAAACAAACTTGGCAATGAAGAAATTGTTCTATTAAAAGCTTTCAGCCAAAGGTCTTCATCAGTTTTGCTCGCTTCAGAAAATACTACATATTTGGTTGAATGCAAATTTCACAATGAAGGCAGAGAAAGAACGTTAGACGTCGAAGCACCCTTTCACATTTCCAATTTCATACACCAGTAATCTTCTTGTATGAGTCTGAGTTGCTTACCCCATTTACGTTTCAACTTCAATGAATGACTTTAGATAGTCCTTTCAGCAGAGAGGAACAGAAAGCCTTGAAAGATCTTTTGGGAAATGATGAAATTATTATCAGGCCTGCTGATAAAGGTTCAGGTATTGTTGTGCAGGACTATGTCACTAAGCTGTACGAGGAAGTAAAACAAAGAAGTGATTCATACCCAGAAGCGATCATGACTTGACTGATGAATCAGAGAAAAAGGTCAAGTCTCTACTGAATTGGATGTCACTGAAAGGTGCAATATCTGGTAAGTTGAAAGAATTTATGTACCCAAGAAATTCTCTTGCGGAAAAACTCAAAGGCAATGCAAAAATCCCCAAGGTAAGCACATCCTTCAGAACCATAGTTAGTGGCATAGGGGGTGCTACTGAGCAGATAGCTGAAGTCGCGGAATATGAACTCAATCAATATGTGGTCAAAACACAAAACTTCATACAGGAAACCGTGGGCTTTTTTACAAAATAAAGCATTTTAAGGACATGCAAAAGAATTTGTAAATTAGATCTGTCAGTTCCAATATTGGAGAGGTTGCAGTATGACATCATGCCCTTGAATACAGGACAGATCCAAATGACTATGTACTGGAAATGATCCAAACCGTCCTGACAATAACAACTTCAGCTTCAGTAATGTGCATTTAATTCAAACGGATGGTGTTGCAATTGGGTCATGATTAGGTAAAACTGTGTATGTACTTATCTCATAAATGGGACGAGTATTTACTCAAATTTACCCCCCCCCCCCCTCCCCCGTGGCCATATTCTAAGACAGAAATATACAAGATCAATGGGAGAATAACTTGGAAGAGAGTCAAAGGAAAATAAGCACGCAAAATTAAACTATAAAATAATGGCAGAAGTCAACTGTGGAACTTCTGAGACCTGCCAAATGCAGATGTCTGAAGTTATTGAATATTCAGTCAAAAATATCATTATTGAAAAGAAAACAAATACCTGTCCTGAGTGCAGATCTAATTACAACTGAACATGATCTCAGCACTACAGGCTTGGATGATTGAGATATCGAAACATTAGCAGGCCTTCTAAAAGCGTTAGGTTATTTGACTCAGCTAGGTGGAATAGGAACCTCTGATTAGCAGGCCTTCTCGAAGCTTTAGGTTATTTGACTCAACTATGTGGAATAGGAAATAGGAATCTCTGGTAATATGACTTAACCATGTGGAATAGGAACCTCTGGTAATATGACTCAATGACTCAACTATGTGGAATAGGAACCTCTGGTAATATGACTCAACTATGTGGAATAGGAATAGGAACCTCGTCTGGTAATATGGGTTTGATGTTGTCATCATAAATTTCGGATGAAACAAAGAATGAATCTGAGCAACTTGTTGCATCATCAACAAGCAACATCCCGACAAGCAGTCTTCCAGAAAATAATCTAATGGAGGATGTAATTCCTTCCGATACCAGAAGGGAGATTTCAGTGTCAAGATCTGGAAACTTCTCAGAGATTTCAATTACTCGGCTAATGGACGGACCAAATTCCATAAGTCAGAGAGAAATTCCCAGAAATGATAACACTGAGGACTCATTTGCATCATGTGAGAAAATTTTAACAACTGTAGAGCTGCTTCAAAGCAAGTCACAGGACAAACATTTAGAGCATGGTGGGCTGTCACGGGACAAACATTTAGAGCATGGTGGGCTGTCACACAAAGCAAGTCATGGGACAAACATTTAGAGCATGGTGGGCTGTCACACAAAGCAAGTCACGGGACATACATTTAAGGCATGCTACACAAAAAAATGAAGAAGGTTCTAGAACATCCACTCTGAATAAAACGGCATGCTCTTTTCCATCTGCTTCAAAAAGAAAAAAGGCTAAAAAGTCCCACCAAAAACAAACAAAAAGAAATAGATGTCCATACTAGACTGAAGCATGTTCATGGAGTTCTGTCCAGTAAGATATAATAGAATAAATGCTAAGTTTATCACTTGAATGCAGGAAAGTGGAAATATCTCTGTTAATTGTATACTCCTGTTAATTGACTAATTTTCATTGGCAAGGTAGCTATTAAATTGACAGGGTTTCACTGTAACAGCATTGTGTCCAGTGTCCATATTTTTCAAAGTTAGCAAAATGTATAGAATATGTTATGACTCTTTTCAAACGTGGCATTCTATTTTCAGTAGTATTGCAAGAAGTACACTTATAAATATTTCCCTCAGAGGGGATTGGAGATTATAGCTTTATATCAGAATAAAGATTATAGCTTTATATCAGAATAAAGATTATAGCTTTAGATCAGAATAAAGATTATAGCTTTAGATCAGAATAAAGATTACAGCTTTAGATCAGAATAAAGATTACAGCTTTAGATCAGAATAAAGATTATAGCTTTAGATCAGAATAAAGATTATAGCTTTAGATCAGAATAAAGATTATAGCTTTAGATCAGAATAAAGATTACAGCTTTAGATCAGAATAAAGATTATAGCTTTAGATCAGAATAAAGATTATAGCTTTAGATCAGAATAAAGATTATAGCTTTAGATCAGAATAAAGATTACAGCTTTAGATCAGAATAAAGATTATAGCTTTAGATCAGAATAAAGATTATAGCTTTATATCAGAATAAAGATTATAGCTTTAGATCAGAATAAAGATTATAGCTTTAGATCAGAATAAAGATTATAGCTTTAGATCAGAATAAAGATTACAGCTTTAGATCAGAATAAAGATTACAGCTTTAGATCAGAATAAAGATTATAGCTTTAGATCAGAATAAAGATTACAGCTTTAGATCAGAATAAAGATTATAGCTTTATATCAGAATAAAGATTATAGCTTTAGATCAGAATAAAGATTATAGCTTTAGATCAGAATAAAGATTATAGCTTTAGATCAGAATAAAGATTATAGCTTTAGATCAGAATAAAGATTATAGCTTTAGATCAGAATAAAGATTACAGCTTTAGATCAGAATAAAGATTATAGCTTTAGATCAGAATAAAGATTATAGCTTTAGATCAGAATAAAGATTACAGCTTTAGATCAGAATAAAAATGTATCTTATTAAATTTAAATAACAGTGGCAATTGAATTAACACTGATTTCTTTCTTATTGGTCAATTGTATTTTTCTACAAATTTTTCTCTAATATTGGACACAATAATTTTGTGGATTTTCACAGGTTTCTAGCAAAAATGTAGCACTGTACCATTATTTCTTTTAATAATGCCACTTTTTGTTGTTCTACAAGATGGAGAGTAATGTGGTACCAGACGGTCTTCATGGGCATCTCAAATATTCCTCAAACACCTTGGCAAACGACTCAAATTCCTTTGTTTATTTGGCGCACTTATACTGAGGAATCCTAACTGTTGACATCGTAACTCGATACTTCTGACTAACCTGCTTTCTAGAGACCTGGATCATCAGTGTAAGTGACATTCTCATGTAGGAAAATCACTACAATATACTCATATACTGATAACAGGAATCCTAACTGTTAACATCATAACTCGATTCTTCTGACTAACCTGCTTTCTAGAGACCTGGATCATCAGTGTAAGTGACATTCTCATGTAGGAAAATCACTACAATATACTCATATAGTGATAACAGGAATCCTAACTGTTAACATCATAACTCAATTCTTCTGACTAACCTGCTTTCTAGAGACCTGGATCATCAGTGTAAGTGACATTCTCATGTAGGAAAATCACTACAATATACTCATATACTGATAACAGGAATCCTAACTGTTAACATCATAACTCGATTCTTCTGACTAACCTGCTTTCTAGAGGCCTGGATCATCAGTGTAAGTGACATTCTCATGTAGGAAAATCACTACAATATACTCATATACTGATAACAGGAATCCTAACTGTTAACATCATAACTCGATTCTTCTGACTAACCTGCTTTCTAGAGACCTGGATCATCAGTGTAAGTGACATTCTCATGTAGGAAAATCACTACAATATACTCATATACTGATAACAGGAATCCTAACTGTTAACATCATAACTCGATTCTTCTGACTAACCTGCTTTCTAGAGACCTGGATCATCAGTGTAAGTGACATTCTCATGTAGGAAAATCACTACAATATACTCATATACTGATAACAGGAATCCTAACTGTTAACATCATAACTCGATTCTTCTGACTAACCTGCTTTCTAGAGACCTGGATCATCAGTGTAAGTGACATTCTCATGTAGGAAAATCACTACAATATACTCATATAGTGATAACAGGAATCCTAACTGTTAACATCATAACTCAATTCTTCTGACTAACCTGCTTTCTAGAGACCTGGATCATCAGTGTAAGTGACATTCTCATGTAGGAAAATCACTACAATATACTCATATACTGATAACAGGAATCTTAACTGTTAACATCATAACTCAATTCTTCTGACTAACCTGCTTTCTAGAGGCCTGGATCTTTAGTGTCTATATACTGATAATAACTACCTTTTTATATTATGTTGAATTAACAACTGTGTGATTTTTAGAAACATCAGATCAGCTTTCACTGGTAAACATTTTTAGCTTTTGAGAAGTATTCAGCATATGCTTAAAATATCTACAATGGCATCCTTGTTTATAAATCACATACCTTCATTGTGCGCTTCCTTCCTTCCTTTCTATCTCGAAGAATCAACTGTTTTCTCAGTTCTTTGTTTTCTTTTTCAAGTCTGTCCACTTCTCTCTGATAGCGTATCTTAACAAAAACAGACAGTTAACTTCAATACAATGTTTCTTGAAAACTAAATTCAGCAGATCAGTTATAAATACGTCAATGCAAGAATGAAAAAAAATCAATTCTTACTGAACGCTTCAAACTAAAATATAAACTTCATCACAAATCATAACAAATGTTTCACAAACTTCGAACTAAAATATAAACGTCATCACTAATCAATTGTTTCACACACAAAACTGGTTTTGGTATGAGTTTCTCACACATGTATTGGCCGAAATACACAAATTGAGCGAGGTAGCTATTTATTTATTTATTTATTGGTGTTTAAGGTCACATATTTCTGCACAATGGCTAATCATGACCATGACAGTTTTAAGTGTGGAGGAAGTCGGAGTACCCGAGGGATCCACTGAGCAATGGTGAGCAAACGTCAGCTCCCCAACAAACTAACTCTGCACAAGCAGGGTTAGCATTGGTTGAAGACAAGTGCAACATCGACGTGCAGAATGCTTTAAACACAATGTCACCATGCCCCACATGGACAATGGGGGTGAATTGTCTTGCCTAATGATACAATGGGGTTGCCACAGGTGGGATTCGAACCGAGGACCTCTCGGTTTGCAGCCTGCACCTCAGTCTGAACCTCCATCTACTGAGCCACTGCGCCCCGACTGAGGTAGCTATCTCACATCACTTCTCCATCTTACATTTGGTGTGATTTGCTTCTTTCATGTGTACTGTATAAGATACATTTATTGATTGAGATAGCTGTCTTCCTTCTTCATGTGTACTGTATAAGATACATTTATCGATTGAGATAGCTGTCTTCCTTCTTCATGTGTACTGTATAAGATACATTTATTGATTGAGACAGCTGTCTTCCTTCTTCCATGTGTACTGTATAAGATACATTTATTGATTGAGATAGCCATCTTCCTTCTTCCATGTCTACTGTATAAGATACATTTATCGATTGAGATAGCTGTCTTCCTTCTTCCATGTGTACTGTATAAGATACATTTATCGATTGAGACAGCTGTCTTCCTTCTTCCATGTGTACTGTATAAGATACATTTATTGATTGAGATAGCCATCTTCCTTCTTCCATGTCTACTGTATAAGATACATTTATCGATTGAGATAGCTGTCTTCCTTCTTCCATGTGTACTGTATAAGATACATTTATCGATTGAGATAGCTGTCTTCCTTCTTCCATGTGTACTGTATAAGATACATTTATCGATTGAGATAGCTGTCTTCCTTCTTCCATGTGTACTGTATAAGATACATTTATTGATTGAGATAGCTGTCTTCCTTCTTCCATGTGTACTGTATAAGATACATTTATGGATTGAGATAGCTGTCTTCCTTCTTCCATGTGTACTGTATAAGATACATTTATGGATTGAGATAGCTGTCTTCCTTCTTCCATGTGTACTGTATAAGATACATTTATCGATTGAGATAGCTGTCTTCCTTCTTCCATGTGTACTGTATAAGATACATTTATTGATTGAAACAGCTGTCTTCCTTCTTCATGTGTACTGTATAAGATACATTTATCGATTGAGATAGCTGTCTTCCTTCTTCATGTGTACTGTATAAGATACATTTATCGATTGAGATAGCTGTCTTCCTTCTTCCATGTGTACTGTGTAAGATACACATATCGATTGAGATAGCTGTCTTCCTTCTTCCATGTGTACTGTATAAGATACATTTATCGATTGAGATAGCTGTCTTCCTTCTTCATGTGTACTGTATAAGATACATTTATCGATTGAGACAGCTGTCTTCCTTCTTCCATGTGTACTGTATAAGATACATTTATCGATTGAGATAGCTGTCTTCCTTCTTCCATGTGTACTGTATAAGATACATTTATGGATTGAGATAGCTGTCTTCCTTCTTCCAAGTGTACTGTATAAGATACATTTATGGATTGAGATAGCTGTCTTCCTTCTTCCATGTGTACTGAATAAGATACATTTATCGATTGAGATAGCTGTCTTCCTTCTTCCATGTGTACTGTATAAGATACATTTATGGATTGAGATAGCTGTCTTCCTTCTTCCATGTGTACTGTATAAGATACATTTATCGATTGAGATAGCTGTCTTCCTTCTTCCATGTGTACTGTATAAGATACATTTATGGATTGAGATAGCTGTCTTCCTTCTTCCATGTGTACTGAATAAGATACATTTATCGATTGAGATAGCTGTCTTCCTTCTTCCATGTGTACTGTATAAGATACATTTATTGATTGAGATAGCTGTCATCCTTCTTCCATGTGTACTGTATAAGATACATTTATGGATTGAGATAGCTGTCTTCCTTCTTCCATGTGTACTGTATAAGATACATTTATCGATTGAGATAGCTGTCTTCCTTCTTCCATGTGTACTGTATAAGATACATTTATGGATTGAGATAGCTGTCTTCCTTCTTCCATGTGTACTGTATAAGATACATTTATGGATTGAGATAGCTGTCTTCCTTCTTCCATGTGTACTGAATAAGATACATTTATGGATTGAGATAGCTGTCTTCCTTCTTCCATGTGTACTGAATAAGATACATTTATCGATTGAGATAGCTGTCTTCCTTCTTCCATGTGTACTGTATCAGATACATTTATGGATTGAGATAGCTGTCTTCCTTCTTCCATGTGTACTGTATAAGATACATTTATGGATTGAGATAGCTGTCTTCCTTCTTCCATGTGTACTGTATAAGATACATTTATGGATTGAGATAGCTGTCTTCCTTCTTCCAAGTGTACTGTATAAGATACATTTATGGATTGAGATAGCTGTCTTCCTTCTTCCATGTGTACTGAATAAGATACATTTATCGATTGAGATAGCTGTCTTCCTTCTTCCATGTGTACTGTATAAGATACATTTATGGATTGAGATAGCTGTCTTCCTTCTTCCATGTGTACTGTATAAGATACATTTATGGATTGAGATAGCTGTCTTCCTTCTTCCAAGTGTACTGTATAAGATACATTTATGGATTGAGATAGCTGTCTTCCTTCTTCCATGTGTACTGAATAAGATACATTTATCGATTGAGATAGCTGTCTTCCTTCTTCCATGTGTACTGTATAAGATACATTTATGGATTGAGATAGCTGTCTTCCTTCTTCCATGTGTACTGTATAAGATACATTTATGGATTGAGATAGCTGTCTTCCTTCTTCCAAGTGTACTGTATAAGATACATTTATGGATTGAGATAGCTGTCTTCCTTCTTCCAAGTATACTGTATAAGATACATTTATCGATTGAGATAGCTGTCTTCCTTCTTCCATGTGTACTGTATAAGATACATTTATGGATTGAGATAGCTGTCTTTCTTCTTCCATGTGTACTGTATAAGATACATTTATGGATTGAGATAGCTGTCTTCCTTCTTCATGTGTACTGTATAAGATACATTTATCGATTGAGATAGCTGTCTTCCTTCTTCCATGTGTACTGTATAAGATACATTTATGGATTGAGATAGCTGTCTTCCTTCTTCCATGTGTACTGTATAAGATACACATATCGATTGAGATAGCTGTCTTCCTTCTTCCATGTGTACTGTATAAGATACATTTATGGATTGAGATAGCTGTCTTCCTTCTTCCAAGTGTACTGTATAAGATACATTTATCGATTGAGATAGCTGTCTTCCTTCTTCCATGTGTACTGTGTAAGATACATTTATCGATTGAGATAGCTGTCTTCCTTCTTCCATGTGTACTGTATAAGATACATTTATCGATTGAGATAGCTGTCTTCCTTCTTCCATGTGTACTGTATAAGATACGTTTATTGATTGAGACAGCTGTCTTCCTTCTTCCATGTGTACTGTATAGGATACATTTATCGATTGAGATAGCTGTCTTCCTTCTTCCATGTGTACTGTATAAGATACGTTTATGGATTGAGATAGCTGTCTTCCTTCTTCCAAGTGTACTGTATAAGATACATTTATCGATTGAGATAGCTGTCTTCCTTCTTCCATGTGTACTGTGTAAGATACATTTATCGATTGAGATAGCTGTCTTCCTTCTTCCATGTGTACTGTATAAGATACATTTATCGATTGAGATAGCTGTCTTCCTTCTTCCAAGTGTACTGTATAAGATACATTTATGGATTGAGATAGCTGTCTTCCTTCTTCCATGTGTACTGAATAAGATACATTTATCGATTGAGATAGCTGTCTTCCTTCTTCCATGTGTACTGTATAAGATACATTAATGGATTGAGATAGCTGTCTTCCTTCTTCCATGTGTACTGTATAAGATACATTTATGGATTGAGATAGCTGTCTTCCTTCTTCCAAGTGTACTGTATAAGATACATTTATGGATTGAGATAGCTGTCTTCCTTCTTCCATGTGTACTGAATAAGATACATTTATCGATTGAGATAGCTGTCTTCCTTCTTCCATGTGTACTGTATAAGATACATTTATGGATTGAGATAGCTGTCTTCCTTCTTCCATGTGTACTGTATAAGATACATTTATGGATTGAGATAGCTGTCTTCCTTCTTCCAAGTGTACTGTATAAGATACATTTATGGATTGAGATAGCTGTCTTCCTTCTTCCAAGTGTACTGTATAAGATACATTTATCGATTGAGATAGCTGTCTTCCTTCTTCCATGTGTACTGTATAAGATACATTTATGGATTGAGATAGCTGTCTTTCTTCTTCCATGTGTACTGTATAAGATACATTTATGGATTGAGATAGCTGTCTTCCTTCTTCATGTGTACTGTATAAGATACATTTATCGATTGAGATAGCTGTCTTCCTTCTTCCATGTGTACTGTATAAGATACATTTATGGATTGAGATAGCTGTCTTCCTTCTTCCATGTGTACTGTATAAGATACACATATCGATTGAGATAGCTGTCTTCCTTCTTCCATGTGTACTGTATAAGATACATTTATGGATTGAGATAGCTGTCTTCCTTCTTCCAAGTGTACTGTATAAGATACATTTATCGATTGAGATAGCTGTCTTCCTTCTTCCATGTGTACTGTGTAAGATACATTTATCGATTGAGATAGCTGTCTTCCTTCTTCCATGTGTACTGTATAAGATACATTTATCGATTGAGATAGCTGTCTTCCTTCTTCCATGTGTACTGTATAAGATACGTTTATTGATTGAGACAGCTGTCTTCCTTCTTCCATGTGTACTGTATAGGATACATTTATCGATTGAGATAGCTGTCTTCCTTCTTCCATGTGTACTGTATAAGATACGTTTATCGATTGAGATAGCCTTCTTCCTTCTTCCATGTGTACTGTATAAGATACATTTATTGATTGAGATAGCTGTCTTCCTTCTTCCATGTGTACTGTATAAGATACGTTTATCGATTGAGATAGCCTTCTTCCTTCTTCCATGTGTACTGTATAAGATACATTTATCGATTGAGATAGCTGTCTTCCTTCTTCCATGTGTACTGTATAAGATACATTTATGGATTGAGATAGCTGTCTTCCTTCTTCCATGTGTACTGTATAAGATACATTTATTGATTGAGATAGCTGTCTTCCTTCTTCCATGTGTACTGTATAAGATACATTTATTGATTGAGAGAGCTGTCTTCCTTCTTCCATGTGTACTGTATAAGATACATTTATCGATTGAGAGAGCTGTCTTCCTTCTTCCATGTGTACTGTATAAGATACATTTATTGATTGAGATAGCTGTCTTCCTTCTTCCATGTGTACTGTATAAGATACGTTTATCGATTGAGATAGCCTTCTTCCTTCTTCCATGTGTACTGTATAAGATACATTTATCGATTGAGATAGCTGTCTTCCTTCTTCCATGTGTACTGTATAAGATACGTTTATTGATTGAGATAGCTGTCTTCCTTCTTCCATGTGTACTGTATAAGATACATTTATTGGTTGAGATAGCTGTCTTCCTTCTTCCATGTGTACTGTATAAGATACATTTATTGATTGAGATAGCTGTCTTCCTTCTTCCATGTGTACTGTATAAGATACATTTATTGATTGAGATAGCTGTCTTCCTTCTTCCATGTGTACTGTATAAGATACATTTATGGATTGAGATAGCTGTCTTCCTTCTTCCATGTGGACTGTATAAGATACATTTATCGATTGAGATAGCTGTCTTCCTTCTTCCATGTGTACTGTATAAGATACATTTATGGATTGAGATAGCTGTCTTCCTTCTTCCATGTGTACTGTATAAGATACACATACCGATTGAGATAGCTGTCTTCCTTCTTCCATGTGTACTGTGTAAGATACATTTATCGATTGAGATAGCTGTCTTCCTTCTTCCATGTGTACTGTATAAGATACACATATCGATTGAGATAGCTGTCTTCCTTCTTCCATGTGTACTGTGTAAGATACATTTATCGATTGAGATAGCTGTCTTCCTTCTTCCATGTGTACTGTATAAGATACATTTATCGATTGAGATAGCTGTCTTCCTTCTTCCATGTGTACTGTGTAAGATACATTTATCGATTGAGATAGCTGTCTTCCTTCTTCCATGTGTACTGTATAAGATACATTTATCAATTGAGATAGCTGTCTTCCTTCTTCCATGTGTACTGTATAAGATACATTTATTGATTGAGATAGCTGTCTTCCTTCTTCCATGTGTACTGTATAAGATACATTTATCGATTGAGATAGCTGTCTTCCTTCTTCCATGTGTACTGTATAAGATACATTTATCGATTGAGATAGCTGTCTTCCTTCTTCCATGTGTACTGTATAAGATACAATTATCGATTGAGATAGCTGTCTTCCTTCTTCCATGTGTACTGTATAAGATACATTTATCGATTGAGATAGCTGTCTTCCTTCTTCCATGTGTACTGTATAAGATACATTTATGGATTGAGATAGCTGTCCTCCTTCTTCCATGTGTACTGTATAAGATACATTTATCGATTGAGATAGCCTTCTTCCTTCTTCCATGTGTACTGTATAAGATACATTTATTGATTGAGACAGCTGTCTTCCTTCTTCCATGTGTACTGTATAAGATACATTTATGGATTGAGATAGCTGTCTTCCTTCTTCCATGTGTACTGTATAAGATACATTTATCGATTGAGATAGCTGTCTTCCTTCTTCCATGTGTACTGTATAAGATACAATTATCGATTGAGATAGCTGTCTTCCTTCTTCCATGTGTACTGTATAAGATACATTTATCGATTGAGATAGCTGTCTTCCTTCTTCCATGTGTACTGTATAAGATACATTTATTGATTGAGACAGCTGTCTTCCTTCTTCCATGTGTACTGTATAAGATACATTTATGGATTGAGATAGCTGTCTTCCTTCTTCCATGTGTACTGAATAAGATACATTTATGGATTGAGATAGCTGTCTTCCTTCTTCCATGTGTACTGTATAAGATACATTTATTGATTGAGATAGCTGTCTTCCTTCTTCCATGTGTACTGTATAAGATACATTTATCGATTGAGATAGCTGTCTTCCATCTTCCATGTGTACTGTATAAGATACATTTATCGATTGAGATAGCTGTCTTCCTTCTTCCATGTGTACTGAATAAGATACATTTATGGATTGAGATAGCTGTCTTCCTTCTCTTCCTTCTTCCATGTGTACTGTATAAGATACATTTATGGATTGAGATAGCTGTCTTCCTTCTTCCATGTGTACTGAATAAGATACATTTATTGATTGAGATAGCTGTCTTCCTTTTTCATGTGTACTGTATAAGATACATTTATCGATTGAGACAGCTGTCTTCCTTCTTCCATGTGTACTGTATAAGATACATTTATTGATTGAGATAGCTGTCTTCCTTCTTCCATGTGTACTGTATAAGATACATTTATGGATTGAGATAGCTGTCTTCCTTCTTCCATGTGTACTGTATAAGATACATTTATGGATTGAGCTAGCTGTCTTCCTTCTTCCATGTGTACTGTATAAGATACATTTATGGATTGAGATAGCTGTCTTCCTTCTTCCATGTGTACTGTATAAGATACATTTATGGATTGAGATAGCTGTCTTCCTTCTTCCATGTGTACTGTATAAGATACATTTATGGATTGAGATAGCTGTCTTCCTTCTTCCATGTGTACTGTATAAGATACATTTATGGATTGAGATAGCTGTCTTCCTTCTTCCATGTGTACTGTATAAGACACATTTATGGATTGAGATAGCTGTCTTCCTTCTTCCATGTGTACTGTATAAGATACATTTATCGATTGAGATAGCTGTCTTCCTTCTTCCATGTGTACTGTATAAGATACATTTATCGATTGAGACAGCTGTCTTCCTTCTTCCATGTGTACTGTATAAGATACATTTATCGATTGAGATAGCTGTCTTCCTTCTTCCATGTGTACTGTATAAGATACATTTATCGATTGAGACAGCTGTCTTCCTTCTTCCATGTGTACTGTATAAGATACATTTATCGATTGAGATAGCTGTCTTCCTTCTTCCATGTGTACTGTATAAGATACATTTATTGATTGAGACAGCTGTCTTCCTTCTTCCATGTGTACTGTATAAGATACATTTATTGATTGAGACAGCTGTCTTCCTTCTTCCATGTGTACTGTATAAGATACATTTATGGATTGAGATAGCTGTCTTCCTTCTTCCATGTGTACTGTGTAAGATACATTTATCGATTGAGATAGCTGTCTTCCTTCTTCCATGTGTACTGTATAAGATACATTTATTGATTGAGACAGCTGTCTTCCTTCTTCCATGTGTACTGTATAAGATACATTTATGGATTGAGATAGCTGTCTTCCTTCTTCCATGTGTACTGAATAAGATACATTTATCGATTGAGATAGCTGTCTTCCTTCTTCCATGTGTACTGTATAAGATACATTTATGGATTGAGATAGCTGTCTTCCTTCTTCCATGTGTACTGTATAAGATACATTTATGGATTGAGATAGCTGTCTTCCTTCTTCCATGTGTACTGAATAAGATACATTTATCGATTGAGATAGCTGTCTTCCTTCTTCCATGTGTACTGTATAAGATACATTTATGGATTGAGATAGCTGTCTTCCTTCTTCCATGTGTACTGTATAAGATACATTTATGGATTGAGATAGCTGTCTTCCTTCTTCCATGTGTACTGTATAAGATACATTTATGGATTGAGATAGCTGTCTTCCTTCTTCCATGTGTACTGTATAAGATACATTTATGGATTGAGATAGCTGTCTTCCTTCTTCCATGTGTACTGTATAAGATACATTTATGGATTGAGATAGCTGTCTTCCTTCTTCCATGTGTACTGAATAAGATACATTTATTGATTGAGACAGCTGTCTTCCTTCTTCCATGTGTACTGTATAAGATACATTTATGGATTGAGATAGCTGTCTTCCTTCTTCCATGTGTACTGAATAAGATACATTTATGGATTGAGATAGCTGTCTTCCTTCTTCCATGTGTACTGTATAAGATACATTTATTGATTGAGATAGCTGTCTTCCTTCTTCCATGTGTACTGTATAAGATACATTTATCGATTGAGATAGCTGTCTTCCTTCTTCCATGTGTACTGTATAAGATACATTTATCGATTGAGATAGCTGTCTTCCTTCTTCCATGTGTACTGAATAAGATACATTTATTGATTGAGATAGCTGTCTTCCTTCTTCCATGTGTACTGTATAAGATACATTTATCGATTGAGATAGCTGTCTTCCTTCTTCCATGTGTACTGAATAAGATACATTTATCGATTGAGATAGCTGTCTTCCTTCTTCCATGTGTACTGAATAAGATACATTTATTGATTGAGATAGCTGTCTTCCTTCTTCCATGTGTACTGTATAAGATACATTTATCGATTGAGACAGCTGTCTTCCTTCTTCCATGTGTACTGAATAAGATACATTTATCGATTGAGATAGCTGTCTTCCTTCTTCCATGTGTACTGAATAAGATACATTTATTGATTGAGATAGCTGTCTTCCTTCTCTTCCTTCTTCCATGTGTACTGTATAAGATACATTTATGGATTGAGATAGCTGTCTTCCTTCTTCCATGTGTACTGTATAAGATACATTTATCGATTGAGATAGCTGTCTTCCTTCTTCCATGTGTACTGTATAAGATACATTTATGGATTGAGATAGCTGTCTTCCTTCTTCCATGTGTACTGTATAAGATACATTTATTGATTGAGACAGCTGTCTTCCTTCTTCCATGTGTACTGTATAAGATACATTTATCGATTGAGATAGCTGTCTTCCTTCTTCCATGTGTACTGTATAAGATACATTTATCGATTGAGATAGCTGTCTTCCTTCTTCCATGTGTACTGTATAAGATACATTTATCGATTGAGATAGCTGTCTTCCTTCTTCCATGTGTACTGTATAAGATACGTTTATTGATTGAGATAGCTGTCTTCCTTCTTCCATGTGTACTGTATAAGATACATTTATTGGTTGAGATAGCTGTCTTCCTTCTTCCATGTGTACTGTATAAGATACATTTATTGATTGAGATAGCTGTCTTCCTTCTTCCATGTGTACTGTATAAGATACATTTATTGATTGAGATAGCTGTCTTCCTTCTTCCATGTGTACTGTATAAGATACATTTATGGATTGAGATAGCTGTCTTCCTTCTTCCATGTGGACTGTATAAGATACATTTATCGATTGAGATAGCTGTCTTCCTTCTTCCATGTGTACTGTATAAGATACATTTATGGATTGAGATAGCTGTCTTCCTTCTTCCATGTGTACTGTATAAGATACACATACCGATTGAGATAGCTGTCTTCCTTCTTCCATGTGTACTGTGTAAGATACATTTATCGATTGAGATAGCTGTCTTCCTTCTTCCATGTGTACTGTATAAGATACACATATCGATTGAGATAGCTGTCTTCCTTCTTCCATGTGTACTGTGTAAGATACATTTATCGATTGAGATAGCTGTCTTCCTTCTTCCATGTGTACTGTATAAGATACATTTATCGATTGAGATAGCTGTCTTCCTTCTTCCATGTGTACTGTGTAAGATACATTTATCGATTGAGATAGCTGTCTTCCTTCTTCCATGTGTACTGTATAAGATACATTTATCAATTGAGATAGCTGTCTTCCTTCTTCCATGTGTACTGTATAAGATACATTTATTGATTGAGATAGCTGTCTTCCTTCTTCCATGTGTACTGTATAAGATACATTTATCGATTGAGATAGCTGTCTTCCTTCTTCCATGTGTACTGTATAAGATACATTTATCGATTGAGATAGCTGTCTTCCTTCTTCCATGTGTACTGTATAAGATACAATTATCGATTGAGATAGCTGTCTTCCTTCTTCCATGTGTACTGTATAAGATACATTTATCGATTGAGATAGCTGTCTTCCTTCTTCCATGTGTACTGTATAAGATACATTTATGGATTGAGATAGCTGTCCTCCTTCTTCCATGTGTACTGTATAAGATACATTTATCGATTGAGATAGCCTTCTTCCTTCTTCCATGTGTACTGTATAAGATACATTTATTGATTGAGACAGCTGTCTTCCTTCTTCCATGTGTACTGTATAAGATACATTTATGGATTGAGATAGCTGTCTTCCTTCTTCCATGTGTACTGTATAAGATACATTTATCGATTGAGATAGCTGTCTTCCTTCTTCCATGTGTACTGTATAAGATACAATTATCGATTGAGATAGCTGTCTTCCTTCTTCCATGTGTACTGTATAAGATACATTTATCGATTGAGATAGCTGTCTTCCTTCTTCCATGTGTACTGTATAAGATACATTTATTGATTGAGACAGCTGTCTTCCTTCTTCCATGTGTACTGTATAAGATACATTTATGGATTGAGATAGCTGTCTTCCTTCTTCCATGTGTACTGAATAAGATACATTTATGGATTGAGATAGCTGTCTTCCTTCTTCCATGTGTACTGTATAAGATACATTTATTGATTGAGATAGCTGTCTTCCTTCTTCCATGTGTACTGTATAAGATACATTTATCGATTGAGATAGCTGTCTTCCATCTTCCATGTGTACTGTATAAGATACATTTATCGATTGAGATAGCTGTCTTCCTTCTTCCATGTGTACTGAATAAGATACATTTATGGATTGAGATAGCTGTCTTCCTTCTCTTCCTTCTTCCATGTGTACTGTATAAGATACATTTATGGATTGAGATAGCTGTCTTCCTTCTTCCATGTGTACTGAATAAGATACATTTATTGATTGAGATAGCTGTCTTCCTTTTTCATGTGTACTGTATAAGATACATTTATCGATTGAGACAGCTGTCTTCCTTCTTCCATGTGTACTGTATAAGATACATTTATTGATTGAGATAGCTGTCTTCCTTCTTCCATGTGTACTGTATAAGATACATTTATGGATTGAGATAGCTGTCTTCCTTCTTCCATGTGTACTGTATAAGATACATTTATGGATTGAGCTAGCTGTCTTCCTTCTTCCATGTGTACTGTATAAGATACATTTATGGATTGAGATAGCTGTCTTCCTTCTTCCATGTGTACTGTATAAGATACATTTATGGATTGAGATAGCTGTCTTCCTTCTTCCATGTGTACTGTATAAGATACATTTATGGATTGAGATAGCTGTCTTCCTTCTTCCATGTGTACTGTATAAGATACATTTATGGATTGAGATAGCTGTCTTCCTTCTTCCATGTGTACTGTATAAGACACATTTATGGATTGAGATAGCTGTCTTCCTTCTTCCATGTGTACTGTATAAGATACATTTATCGATTGAGATAGCTGTCTTCCTTCTTCCATGTGTACTGTATAAGATACATTTATCGATTGAGACAGCTGTCTTCCTTCTTCCATGTGTACTGTATAAGATACATTTATCGATTGAGATAGCTGTCTTCCTTCTTCCATGTGTACTGTATAAGATACATTTATCGATTGAGACAGCTGTCTTCCTTCTTCCATGTGTACTGTATAAGATACATTTATCGATTGAGATAGCTGTCTTCCTTCTTCCATGTGTACTGTATAAGATACATTTATTGATTGAGACAGCTGTCTTCCTTCTTCCATGTGTACTGTATAAGATACATTTATTGATTGAGACAGCTGTCTTCCTTCTTCCATGTGTACTGTATAAGATACATTTATGGATTGAGATAGCTGTCTTCCTTCTTCCATGTGTACTGTGTAAGATACATTTATCGATTGAGATAGCTGTCTTCCTTCTTCCATGTGTACTGTATAAGATACATTTATTGATTGAGACAGCTGTCTTCCTTCTTCCATGTGTACTGTATAAGATACATTTATGGATTGAGATAGCTGTCTTCCTTCTTCCATGTGTACTGAATAAGATACATTTATCGATTGAGATAGCTGTCTTCCTTCTTCCATGTGTACTGTATAAGATACATTTATGGATTGAGATAGCTGTCTTCCTTCTTCCATGTGTACTGTATAAGATACATTTATGGATTGAGATAGCTGTCTTCCTTCTTCCATGTGTACTGAATAAGATACATTTATCGATTGAGATAGCTGTCTTCCTTCTTCCATGTGTACTGTATAAGATACATTTATGGATTGAGATAGCTGTCTTCCTTCTTCCATGTGTACTGTATAAGATACATTTATGGATTGAGATAGCTGTCTTCCTTCTTCCATGTGTACTGTATAAGATACATTTATGGATTGAGATAGCTGTCTTCCTTCTTCCATGTGTACTGTATAAGATACATTTATGGATTGAGATAGCTGTCTTCCTTCTTCCATGTGTACTGTATAAGATACATTTATGGATTGAGATAGCTGTCTTCCTTCTTCCATGTGTACTGAATAAGATACATTTATTGATTGAGACAGCTGTCTTCCTTCTTCCATGTGTACTGTATAAGATACATTTATGGATTGAGATAGCTGTCTTCCTTCTTCCATGTGTACTGAATAAGATACATTTATGGATTGAGATAGCTGTCTTCCTTCTTCCATGTGTACTGTATAAGATACATTTATTGATTGAGATAGCTGTCTTCCTTCTTCCATGTGTACTGTATAAGATACATTTATCGATTGAGATAGCTGTCTTCCTTCTTCCATGTGTACTGTATAAGATACATTTATCGATTGAGATAGCTGTCTTCCTTCTTCCATGTGTACTGAATAAGATACATTTATTGATTGAGATAGCTGTCTTCCTTCTTCCATGTGTACTGTATAAGATACATTTATCGATTGAGATAGCTGTCTTCCTTCTTCCATGTGTACTGAATAAGATACATTTATCGATTGAGATAGCTGTCTTCCTTCTTCCATGTGTACTGAATAAGATACATTTATTGATTGAGATAGCTGTCTTCCTTCTTCCATGTGTACTGTATAAGATACATTTATCGATTGAGACAGCTGTCTTCCTTCTTCCATGTGTACTGAATAAGATACATTTATCGATTGAGATAGCTGTCTTCCTTCTTCCATGTGTACTGAATAAGATACATTTATTGATTGAGATAGCTGTCTTCCTTCTCTTCCTTCTTCCATGTGTACTGTATAAGATACATTTATGGATTGAGATAGCTGTCTTCCTTCTTCCATGTGTACTGTATAAGATACATTTATCGATTGAGATAGCTGTCTTCCTTCTTCCATGTGTACTGTATAAGATACATTTATGGATTGAGATAGCTGTCTTCCTTCTTCCATGTGTACTGTATAAGATACATTTATTGATTGAGACAGCTGTCTTCCTTCTTCCATGTGTACTGTATAAGATACATTTATCGATTGAGATAGCTGTCTTCCTTCTTCCATGTGTACTGTATAAGATACATTTATCGATTGAGATAGCTGTCTTCCTTCTTCCATGTGTACTGTATAAGATACATTTATCGATTGAGATAGCTGTCTTCCTTCTTCCATGTGTACTGAATAAGATACATTTATTGATTGAGATAGCTGTCTTCCTTCTTCATGTGTACTGTATAAGATACATTTATTGATTGAGACAGATGTCTTCCTTCTTCCATGTGTACTGTATAAGATACATTTATTGATTGAGATAGCTGTCTTCCTTCTTCCATGTGTACTGTATAAGATACATTTATGGATTGAGATAGCTGTCTTCCTTCTTCCATGTGTACTGTATAAGATACATTTATGGATTGAGATAGCTGTCTTCCTTCTCTTCCTTCTTCCATGTGTACTGTATAAGATACATTTATTGATTGAGATAGCTGTCTTCCTTCTTCCATGTGTACTGTATAAGATACATTTACTGATTGAGATAGCTGTCTTCCTTCTTCCATGTGTACTGTATAAGATACATTTATCGATTGAGATAGCTGTCTTCCTTCTTCCATGTGTACTGTATAAGATACATTTATCGATTGAGATAGCTGTCTTCCTTCTTCCATGTGTACTGTATAAGATACATTTATGGATTGAGATAGCTGTCTTCCTTCTCTTCCTTCTTCCATGTGTACTGTATAAGATACATTTATCGATTGAGATAGCTGTCTTCCTTCTTCCATGTGTACTGTATAAGATACATTTATCGATTGAGACAGCTGTCTTCCTTCTTCCATGTGTACTGTATAAGATACATTTATCGATTGAGATAGCTGTCTTCCTTCTTCCATGTGTACTGTATAAGATACATTTATTGAGACAGCTGTCTTCCTTCTTCCATGTGTACTGTATAAGATACATTTATGGATTGAGACAGCTGTCTTCCTTCTTCCATGTGTACTGTATAAGATACATTTATTGATTGAGATAGCTGTCTTCCTTCTTCCATGTGTACTGAATAAGATACATTTATCGATTGAGATAGCTGTCTCATATCACCTGCCCATCTCATGACTGAGATAGCCATCTTGAATCACCTGCCCATCTAATATTGACTGAGACAGCTGTCTCATATCACCTGCCCATCTCATGACTGAGATAGCCATCTTGAATCACCTGCCCATCTAATATTGACTGAGACAGCAGTCTCATATCACCTGCCCATCTTTATTTGGTGTGAGTTTCTTCTTCCATGTGTATTGTATGATATACACACATCAAATGAGATAGAAGGCTCTTATCACCTGCCTGGCGACGTGGTGGCATTGCGGTAACCAGTTCTCGTCAGATCTATAAAATAGATATCTATTTATGTCAGCTAAGATGTTAAAATGTTATTCAAGCGCAATAAAATTTATCCAAATCTTGTTATCTACAGATGTCTATTTATGTCATTTAAAACGATTAAGTTACTCAAGGGCAATAAAAAACCCCAAAATTTATCCAAGTCTTGTTATCTACAGATGTCTATTTATGTCATTTAAGACGATTAAAATGTTACTCAAGGGCAATAAAAAACCCGAAAATTTATCCAAGTCCTTTTATGTATACAGTAGATGTCTATTAACTGGTAGAGTGCTGGAAGCCCATATTTGGGCTTTATTCTGAGTGCAGATATGGCAACTTAAAGGCTCCATATTCTGTGGATGTGCTTTATATTATTTCTGAAGTGAAATTATTTAGTCTGCCCGGATTTGCCTTGTTACAATTTATGAGACATATGAACAAATTTTGATGATCAAAAATTATTTAGCAATCTACCAGTTAATCAAAGTCAGACTATTAAAAATATTCTTGTTACTCAAGCGCAATAAAAAAACCAACATTTATCCAAGTCTTCTTATCTATACAACAGATTTCTATTTATTGGATCAAAGTAAGGCAATTAAAAACTGGATTGAGTCATTTGTGAGCTTTTGATTAACTTTTACTTGAAGGCCTGTTTTTTGTGTATTAATAAGCAGAATGCTATTTAAACATCTTGGTTACAATGAGAATAATGACCGGGATGAACGGAAACACTCGTGTATTTCAATGCACTGCATAGCTACATGGAGTCAAATGAAAATTCTGAAACCTTTATGGACAATTGCAGACCCTACGTGAACACCTGAGTATACTTTAAACAACTGAAATTATTTACCCTAGTAGGCTTCCATTGGAAACCAACACTCATTTGTGCACAATGAGCTAAACAGGACTGCAACATGGATTTTAAGTCAAGTCCAGCTAATCGTTTATATCCATGTTGCCCCTTTTAGATGACTTCACTCCAAGCTTTTCTTACCAGGTCCTTCTTTCAGTAAAACACTGCTTGTTTACAACATAAACAAAGTACTGCTTTACTTCCGAGGGTTTCCAAGTTGAAACCAACTCTCAAATGATATAATACAACAAAAACTAGTACTGCTATACTTCCGAGGGTTTCCACATTGAAACCAACTCTCAAATAATATAATACAACAAAAACTAGTACTGCTATACTTCCGAGGGTTTCCACATTGAAACCAACTCTCAAATGATATAATATAACATAAACAGGTATTGCTTTACTTGTGAGGGTTTCCACATTGAAACAATCTCTTTCTGATATATGTCAATGACATGAGTAAATCAACACTTCTAAACCTTTTGTCTTTTGTTGACGACACTACGATATCAACGGCCAACAGCAACCTAGACATATTGACAGAATCAACAAATAAGGAACTTGACAAAATTGCAGACTGGTGCTCCGCGAATAAACTGTCACTCAATGCCACCAAAACAAGATGCATGCCACTACATCCCCCACATGACACATGGGACTTAGTTGCCACTCCCATAACTATAAACAATAAACATGTAATACAAGTAGGGAACAAAAACGAAGTCCAAAAGTAAAATTTCTCAGTGTTGATTTAGACGAAAACTTAAATTTCAAGCACCACATCTCTCATCTGAGCTCAAAGATAACTAAATCCATCTGGGCTATTAGTAGAGTAAAAAAGTTTCTGCCATTCAATACCCTGAAAGTATAAATTTTATAGTAAATTTCCTTTATTATTATACCTACCGAAATTGTTTACAACAGGCTTGCACTACAGTGGAAGAACCTAACTCGGATAAAATACTCTCTATTTTAATCTTACCCAAGATTTGGGAAAGAAAAGTGGTGTAAAAACACCACGAAAAAATAAGCCAAAACTGGGCCGAGCGCCATCGGCGCACACCCAGTATGGGACGCTCTTCCATAGTACAAATCCACGACTTCCGTAATAGTGCGCAATGCATCAATTCGTCATTCTTTTGATTCCGAACAACACAGGAGTTATGTGATCAGCGGGGAGGAAGGATTCTTTCCCGAATAAGAAGACGGGAGGGCCTCCATGTAAACAATTTCGGTAGGTATAATAAGAAAGGAAATTTACTATAAAATTTATACTTCTTATCAACCTACCTCAATTGTTTACAACAGGCTGAATAGACAAAAGGCTGGAGGGAATCACATAACCAACCTACACATAACTCAATAGCACTGGGACCGTGGACAGAGGAAGAGATCCCTAGGCCTATCAAACCATAGCATCACAAACATTAGAAAAGCCAATGAAAGATGAGGCGTATGGTGAAGTGCGACGCACAGACAGAAAAGGGCAGTTACAGCACAAAGCTGGAACCGACCCTGAAAAAAGCTGAAAAGCTTGGATAGACAACATCCTGAGCCGAAGAAAGAGGGCCCCACGGGTCTCTGTCGGCTCCTGCAACTGTCACAGAGAAAAGGAGAAAGTAGCATTTCTCCAGAAGGCTGCCAGTATAACATCAGTCATCCGACAACATGACAGAGTTATTAAAAGAGGAAGACAATGCACGCACCTCGTGGCAGAAAAAAACAATTGGTAATACAATCACCAGTAGCTAGACGAGAGGAAGCTGCACGAATAGCAAGACAAGTCCATCAAGAAATGGATGCAGGAGAGATCTGGCATGTGGGAAAACGCATATTCATCCAGGATAAATGCGTGAACGCCCCCACCCCCAAGCACAGCAGCGCCCAAGAAAGTGACCATCTTGGAGTAAACTGCAAAGTCCTAGGCCTTTTCAAGGAAAAGAGCTGAACAAGCTCGGAGAGGCAAGGATGAATGTCGAAACAATGCGGTATCACATAGGAAAAAATGTCTCCGAAGCATGGACAAGTACCCATTGCTGGAGACCCCCAGAAACAAACATATACCAGAAAACTCCGCAAGCAGTGTGATCGAAGGAGTGACAGAAGCAACAGAGTGATCGCACACCATCGACAGAAGAACCTTCCGCTTAGCCACAGAGGCTAAACCAGTGGAGTGAGTGCCTCCTAGAAGAAAAGCAACTCCACTGCGTGTCTCGAAAAACCACTACGGAGGAGACAGGACCCGATAAAAGATATGTGCGAAGGCACAATGAAGACGGGTCAACTTGAAAACCTCCCGGGCGACTTTGGCAAAGAAAGTCGCGAGGTAGAGGGAGACATGCCAGAACCGCCGCTAACAGAGAGCGGAGCAGATTGATCCACACCCACCGAAGCGATGGGTGTGATCGAAAGGATTTGACGACTGCAGGTTCATATCTGGGTAAGAACCTGAGGCGGAATCGGAACCGGTAGGAAGGCGTAGCCGACAAGACCATCCCAATGGTGGGCCAGAGCGTCCACGGCGAAAGCCAGAGCATCTGGACACGGGGACACGAAAGTGTCCACCGGATGGTTCCAACTAGTCACAAGAGATCGATGGAACCCGCCATGTGGAGCATCCACCTGGTGGAAATGACCCTGCCCCGACGGGACAGGGAGTCGGCTAGGACATTCAGGCGACCGGGAATGTGACGAACAGCCACCCCGGCATGGACATCCTGAGCGAGCAGTATAAGATCCCAAGCCAATTCGTACATTGGAACTGAGTGCGTGCCGCCCTGGTTCCGAATGTAAGCAACCACCGTCGAATGGTCTGACAACAGAAGGACCTGGCGATTCGACAGGAGAGGGATCCACTGCCTGTAAAGCAGAAGAAGAGCAAGAAGCTCCTTCTGGTTGATGTGTAAAGCTGCATGATCCTGGTCCACCATCCCGTGAACGGAAAGACCTAGAGGATCCAACGTCGCACCCCATCCGAGATCGCTGGCATCTGCCGTCAGAACGCGATCGGACGTGGGTAAGTCCAACGGAACACCCTGCGAAAGCCACTGGACATCCGCCCAGAGGAGAAGGTGAGGATAAAGATAGTCTGGAAACTGAAGCACCAGATCCAGAAAATCTACATTCGGCCTCCAACGACTGAGCAGAAAGTGTTGGAGAGGTCCGACACGCAGCCGACCTAGAGGAATGAGATCCGTCACCGAACAGCAGAGACCGATTAGCCGGAGAAAACTCCGAGCCGTCGCGGATGTGGACTGGGTCAGAGTCGGAGCAAAAGCTGAGAGAATCACAGCCTTGGCCTGGGGAACCGCCACCAAATTGAATTGTGTGCGGAAAGCCATCCCCAGATGATAAAACGACCGAGAAGGGACCAGGTCCGACTTCTCCTCGTTGACTCTGAAATGTAGCGACATGAGCAAGCTCAACAGAGTGGCGACATCCGACTCCAGGAAGGCAGCATTGGAATGCCCCTGGAGGATATCGTCCAGATATGCCGAAGTAGTCACCCTGGACTGTGTGCGATGGAAAGCTATCACATGCGACATCAGTCTGGTGAAGGACCAAGGAACCAGGTTGAGGCTGAAAGGCATGGCCTTGAACTGGTAAACTCGCCCCAGAAAAATGAACCTGAGATACTTCCGTAACGCCCAATGAATCGGAACGTGAAAGTAAGCGTCTCGCAGGTCAAAGCTGGAAGCGAAATCTTCCTGGTGAATGGAACAGAGGACCGACATTAAAGTCTCCATGCTGAACTTGGGAGCAATGGTAGACTGGTTCAGGAAACTCAGATCGAGAACCGGTCGGAGTCGGCCGTCCTTCTTCGGCACCAAGAACAGGCGGGAATAGAAACCCACTGACCTAATGTTCTTGATGACCTCAAACGCCCCCTTTGTCAGGAGATTGTCTATCTCCGTGGACAAAAGTTCCCGACGTAAAATGTCTGAAGGAACTGTGGTTGGAAAAGGCACCCCGGACAGAGTGGAGTGCCATCGGAAGGATATTCGCAGCTCGGACCAAACAACATCTAACATCCAAGGATCGGATGTGATGGTGGCCCACGGTCTGCTATCCTTCCTCCAACCTGGGACGAGTCGAGGTGAGGACCTTCATTGCGAACCCTGACAAGGCTCACTAGAGGAGAAAACACCTCTACTGAATGAAGAATCCTGGGAGTTCCCTCAAGACTGCCGACGCTTACCCGTACCCCTTGAGTAAGAAGTAGAAGCGGTGGCAGAAGGATCAGCCCCTTTTGCTTCGCAGAGGAAGCAGAGGGTACTTGTTAGGCTTGGAACGGCCCGTGCCTACCCTAGAAGGCTGATCAAGCTGAAGAAAACAGCAGCTGATCATTGGAATGACGTAGGACGTCATCCCGGACCGTCAACACAGAATCATGGAAAAGTTGCGGACCTGCCAAAAAAGCAGATCGAAGAGTAGCGTACTGCTCCTCAGGAAGGGATCGGCCTGTGTCCCTTCGAACTAATTCCAGATTAGCCGTGTTACAGGCATGCGTGTGAGAAGATGCATGAGCGCCTTGGACAGCACACGCAAAGGAGCCTGTACCTTGTCAAACTTATCTGAAGGCAGATAAGCAGCAAAAGCTGAGACGACGTGATCGGAGAGAGAAAGCATACCAAGCATCTCTCTCGATAAGCCCAATGTGGACTCCAGAGTCGTCATCGGAATGACGGCAGACTTGGACTTGGAAAGCCCGAGGGAATTGGAGTCCTGATCCAAAACTGTCAAAGTCTGGTAGACCGACGGATTGGCAGAATTGTAGGTACGATAACGCGCCGGAGGCAAAAAGGTGTCAACTCTGGTGAAGAACGGAGCCTTCATAGCCTTGAAGCTTGGAGTCCAAGGCTGAAAATGCTTCAACCAACTGTACTGAAGGGCACGGTCGAAGACGCCCAGAAGCAGGTTGCTCCATAGACTGTTGGCGCGCAACCGATGATCGCGGCCTGGCTGACACTGTCGACTGGTTAGATGGTTTGAGATCCGGAAGGAACCCAAACACGAAATCAAGAACTGCCCCCAAGTCCGAAGACTGCTGGCTCTCGACATCAAGCATGTCTGACTCTTCCCCTGAGTCGGAAGACACATAGCCCATCATGGGCAAACCAACCGACGCCTCCCATGGTGTCGGAACACAAGGGGATCAGAAAGCGGCCTGTTTCCAATCCCGGGAGGCGGCGCCATAGGAGGCGCCTGGAAACCACTCGCTGCCTCGCTGGAAGCAACAGGAAGGCTTGTTGACAGAACCTGAGTGAGTAAGGAGAGGGCCTCCCTAAGCTCACTGCCCGTACTGGCCGGTTCAACAGGGGAATGAACCGGCAAAGTGGCTTCACCTCTTACCCTCTGAACCAGCGAAGGGTCACGATCCTCCAAAAGACCCAACGTGGGATGACGGGCGGCAGCCGAAAACGTCTGAAGGCAGACGTGTATAGGGGTGTGACACACCCCGAGGATCAACATAGCAGGAACTCATGAGAGTCACCGCTGACCTCTGCAGGGCAGAAGGTCCAGGCTGCACAAAAGACGTTGGACCCCCAAAACTGGTCGTGTGGCCAGAATGAGTGGACGGAAACGCCACGGAGTTCATAGTGTCCCACTAAGAACAACCAAATCCAATGACAACTGTGGTTCTCGACGGCACAGAGACCACAGGAGAGGGTCCGGCCGGCAGCCACTTCCAACTTCGCCGAGTTGAAGTCAGGGAAGGCTGAGGCCGATACCCCCACGTCTACACAACCAGACACCGCAGCAGACCACTGCAGGTATAAAACTACTGTGCTCAATGGCTGAGAGGACACAGTATGGGGTTCAGTCGGCAGCCCCATTTGACTTCGCCGAGTGGAAGTCTGGGAGGGCTGAGGCCGAAACCTCACAACCACACTACAGACATCCCTGCAGACCCTGGCAGGGAGAAGCCGAGGCCGGCTAAAAACGGTGCCCAATGACATTGTAGACGGAACAGCAGTAGCAGCAGATACGACGGGAGCTGTTGGAACTGGCGGAAAAGCGGAGAGAGCCACCAGGCTCGTCCTCCAAAGGAGGAGTCACAACCCTAGTGACAGCCTCAGATGTCGACTGGAGAGGGCGCATAGTCCCAGAACCAGGCATCTCTACACCAGAAAACCAACAGCTCCCGCAGTATCCACCACGGTAAAACACTGCACATTCCCCATGGAAGGGGAATAACTCTCACCAGACATGGTCGAATCGGGAAGCCCCGAAACGACAGCGGTCCCCACCCCCCGCTGGTGTGGGAGGAGCTGCACATCCCCCACGGAGGAGGAGCAATTCTCATCAGACGTGGTCGAATCGGGCGACACGAAACGAAAGCGTTCACCACCCCCCCACCCCCCCCCATGGGAGCGGGAGGAGCTGCATATCCCCCACGGAGGGGGTCAAACTCACACCAGACGTGGTCGAGTCGGGGGGCCCCAAAATGACAGTGCCCCCCCCCCCCCCAGGTGTGGGACGAGCTGCACATCCCCCACGGAGGGGGTAAACTCACATCAGACGTGGTCGAGTCGGGAGGCTCCCGAAACGACTGCATTCCACACCACCCGTAGGTGCGGACGAAACGGACACGAGAACGCACCAATGGCGAGGGCAAAAGGAATTGCCCTAAAGGAACCGAACTGGAAAGAACAGAGGTGAGAGCAGTAGAAGAAAAAGGTGAACTCAACAGAAACAGAAAGTAGAAGAACACCCTCAACTACGAGAGAAGGTGGCAGAACCCAGAAGGCCGACACCTACTCCAATAAAATTTTTTATCAACCGAAAAAAATTCATTATCGAATCGCGATGACACAATGTCACAAAACATTTGCGAAAACGGAATAGTAATTAATAAACAATGAGAATGTGGTTGAAAATATAAATGAGAATATATAAAACACAGTCCTGTTATTATACGATCTTCAGATCCATAATTCCAGTCACAGGAAAAACATTATCCACGAGTTGAATTATCACTGTTTCATAATGCATATGGCGGAAACACATCCTGCTCGTGCTTCGGATAGAAAAAGAATGACGAATTGATGCATTGCGCACTATTACGGAAGTCGTGGATTTGTACTATGGAAGAGCGTCCCATACTGGGTGTGTGCCGATGGCGCTCAGCCCAGTTTTGGCTTATTTTTTCGTGGTGTTTTTACACCACTTTTCTTTCCCAAATCTTGGGAAAGATTAAAATAGAGAGTATTTTATCCGAGTTAGGTTCTTCCACTGTAGTGCAAGCCTGTTGTAAACAATTGAGGTAGGTTGATAAGAAATTCTGTATTTTACGCTTTGTGCAAAGTCATTTGATGTATGCAATGCACATTTGGAGGCACGTGCCGGCTGTAAACAAATTAAGTATCCTTCAAAAACGTGCCATTCGAATAATAAACAATAACTAGAGGAAGTGATTGTACCTTCGGAACAATACACAGGATTTTCCTTAGTGGTTTTACTCACTGTTCTACTCAGCAAATCCTAAGGGAGCTCGATACCAAATAAAAATGCACACGGGGCACGTGCCCCCTCCCCACCCCCCCCCCCCCCCCCCCCCACACACACACTCATAAAAGATAGTTGTTTGTTTGTTTGTTTAGTGGTGTTCAACGTCACATATTTATGCACCGTGGCTAATCGTGACACAACTTGAACATAAAGTCAAGTTTAACCAATCGTTTATGCACATGGTGCCCATTTTGGAGGACATTTACCGCAAGCATTGATGACTGGGTCCTTTTTTACTAGTAAAGCAGAACTGGTTTACCACAGTAAACAAGTGCTGCTTACTTCCTGGGGTTCCCACGGGGAATAAAAGATAGTAGAAAGGATATTATATAATGAATGTACACAGGGACCAATGAGAGAATATGTATGGCTACCACCCTATTGAATAGGGTGGAAGTCATACATATTCTCTCATTGTTCTCATAGGCTATTTCAACCGTATTAGAATTTTTTAAAATGTTTTGTTTCGTTTTTCACTCAAACATGGAAACTAAACATACAAAAGTGTAAAAAAAAACACAAAATATTTTTAGCGATTTTTGGTCACATCGGGATTCTAGCATGCCAAAGAAGCCTGATCATAACAAAAAGTTCTAATTCTTGGGCAAAGTCCAAACCAAAAATTTTTGTTCGAAGAATACTTTTTTGACATGTCGTTCCTTGAGTTCCAGTGTGTCCCCTGTGCCTACTGGCATACAGAACACAATGGAAATCAGGGGACGATGTTCGATTTTTTATACAATCAACGGGAGTTTACTATAAAATCCATATGCAACATGACAAATTTGTATTAAAAGTATAGCTCTGTGTTCGAAATAATTCAATTGACAGGGATAAATGATTAAAGAGATATCTAATTAAGTGAGCATCACTGTACCAATAGTTTTGAAAATGTACACTGTCACTGATATCTGCAGTAAGCTCAAGCAGAGCTATTTTATTATTATCAACAAAACATGTGTCTATTGTAACTGTACTGGATTTCAATATATCCAACTCCAAAGCAGTATAAAGATCACCAAGAGTTCTTTTTTCTATCACAGTTTAATATTTTTTTTGCCAAAATATACATGGTGAATAGCAACAATCACCACAATAACAAAGAACCTGAAACTGTGAGTAAAATAATATAAATACAAGGCAAACTATACTAATCTTTTACATAACTAATATTCTGGACAAGAATGTCCAAAAGTGCACAATGTACTTATCAATACAGAATTAATTTTTTCAATGAACCATAAGCAAGTACACAGGGCAGGAAAGAGTTCTGAAAGCTCATTCCAAGTTCAAACCAGGTGTAACAGCTGGTCAGAGTAAGTTTCTAGACTTCACTGATTAATGTCCCTCAGCAGAACAAGTTCCAAGAGCTTACTCAGCTGGGGTTCAGCAGAGAGTGAAAAGAGGATGCCAAGACTTTACTTACTGATTATCTCAGTAGACTATGCTCCAAGAGCTTACTCAGCTGACGTACAGCAGTGAGTGAGAACAGGATGCCATGCCAAACAATCCTGCAAGTCAATGCAATTAACCTACCAATGACTAATATTGATGAGTGTCACTCCCACAAAGACATCAAGAATGAGTGATATGTAAATATGGCCCATTTTTTCATAAATAATAAAATACACAGTGTCAAAGTATTTCACATGTACACCATGTATTAGCAGGGCATCCACGAGGGGTTTTTTTGAGTCAGTAAAACAGACCTATTCACCAAATCGATTTTCCCCTGATGACCAGTGCAAAAAATATATTGGCATGCACTTGAATCAAAATATGAGTGAATATATCTGTATAAATCACGCACACTTGGGCTGTTAATGTCAAAAAAGCTATTCAGTCTATGATTCACAATGTCATGGTACAAATATCAAGCCATTGTTGCAACGTCGTCTTAGATTAGATGGTTGGCCCGTTGTACAGAGAATACTTGGTCGCCCCATTATTTCCTCAAAATCTAAAAGAGGACCCAATATTTTTTAGCCTAGCGGAAGAGCTGATTAGTATAAAAATATATTTACAATATACACCCACATGAATATAAATATAGCAAGACAAATTTATACCAGGTCTGGACTTGCGTCATTGCATGCAACTGATTGAGATTATACAAGCATTAACCCCATGCATACTGATGTACAAAAATCCATGTCACAAATTTTCCCCACAAAGCAGCTGGGAATTTCCACAATTCTATATTGTTTGACAGAGCTCATTGAGCTTTGTGAGGGAAGACAAAACTGATTAAATTCCATTGCATTCTGGAGAAAATTGTTACTTGAAATTTCTTTATTTTGACATCAGAGAGCAGGGGTTTGAGCTACATGGCAAATCCGAAAATGGCAAACACGGTACAACTTAACATTACAAAGCTGGAGACCAAGACCAAATGTAGAATGAATCGCTTAGATACAAACCAAGAAAGCTTTGACAAAAAAATTGTTCCAGACGGATGGACATACAGAGTCAAGAGGTTACTGGACTTGCTCACCGCTGGTGACGCAGGTAAAAAGCAAACATATTATCAAGTGTGCATAACAGCTTCAAACACTCCTAGTATAAAATAAAAACACCTAAGCCTAACAGACAATTCAATCCTGCAGGTCTCATGATCACTGAATCATAAAACAGTAGCAATATTAATCTTCCACTAAAAGATAATACTGCACAGACCGCACTATAGAGGCATAAGAGCTGAATGGGTAAAGTCAAGCCATGGTTGGTAAAGGATTAACTTCACTTTGAGCCTATCAAAAGTGACAACACAAGAAGGAATTCAAAAAAGACCAATAATTTTGATCTGGTTTTGTGCATAACAGACCTGTATGTCAACATTCAGCTTGCCAGTCTATTTAAAACTAATGGCTTAACTTCTTTTGAGCTGTATGTAGGCTACAAAATGACAACACAAGAAGGAACTCACGGATAGCGAAAAGTTCAATCTTGTGCAATTGTAAAATTCTATTTCAATAAAAAACAGTAGACCTGCATGTCAAGCTTTTGACTTCCAAGTTTAATTACCAGATATTGGTCTACCACAGTAGACTAGCACCACACAACTTCATGATTTTTATGAGTGTAGACTCTGTAATGCCAGTGAAGGTTACAACCAACCATTACTAGAGTCTAGAAGGAAAGATTAACCTTCTGAATTCTTTTTTTATGTAGCTGAAACTGAGGTTAATTATGTCTATAAGAGATATAGAGGCTCTCCAACGAGTCCCTGTTCAATAATGAAATTTGCAGAAAAATAATCAATGCAATAACAAATAGATTTTCCCTTTAGGAAAATCCAAATAATAAAAAGTAAACACTCCATTCCATGTACAGTAGATTGTGGCGAGACTTTTAGGAGCAGCGACTCGAAATTTTCAGCGTTTGTTCTAGAAGCTCTGCTAAACACGACCACATCGCTGGAAAATCCAGAAACCAAGCATGTGGCCCGCGAGAACCTCGTGCTTATGCGCATAAGCTCTTCTCGATTTTGAGAATGACAAAATGCAAAATTCGTGTCGCTCTTCATGGCATGTGATGCAGCAGATATTCGTGAATGTTGAGTGGAAATTTCATGGAAATCCGCCAAGAATTAGCTGAGAAATAGCGGTTTGAAGAGAGGAGGTAATTTTTTGAATTTGGTCTTTTTCAAGCCGGTGCGAAAGAAGACGTGGTGAATGGGCGCAGACTGCCCTACTCATCCCTCTCTGGGGTAGTTCCTCTTAAAACTTACAACTGGGTGTGACTGGTGACGAGTTGACTGTAAATCGAAGTTGCTTCTTTAAGACCACCACCCAGGGAACCCAACGCAACCTCTAAATCTTTGAGAAACGTCAGAAGTTAAAAGTCAAAAGAAATTGGCGGTAAGTAGGTTTTTGGCATGCAGGAAAAGATTCACGAAACTTTGCATATTAAACATCATTCAAATAGCACTTCAGATATACACGGACTGTGTCTAGACCGCTGGAGGTAGCGACTTGAAATTTTCAGGACTTGTTCTACGAAGCCTGGCCGACATTTTGGCACTAGAATCGAGTGTTTTCACTGCGTGGAAGCACCACACGACGCGAGGAAAGAGAGAGTACTATTCGTCCCGACTTTATCATTTTGGAATGGACTTGGGCAGTGATGTAGATGGCTATACAGCAGTGATTGAGCATAAAGTGCCAGGTTTCAGTGCCACATTGCTTAACCGGCTCCAAGGTATGATTGTTTGTCTCAATATCGTCCTTCACCACTTGTAATTTGTACCGTTGTCATACATTAATGTAGCCTCTTGTCATTTTAGCAACTTTCGAGCCAGAATGCCGCTAAGGTGGGAATGTGCGGGGGAGAAGTAGGGTTAGGGTTAGGGTTAGGGTTAGCGTTAGTGGCTGGAGCTGCAGGGTTGGGGAGGGGGGGGGGGTCCCTCCCAGACACTGCATTTAAACCTTAGATAATCATTAGAATTTGAAGTTATAAGAAATCGGAGGTGAGTATCTTTTTGGCAGGAAAAGATTCACGAAAATTCTACAATTAGACATTACAGTTGCACTTCAGACATACACGAGCTGTGTCGAGACCGTGGAAGACAGCGACTTGAAATTTTCAGAACTTGTTCTACGGAGCCTGTCCGACATCATGGCATCCAATGCGAGTGTCCAGACCGTATGGAAACATCGCCCATCGCGTGGAAAGTGAGAACACTATTCGTCCAGACTCTATCAGTTTGGAATGGGCCTAGGCAGTGTTGTAGACGAGTGTAGAGCTGCAACTGAGCATGAAGTCCCCGTTTTTTGTGCCAACTTGCCTAACTGGCTTCAAGGTGTGATTTTGCATCCATATATCGTTGAGACCGCCAGTAGTTTATACCGTTGCCATACGTTAAGGTAACCTTTTTTCAATTTCGCCAACTTTCGACACACATTTGAGGGTACCTCCCTTCACCCTCATCTACAGCAAAATCTAGCGACAAGGGGTTTTGGGTTTTTCTATGTTCTGTTAGGGTATAAAATGAGCTATCAATTGCTGAACTTTATTTCAAAAATCGCTCCTGGGGTTCCGATATTTCAATCCAAAATGGCCGATTTTCGAGATAACTTTCCGTTTTGTGAAAAATTTTGGCAGAAAACATAAAAAATGGAAAAAAATACCGATTATGTTTGTTTTAGAGAAGAGTAATTCTGACAAGTCTGTCAAGAAATTAAGTCGATAGCTTTTCTCCTTCAGGAGATATTGGCCTATAAAGGTTTGGGCGTTTTGGGGCGTTTTGGGGCGTTTTTGCCCAACAAGAAACATTTTGCCCCAAATATTGATGGTTTTATTTATTAGGACTCATGGCCGTCATTGATAGTTTTTATTTATGAGAAATAATGAATCTAGACATAATAAAGTAAAAAAAACCAAGACATTTTTTTTCAATTTTTGGTCACAGTGTCCCGAAGCCATGTTTGACTGCTAGCAGAAGCCAAATTAAGAACAACTCCATTTCCAAAAGATGATAACTGTTCATGTACACTGTGACTTCAACATTTCTACCCTTAGAAGCTTTCAAATCGTCCCACTTGTTGAGTACTGTGACGGCAAAGTAGCCCGGTTGAAACAAAAATTTCCGACTTTTGGTCGAAAATTTCTAAGTCCAAATCGAAAATTTTTCTGGTGCAAAAAAAATTTTTTTTTCGTCTCCAAATGGCCTGAAACGCATAAATAACCGAAAATAAAAATTCGATTTTTCGGCCGCCATTTTGGATTGTCGGAAATTCGAGTCGAAATTTTTTCGATGGTTTTTACAATTCGGTGATAAAGTCTTCATATCTAAGCTATTTTAGATGGTTCAGCATATCCCTGTCCCGAGATTGAGTTCAAAAATGGTCAAATTTTGATTTTTTTTTTCGTTACGAAAAATGTTTTGGCAGAAAGGTGTTAACTAGATACATTTTTGTACCATATGCTGAATGAGGGGTGTATTGCTGACATGTCTGAGAAAATTTCAAGTCAATCGTCCTTTCCAGTCCAAAGATATGAGCTGCCAAATATTTTTGTGTTTTTTGGCATAAAGGGTTAACTAAAACATTTTCAGAAAAATGGGAATATGACGATTAGTTACAACTTATGACCCTTTATGAGTACAGAAACTTTAAAAAAAATCGTCAAGAGCGTTTTCGAGAAATAGTGAAAACAAAAAGTGTGGAAGAATAATAATAATAATAAAAAAAAAAAAAAAAAAAAAAAATAATCATTGCAATAACAAATAGATTTTCCCTTTAGGAAAATCCAAAAAAGTACAACAAACATACTGAGCCCCTATTCAAGAAAAATAAAATCCTAAAACTGGACGATCTATATAAGCTAAATATCCTATTATTTATGCATGATTGGGCCCACAACAAATTACCACTATCGTAATAGAGTCTATATAATCCTTAACAAGAACGAAACCGACAGGATTACCAGACACAGATGCGAGATAAAACAACTCAAGCCCCAAACACAGTTCACCGCAAATCTCCCCTTACACACATTTCCAAAACTATGGAATGACATTGACCCACTGGTTCGAAATTTACCACAGGCACAGTTTAAAAAAAGATGACCAACATGTTTCTAGGCTCGTATGAAGCCTCTGTCAAAAGCAGTAACAGATCATGCCATGAATGTCGGGAAGTACCGACTCCCGCAACACAACAGACTCACTGAAATAAGCCTGTTAAATCCTTATTAATTAGGGTTGATTTATGCACATCTAAAGAACCAACCTGAACCTGGACACGAGAGCATACTTTAAATGTCTGGAATTATATACCATTGGAAACTTTGGCTGGAAATCTTATTTATTTATTTATTAAGTTTAAGAACACTTTAACAGCCAAGGTTATATCATGGCGGTGACAGTTTTATGGGCGGAGGAAGCCGGAGTACCTGGAGAGAACCACCGAGCAACGATGAGTAGCTGCCAGCTCCCCAACATCGTAACTCCGCACTGCAGCACAGACAGAGTTAGATTGGTTGAAGATATGAGCACCATTGACATGCAGTATGCCTTAGTATACAGTGTCATCGTGCCCCCATGTGGACAATCAGGGTTAAGTGCCTTGATATAGGACACAATGCGGGAGTCCAAATCGATCACTCAGGTGGTCATCCATCCAAGGACTAACCAATCAGGCTCGATGTTGATTAACTTCGGTGATCTGACGAGAATGATTGCAATGTCACTGAGCCCCCTGCTGGAAATCAACTCTCTAATGATAAAATTGGCAACACTGCAGCAACATGGGGTCAAATAAAAATTCCAAAACCTTTATGCACATCTGCAGACCCTTCCTGAACACCAGAGCATAATTTAAATGTTTTTAGTCATATCTCCATGTGCTTTCTGGTGAAAATCATTATTTTAGCAATATTTTCTTCAAGAGGCACCACAGGGACTACTTGTAACAAAATATTAAAACCACTTGTAATTATCTCATGTAAATACCATATTTAAGATGTGTAGGAAGTTTCAAAATTATATCTCGGAAAATGGATGTATGGCGTCCATATAAAAATGGAAAGTGGCATTTTTGAATGAAAATATTGAGATAAAAAATTGTTTCTCAGCACCTCCCTTGTCATAGAAAATCTACCTTATCTGGAAATCTCTTTGATGATACTATATTGTATATGTAGGAGTAAATTTAACCCTTTACCCAACGCAGACAATTTCAAAATTTATTATTTTGAATATAATTTTTTTAAATTTTTTCAAAACATTTCAACAAAACCATATCATGTGACCCCTCGCTGGAACGAGCTTGACGAGCTTGTTCCAACAAGGGGTCACATGATATGGTTTTGTTGAAATTTTTTGAAAATAATATTTTTTCAACTGCTGAATTTGCATATTACGAGGGCGGATGTGGGCGATTTGTTGGGTAAAGGGTTAAGCTCTGTTTACTGATGGTTTCGTGTGCCAAAGGCGTGCAGGGACAGTTTGGGGTAAGCCCCTTTCAACCCTTTTTGGCTGTTTAGCAGCATTTGTGTCTCTTGTTTTTCTGCTTTGGTCAAGGAGGTTGTGATGGTGAGATTGTAGTGGAAGAATGTAGTCCTAGTTGCCTCAGGAATTTTCTGGATGTTAAGCTCTGTCATAAGTGCCGTCAATCTATCAGTGCCTTCCTTTGTCTCTGGTGGCTTCTCCGACTTCCTCTCTCAAGCCTTCCAGAACCTTCATGAGGTTGAGAAGTTCTTGTTCCTGATCCGGAGGAGATTCGAGAAGAGGGCTTCGTAGAGCTAGTTTCCATCTCTGCCTCTCCCTCACTTATAATGTTTCTATCCTCCAGGTTGTCCCCCCGAAGGAAGGCAATGGGTGTGTGGATGAGAGTTACAGGAATTGGAGATGGGGAAGTGGTAGTGGTTTCCTTGGTCTTCTTTATCACCTTCTCTTCCTTCTCAGGAAATCTTCCAGTCGCCGGGCTCTTCTTTTTTCTCTTCAGTCTCTATCCAGGGCCTCTGGACTCCCTCGGGTGAGGAACAGTGTGAGAGGGGATCCTCTCACCAAAAGTGCTACCTCTCCCTGAGGAAGGTGGTGTAGTGTTCTCTGTCTCAAATTCCAGGATCATCTGGACATTCTCGCCTTTCATCTGGATAATCCAGTTGATAGGACAAGAGATATCCAGAGCTGACAGGGCTTTTTTTAGTTGAATTGGAATTGCCAATTTCTCCATAGTAAACGAAGTAAAGCCCATCTGACACTTTGAAATCAAAGGTGAGAATTCAAGTGGAAAGTTGACGTTTAAGCTCTGACAAACAATATATAGTTTAAATTTGCAGTTGCGTTGTAGGAAATTTTGAACATAAAACTGTTAGGTGTTAAATTTCTATGTCATTTTCAGAAAATTTTTTTAGATTAACAGAAAAAAGGGAAAAGAAGACTTCCTCTCTCATCATAAAATTAAGAAAAAATTGCCTGAGGAGCAAGCAATATTTTATAGGCCAAACTAACCTGTATTTCAATAATTTCTTCCTGGACTTTTTCTAGTCTCTTCTTTTCTGTAGATTGCTGGAATGGATGCAAAGAAATACTGCCAGATTTGTTATAAATTTATAAGTATATCTTAGAGGGTTTGTACGAATGTTCGAGAACCAAATCAAGCACCTATTTAATCGCTTTCAAGAAACTATGTTAATGATTTTCAAGGAATATAAGAGGCACCATGGGACCGGAGTTACTCACCTGACAAAGCTGTTTAAAGAAGGATTTAATTGGCAACTATGGCACTAGAGAGGAATGAAGTCATGTAACTATTAATAACTCTGTTGTCCAGTAAGATGATTTTTCTGGTACTGAGATGCTACCACACAAATAATTCAGAAATTAACAGTAATGGGAAATAAAAAGACCAAATATCAACCTAGAGACTTAAGTCAAACAAACTTGAACTAACTAAGCACCCCCCAAATCAGGATTCTGACCATTGGATCTGAATAAACAGAGTTTCAAAAATTTTTCCTCATATTAGACTAAGTAAAAGAGCCCACTAATTAACCAAGGGACTTTATATTTACAAACATATATACCAAACATCAAAAGATTCCAACTGGGGGTTCATGAGAAGATTTTTAAAGAATCTTCCTCATAATGCACCAAGTTAAAATTCTTGCTCCAATAGGGGCCCATAAATTTATTGAGGGACTTGATTTGAACAACCTTAAATGTGGCCCCCATAAGGAAGCTGTAAGTCAAACATTAAAAGATTCTGACAGGTGGATATGAAGAAGAATATTTTTTAAGATTATTCCCCATATTGCACAAAGGTAAAATTCAGGCTCTTGTAAAGAGCCCAGTTATTAACCAATGGGCTTTTGGACAAACTTGAATCCAACCCGTGTAAGGATTCTAAAATACCATATATTAAAATATTCTGACAAGAAGAGTTTTAAAGATTATTTCTTAAATTGAACAAAGTTACAAATCAGGCTCCAATTGGTCTGAACATGCATGTACTTGAATCTGACTCCCCTAAGTATAGTGTATACCATACATCAAAAGATTCTGATTGGGGGTTCATGAGAAGATTTTAAAAAAAACTATTCCTCATATTGAACCAAGTTAAAATTTGAACTCCAATAGGGAGACCTAATATTAACACATGGACTTGGTTTGAACAAACTTAAATCTGACCTCTCTAAGGATGTTGTATACGAAATATCAAAAGACTCTGACTGGAGGAATTGATTCTTCATATTGAATTAAGTTAAAAGTCAGCCTCCCATATGAAGCCCAAATATTAAGGCCAAACAAAGTAGATCTTCTGTTTCTCAGGCCATTATTTGTAAAATTGCATGCGGGCGAGCGGTTTTTTATTTTATTTTTTATTTCTGTAATTATTTCTTTACCATCAAAAGTTCATGCTCTTGGTTTATGTTTTAGGCCTCATAATGTACAGAATAGCATGGGTGGTGGTGTATTTAGTCCCTTGAGAGCAAGAAGGCTTTGCAATGCTTTAGCATTGCAAAGCCTTCTTGCACTCAAGGGACAAATTTATCAATTTTTTTAACTTGGGTAAAATATTAGACATAAAACATTTAATAAAAAGAGAGCATGCAGCTGCCAAAAGGACCATGCGGGAGGGCCTGAGAAACAGATTTTTAATTTTTTTAGGCCTAACCAAGGTTTTTGATTTGAACAAACTTGAATCTGACCTCTGTATTGAGGTTGTATATCAAACATCAAAGATTCTGACTGGTGGATCTGAAGAAGGAAATTTTTCAAGATTATTCCTCACATTAGACCAATAGTGAGACCAAATATTAACACAAGACTTGATTTTTACAAATTTACATTGGATTCCACTAAGGATGGTGTATACCATATATCAAAAGATTCTGATTGAGGGATTGAAAAGATTTTTAAAGAATATTTCTCACTTTGCACCAAGTTAAAATTCGAGCTACAATATTGGGCCCAAATATTAATCGAGGGACTTGATTTGAACAAACTGGAATCTAAGGATTCTGTATACCAAATATCAAAAGATTTTGATCAGTGGTTCTGGATAAATGGAGTTTTAAAGAGTATTTCCCATACTGGATTAAGCTAATATTCTGGCTGCAATGGTCAGTCCAAATATTAAAACAGGGACTTGGTTTGAACAAACTTCGATCTGACCTCCTAAAGTATGGTGTATATCAAACATCAAAATACTCTCACAGGCAGATCTGAAGATGAAGACTATTCCCCATATTGCATTAAGTTAAAATTTGGGCTCCAATAAGAAAGTCCAAATAATACCTGGGGGACTTTATTTAAACAAATGTAAATCTACCCCTGTAACGATGTTGTATACCAAATATTAAAAGATTCTGACTGGTGGTTCTGGAGAAGATGAGTCTCTAAAGAGTACTTCTTATATTGCACCAAATTGAAATTTGGGGCCCCTGTATTGAGCCCAAATATGAACTGAGGGACTTAATTTTAACAAACTGGTATCTGACCCCCCCCCCCCCCCCCCCCTCCTATGGATGCCATATACCCAATATCAAGATTAGTGGTTGTGAAGATTCTTAAATTTTTGCTCAGCATTTTTTGGATTCCCTCTACAGTACACTATTACAAAACCGAGGGCAATTTTTACCATTCCATTCAACTGGTCCTAAGGATGCTTCATACCAAATAACAGATCTTGCAGATTCGTGCAGTTTGGGAAAAATGGGTGCTTGAAAATATTTATTTTTAACTCCTGTTGTTCCCATGGGGATGCAGGGAATTTTGTCTACATTAATCAAGCACATATGACTCAATAATACTACATCCCAAATTTGATTCTAATCAGCTCATCAGTTCAGACAATAGAAATTTTGGGTGGGGGGGGGGGGGAAATTCTGCCCCTCCCATTACAACGGCAAATATTGCTCCACGAACTTCATTTGAACAAACTTGATTCTACACCTCAAAAAGAAGCTCAGTTCCAAATATCCTGTCATTGTTTCCACTGGTGCATGAGAAGATTTTTCAAAATTTGGGAGCATTTTTCTCCACCTCCTCATTATGGGGCTGGGCAAGTTGATTTGAACAAAAATTAAAAATTTTTTAGTAAATTTTGTTTCTTAACATACCTACCACAATTGTTTACAATTGGCTGTAACATAAGTGCAAGCCCTACTTCGGAATTAACTCAAGCTTTTAGAATCTTTTCCAAACGAGTTGGAAAAGTACTAGATAGCAAAAGCACGAAAAAGATCGAAAAAAGGGTTGAGCGAGACCAGTGCTCGAAATTACAGGTACTCTCTCTGCACACATCTTGCGTTTACCGAGCGCATGCGCAACAACCGTGACGTCAATTCCGTATTTCCGCCAACAAGAAGTTTGTGATTTAGCGGGGAGGCATCGATATCAAAGATATCCCCAAGGAGGGTGGGCATCCGGTAAACAATTGTGGTAGGTATGTTAATAAACAAAATTTACTAAAAAATTTTAATTTCCTTTCAACCTACTCACAATTGTTTACAATTGGCTGAATAAACAATAGGAGGAGGTGAATCACATAACCAATACCAACAAGAGTAGCAGAAAGAAATGCAAGGATGGCAGAGAACAATAACGAAACCTGTAATGAAGATAGAGAGAAGGCACCTGAAAAGAACAAGGCTGAGCGAAGCACAACCTCGATAAAAACAATTTTAACGAGGGTGTACAACAGCCTGAGCAGCAACGAGAGGGCCTAAAGAATAAAGGTCCTCAGATTGCTGCTGAAGGTGGCGGAGATAAAAGGAGGAGAAGGTAGAAGCATTCCTTCAGTAAGCCACATTCATAACATCCCGGAGGGAAACAGAATTGGAGAATGCCCAGGATGTAGAAATGGCACGAACCTCATGAGCATTAAGCCGGTTCAAAACAAGATCCGACGCAGACAAGCGAGAATAAGCCAGCTTGATTGCAAGACAGATCCACCTGGAAATAGAATGGGAAGAGGTAGACTGCCTCTTAGGAATGAGAGACAGAAAGAATCTCTTCCGACCCCTCCTAATGAACTGAGTGCGAGTAATATAAGTCTTGATCGCACGAACAGGACAAAGAAGAGGCCTCCGGCCATCTACAGCAGGGAGAGCCCGAATGCAGTTGGGAGGAGGAACCGAATCAGGAAGTTGATTCTTAGCCAGAAAAGAGCAATCAGTAGTGAAGGTGACACTGTTAGCCTCATTTCGGAAGAAGGCAGAATCAACAGATAGCGCATGAAGCTCACTGACTCGACGAGCAGAAGCAAACGCTAGAAGAAAAGCCATCGTATAGGTGAGAAAACGCATGTCGGTCTCAGATAAAGGCTCGAATGGCGCCCCCTCCAAACAGTGCAACACCCATGCCAAGTTCCACTTGGGTGTAAGACGCAAAACTCGAGGCCTCTTCAAAGAAAAGTGCCGAATGAGTTTGGAGAGAAAAAGATTACGACCGATGCACTGCTTTCCCACATAAGAGAAAGTGTCAGACAGCATAGACCGATAGCCCTTAATCGTAATAGGCTGGAGGCCCTTGGAGTCAAAAAGATATACCAGAAAATCAGCAATTTGAGCGATTGACGGATCACGGTAATTCACATTGTGATCTGCACACCAGCGGCAGAAAACCTTCCACTTGGCGGCATAAGTCATGCCAGTGGAATGTCGCCGCGATGCAGAAATGCACTCCACTGATCGTCTCGAAAAACCTCTACGTCGGAGACTGGACCTGATGAAAGACAGGCGTGAAGGGACAGGCTCGCCAGGTTGTTGTGATACTTCCTGGGACGACCCTGTGAAAGAAGATCACGATGTAGAGGTAGACGAATCGGTCGATCGGCCAATAGAGGCCGCAGCAGATTGATCCACACACTCTGTGGAGACAGGGGAGCGATCAGAATGATCCTGCAACTGCAAGCACGAATCTTCGCTAATACTTGAGGAAGAATCGGTGCAGGAGGAAAGGCATAGCCGATCCAACCTGTCCAGTCCAGAGACAGAGCGTCTACTGCAAATGCCAGAGGATCTGGACAAGGGGAGACAAAGGTCTCTACCTGATGATTCCAGCGAGTAGCGAAAAGGTCGACCTGAGGACGGCCCCACTGCTCGCAAATCGCCTGAAACACCGACCGATGTAGCATCTATTCGGTTGGAAGGACACTGTCGCATCGGGACAGGGAGTCTGCTAGGACGTTGAGACGCCCGGGAATATGTCGAATGGACACCCGAGCGTTTACATCCCGCGCCAATAGAAGAAGATCCCGAGACAGCCGATACATGGGAATCGAATGTGTGCCTCCTTGATTCCGTATGTAGGCCACTACTGTCGAATTGTCCGAAAGAAGTAGGACAATACGGTCCGATAGATGAGGGATCCAAAGCCGAAAACTCAACAGAAGAGCAAGGAGCTCCTTCTGGTTGACATGAAGGCCCACCTGCTCGCTGTCCCACTCGCCTTGAGTAGACAAACCGAGAGGATCCAAAGTCGCACCCCAGCCCCGATCGCTGGCATCTGCAGTAAGTATGCGATCGGCCAAAGGAAGATTCAACAGAACACCCTGTGTCAGCCAGGGAATATCGGCCCAAGGGCGGAGGTGACAAAGCAGAGACCGAGGAATAGTGAGTTCCAGGTCCAGCGGATCTACATTCGGACACCAATGATCCAACAGGAAGTGTTGGAGAGGTCGGACAAACAAGCGACCGAGCGGAATGAGATCTGTCACCGAACCACAAAGGCCCAGCATCCGAAGGAAAGTCCTGGCCGAGACCGAGGAAGATTGAAGCAGATTCCGAGTCAAGGCGGAAAGAATCGTCACCCGAGCCTGGGGGACCGACACTACATTGTGAAGAGTGTCGAAATCAATCCCCAAATGACAGAATCGCTGAGAAGGAAGAAGAGCCGACTTCTCGCGATTGACTCTGAAACCCAGCGACGCTTGCAGGCAAAGAAACTGCCGGACATCGAACTCCAGAACAGCAGCATCGTGGTGCCGTTGGAGGATGTCGTCTAGGTGGGCTGACGAAGTCACTGCCGACTGAGTGTGGTGGAAAGCAAGCACATGTGACATCAGTTGGGTGAAGGCCCAAGGAGCCAGGTTCAAACCGAACGGGAGAGCTCTGAATTGATAAACTCGATCCCAAAACGAGAACCGAAGGCATTTCTGTGACGCCAGATGAATGGGTACATGGAAGTAGGCATCCTTCAGGTCGATACTGGCCACAAAATCGCCCTGATGAACTGAATGTCGAACCGACTGGAGAGTCACCATACTAAAATGAGGAGCTATTATGTACTTGTTCAGGATACTCAGATCGATGACAGGACAATATTGGCCGTTTTTCTTCAGCACCAAGAAAAGTCTCGAGTAAAACCCCGGTGAAAGGGTGTTCCTGACCACCTTGATCGCCCCTTTGGAGAGGAGATTGTCGATCTCCTGCACCAGAAGGTCCCGACGCAGAGAATCGGAAGGGACCTGAGTCAGAAGGGGCACCCGAGATAAACTGGGGTGCCGATGGAAGGACAGTCGCAGACCGGATTGAATGACGTCGAGGATCCAAGAGTCCGACGTTATCTCTGTCCAACGGTCATAAAACAGCGACAGCCTTCCCCCGACTGAAGGCGAATCGGGGTGAGAACCTTCACTTGCAGCCTTGACGAGGCCCCCGAGAGGAGAAACCACCTCGGGAAGTGACAGAGTCCTGAGACTTTCCTGCCTGAGGCTGGCAGCGAGCCTGGCCACGTCGGTGCTTCTTATGTGCAGAAGGAGCAGACGGAGCCGAAGGCATAGCCGATGAGGCAGACGCAGCAGCACGCTTGGCGGGCCTGGAACGACTCCCACCCGCAGCAGCAGGCTGGTCAAGCTGTCGCAGCAAAAGCTGGTCCTTCAAATGACGAAGAACTTCGCCACGAACAGCTTCCACGGAACCATGGAACAACTGAGGTCCCACCAAAGAGGCAGACCTCAGAACAGCACGTTGCTCAGAAGGAAGGGATGGTAAAGAATCCAACACCGCATCCCGGCGTGCCAGCTCCAAATTAGCCGTGTTACAGGCGTGAGCATGTGTCAAGTTCATAAGAGCCTGTGACAAAAGGCAAAAAGGCGCCTGAGCATCATCAAACTCCCCTGGTGGAAAATATTCAGCCAGAGCAGCGACGACATGGTCCGCGAGAGATAACATACCCAGCATCTCTCGGGACAGGCCCACCAAAGACTCAACTACCGACATAGGGAGAACTGCCGACTTAGGCTTAGTCAACCCGAGGGAAGAAGAATCCTCATCCACAGTAGTCATCCCTTGGAAGACTGGTGGAGAGACGGAATCGTAAACCCGTAACCGCGATGGAGGCAGAAAGGCATCAGCTCTAGAAAAGAAGGAACCCTTGAGGGCCTTAGAACGCATTTTGGCGCTAAGCCCTGGAAGGACTCAACAACCTGAGCCGATTGCAGAGGACGCAAAGCCCCGGAGCTAGAAGGCTCAACAGGGTTACGGCGCTCCACAGTGGACCGCGGTCGGACGGTCACAGAAGGCTGGTCGGAAGGTTGAACGTCCGGCAATAAGCCAAAGACGAAATCCAAAGCCTGCCCCAAGACTGACGAGGGGGGCCCATCACCTTCAAGATACTCGTCATCCTCCGTAGCAGAGGAGACGTAGCCCAACTTTGTCTGACCAGCAGAAACCTCCTGTGAATACTGTGCAGTATCCAAGGGGCCAGGCGAGACATCTCGGCGACCGACCAAAGGAGGTTGTGCCTCAGGAGGCACAGGGAGGCCAACTTGAGGGTTGCCAGAAAGCAACCGGGTGAGCGCCAAAACGGCCTGACACAGGTCACCCTGAGAATCCGTCGCAGCAGCATCGCCCGACGGAGTGTCCTCGCAATGGACCCTTCTGGTAGAAGAACCCAAATCCTCAGAAGAGACCGACGTCGAACGTCGATCGGCAGACAGAATAGGGATACGGTGAGAAGACACCAGAGGATAGTCCCGATTGTGACGCCCAGGGGCCATCACTGACCTATGCGAAACAGAAGGTCCTGCCTGCAAACCCTCTAAAGAGACCGACGGCGCATGTCCATCGGTAGCTGGACCTAGGACATGGTGAGAAGACACCGGAGGATTATCCCAAGAATGACAGGAACCTGTCATTGGCCTCTGCACGGCAGACGGCCCCAGCTGCCCATCCTCTGAGACCGACAGCAAGCATCGATCGACAACCAGACTCGGAACACAGTGAGGAATCACCGGAGGAAGGTTCCGAGAGTGACAGCTAACAGGGGCTGTCACTGACCGCTGCCGAACAGCAGGCCCTGGATGCCAACGTCTTAACACCATCCCGCTAAGCGGCACACTAGCAGGGGAAGGAGGAACAATAAACAAGTCACTCGAGGGACGAGGAATCGCTGCCAAAGCGACCGACCGGCTCAACCGACTAGGAGCAAACCTAGCCAGATGAGACAGAGCAGACAGCAAACCCGCACAGCCCCGCTGCGAGGCTAGGGAAGGCTGAGAGCACACAGACACACCAGCAGATACAGCCTCGATCCCCTGAGACTGTAGACCATCCCCAGAGGAGATGGAAGAGCCACCATCAGACAGAATAGGATCTGGAGTAACAACTTCCTCAACAACAGTCGACGGTGTAGGAGGCAGATCGGAGAGGGTCACCGAGCTGACCTGGGAGAAGCTCTCTATGAAAACAGACGCCTCAAGAGTGACAGCAGAAGACAAAGAGACCACAGTCTCCTCGTCAGGTATAACTGAACCAGCACCGTCAACAGTTGCAGAGGAACTCGCCACAGAAGACAGATCAGAATCCTGTGTAACAGAGTCACCACATGCACCAGCAGAAATGTCTGCTACAGCACGGCTACCCTTACCCCAAGAACGAGGGGTTCTAGCCCTGGACAGAACCACCTTGTTAACAGAAGCCCAGAATTTAGAGGACCAAACCCCACAAATACCACATGATTGGGCCTGAGTGCAATTGTTGCAAGTGACACATGTGGAATGAGAGTCGTCCACATGCTTCACTTGCAAGCAAGAGGTACAAGGAATAGTCTTTGGCATTATATTAAAGTAATCAAGCTTCCCGCTGATGGAAAACAGCACGAAGGTCGTGTTCACACGTGGGGGAAAAACAAGATGAAGTGTGAAGAAACAAGCAATAATGATAAAAATTAACATTAATCAATAATAATTTGATAGCTTGACAAAAGGATACAATCCACTTGCACACTAAGAATGTAGAAAACACAATTAATAAGTTGTTCACGAAGAATAAACAGCAAAGTAGCACGAGTCACAAAAATTTCCGACCATGTACAAATGGCGGAAATAAAAGGAATTGACGTCACGGTTGTTGTGCATGCGCTCGGTAAACGCAAGAAGTGTGCAGAGAGAGTACCTGTAATTTCGAGCGCTGGTCTCGCTCGACCCTTTTTTCGATCTTTTTCGTGCTTTTGCACTCTAGTACTTTTCCAACTTGTTTGGAAAAGATTCTAAAAGCTTGAGTTAGTTCCGAAGTAGGGCTTGCACTTATGTTACAGCCAATTGTAAACAATTGTGAGTAGGTTGAAAAGAAACAAAATGCAACGTCAGAACAAACAATCATCTCAAATTTGACTGAAATCAGTCCAAAGGCTTGGGAGAAGTTGTGAACACCATGTTCATGGATGATGGATGACAGACGGTGAGTGATCACCATTGCTCACCCTGCCTGACTTTCAGTCAGGTGAGCTCATAAAGCAGAACATTGCTCCAGTGGATAATGTACAGTTTTGTGTAGGCAAACCTTGCCAAAGCATGGGAAATGCAGATACTCAATCCAAGCATAAAGCATGGGAAATGCAGATACTCAATCCATGCATAAAGCATGGCATAGCAGATACTCAACCTAAGAATAAAGCATGGCATGGCATATACTCAACCCAAGCGTAAAGAATGAGAAATGCAGATACTCAATCCACGCATAAAGCATGGCATAGCAGATACTAAACACATACATAAAGCATGGGAAATGCAGATACTCAATCCAAGCATAAAGCATAGGAAATGCAGATACTCAATCCAAGCATAAAGCATGGGAAATTCAGATACTAAACACAAGCATAAAGCATGGGAAATGCAGATACTCAATCCAAGCATAAAGCATAGGAAATGCAGATACTGAATCCAAGCATAAAGCATAGGAAATGCAGATACTCAATCCACGCATAAAGCATGGCATGGCAGATACTCAATCCAAGCATACAGCATGGGAAACACAGATACTCAATCCACACAAAAAGCATGGCATAGCAATACTCAATGCGAGCATAAAGCATGGGGAATACAGATAACCAATCCAAGCATAAAGCATGGGAAACACAGATACTCAATCCACGCATAAAGCATGGCATAGCAATACTCAATGCAAGCATAAAGCATGGGGAATACAGATACCCAACCCAAGCATAAAGCATGGGAAACACAGATACTCAATCCACGCATAAAGCATGGCATAGCAATACCCAATGCAAGCATAAAGCATGGGGAATACAGATACCCAATCCAAGCATAAAGCATGGGAAACACAGATATTCAACCCAAGCATAAAGCATGGGAAACACAGATACTCAATCCATGCATACAGCATGGGAAACACAGATACTCAATCCACACATAAAGCATGGCATAGCAATACTCAATGCAAGCATAAAGCATGGTGTAGCAGATACCCAATCCATGCATAAAGCATGGGAAACACAGATACTCAACCCAAGCATAAAGCATGGGAAACACAGATACTCAATCCAAGCATAAAATAGTAAATACTCAACCAAAGCATAAAGCATAGAATAGCAGATACTCAACCCAAGCATAAAGCATGGGAAATACAGATACTCAATCCACGCATAAAGCATGGCATAGCAAATACTCAACCCAAGCATAAAGCATGGGGAATACAGATACTCCATCCACGAATAAAGCATGGCATCGCATGGAAAGGCAATGCGGATTTATTTATTTATCTATTGTTGTTTAAGGTCACTTATATCTGTACAATGGCTAATTCTGATAGCAACATGGATATAAAGTCAAGTCTAGCCTATCATTTACACCCATGTTACCTATTTTAGAGGTTTTCCACTTGGGCACTGGTGGTGGGTCATATTTTACCAGTAAAACAAGAGCTTGTTTACCACAGTAAACTAGCACTTCTTCACTTCCTGTGGTTTTCATGGGGGGGGGGGGGGGCATGGCAGATACTCAATCCAAGTATAAACCATGGCATGGGAGACACTCAATCCAAGCATAAACCATGGCATGGGAGACACTGTAAATAGTTTCAATTTTGTTGTTCTCAATTTTCGTGGTTTCACATGAAATAACAATTTTGTTGGGGGCTAAATTCATGGCTCAACTTGGCCCACAAAGTCATGAGTCACCACCTATCAATGTTTTACACATGATCACAAAGTATAATGCTAGGAGATGCCAAATGCAAGGTGTCATCGCTTTATAATTCAATGACTGCCATGTACATGTGAGTATTGTATAGCTGTTGGTCCAATTAGTGAGTGTATCAATAGTTTAATTATCCACTGAAAATACAATCATGGAAAGCCCTTGAATGAGTATTCATAGAATTATGCAATGAATGTGTGATGAATCCATGTTACTTCACTTAAGCCTAAAACATGTTTTCTCAATGTATTATTATGCCATCTGTTATTCGTTTCATTACTGCTGCATCTTTATTCAACAAAATCCATCTTAAAAAAAAAAAAAGTTGTTGATACTTGAAGCACAAACGATGCGCATATGCAATGTTAGTCAACAAGCCCTCTTAAACTGTGACTTCATATTACAGATGACAGGTATGAATCAAGAAAACCTTCCAACAAGCCCTCTTAAACTGTGACTTCATATTACAAATGACAGGTATGAATCAAGAAAACCTTCCAACAAGCCTTCTTCAGGGTTCCCATACCTACCAAGAAAAAAGTTTCCAAACTTTTTTCCAGACTTTTTCCAGACCCTCCTCTATTTTTTCCATACCCTTCACAGACATCGTAACTTCTAGGGTGACTAGATACACCAAAAATATATCTTACAAAACACTTACATGTACATGCAATGTGTTGGAGTTTAACCTTACTGCCAGATCTCTTGGGTTTTACCTTACATGTACAGGCAATGTGTTGGAGTTTAACCTTACTTCCAGATCTCTGGAGTTTTACCACCAATGATCACAACATTTGTTAATTTTGTCATGAACCAAAACTATTAAAATTCTTTAGTAACAAGTCAATCAACAACTGTTGGCTGTGTTGTGGTTTGTTTTTTTGGGGTGTTTTTTTTAGCATTTTTGATCCAAAATAGTTTTTCTGGAGGTCTTATGTCTTGTTAATGACACTTCCTCTGTATTTGAGATGTCAAAAGACTTGTCACAGACGAGACATTTTGCCTCTGACTTTGTTTTGAATTTTGTGTTCCTGCTAATCCAGTGTGTGTATTTAGGATTTTCCAACCACGTTTTGGAAAACAAACATTCCCACATTTCCATTCATGTTAATTTGTTGGCAGTATTACACAATCCCTCAACTTAGCTGATTAAACTTTGTTTGTGTGTTGTTTTTCTTGATGTTCACAACATAAAAACGTTATCACTGGATGCAGCCATTTTGATCACGAAAATATATGGTCATTAATGTTCGTGTCAGATCGGTTATTTCCGTATTGGGTTACAAAGGCCTAAATTTTATGAGTTTCGAAATTTGATTCAAAACAAAATAAAAACTAAAATAAAAAGAAATTTAGTACGAAATATGAATTTCATGGACAGTAAAAGTGATTCTGAATACATTTAATTAAATTTCTATACTTTTTCCATACCATTTATATGAAAACGTCATTTTCCATACCTTTTCCAGACCTGGAAAACATTTTTAAAAATTCCATTCGTTTTCCAGACTTCCAGACTTGTGTACAAACCCTGCCTCTGAAAAAACAGATGACTGGAATGAATCAAGAAAACCTTCCAACAAGCCCTCTTAAATAACAGATGACTTGTATGAATCAAGAAACCCTTCCAACAAGCCCTCTTAAACAACAGATGACTTGTATGAATCAAGAAACCCTTCCAACAAGCCCTCTTAAATAACAGATGACTTGTATGAATCAAGAAACCCTTCCAACAAGCCCTCTTAAATAACAGATGACTTGTATGAATCAAGAAACCCTTCCAACAAACCCTCTTAAATAACAGATGACTTGTATGAATCAAGAAACCCTTCCAACAAGCCCTCTTAAATAACAGATGACTTGTATGAATCAAGAAACCCTTCCAACAAGCCCTCTTAAATAACAGATGACTTGTATGAATCAAGAAACCCTTCCAACAAACCCTCTTAAAAAACAGATGACTTGTATGAATCAAGAAACCCTTCCAACAAGCCCTCTTAAATAACAGATGACTTGTATGAATCAAGAAACCCTTCCAACAAACCCTCTTAAATAACAGATGACTTGTATGAATCAAGAAACCCTTCCAACAAGCCCTCTTAAATAACAGATGACTTGTATGAATCAAGAAACCCTTCCAACAAGCCCTCTTAAATAACAGATGACTTGTATGAATCAAGAAACCCTTCCAACAAGCCCTCTTAAATAACAGATGACTTGTATGAATCAAGAAACCCTTCCAACAAGCCCTCTTAAATAACAGATGACTTGTATGAATCAAGAAACCCTTCCAACAAACCCTCTTAAATAACAGATGACTTGTATGAATCAAGAAACCCTTCCAACAAGCCCTCTTAAATAACAGATGACTTGTATGAATCAAGAAACCCTTCCAACAAACCCTCTTAAATAACAGATGACTTGTATGAATCAAGAAACCCTTCCAACAAACCCTCTTAAATAACAGATGACTTGTATGAATCAAGAAACCCTTCCAACAAGCCCTCTTAAATAACAGATGACTTGTATGAATCAAGAAACCCTTCCAACAAGCCCTCTTAAATAACAGATGACTTGTATGAATCAAGAAACCCTTCCAACAAGCCCTCTTAAATAACAGATGACTTGTATGAATCAAGAAACCCTTCCAACAAACCCTCTTAAATAACAGATGACTTGTATGAATCAAGAAACCCTTCCAACAAACCATCTTAAATAACAGATGACTTGTATGAATCAAGAAACCCTTCCAACAAGCCCTCTTAAATAACAGATGACTTGTATGAATCAAGAAACCCTTCCAACAAGCCCTCTTAAATAACAGATGACTGGAATGAATCAAGAAACCCTTCCAACAAGCCCTCTTAAATAACAGATGACTTGTATGAATCAAGAAACCCTTCCAACAAGCCCTCTTAAATAACAGATGACTTGTATGAATCAAGAAACCCTTCCAACAAGCCCTCTTAAATAACAGATGACTTGTATGAATCAAGAAACCCTTCCAACAAGCCCTCTTAAATAACAGATGACTTGTATGAATCAAGAAACCCTTCCAACAAACCCTCTTAAATAACAGATGACTTGTATGAATCAAGAAACCCTTCCAACAAGCCCTCTTAAATAACAGATGACTTGTATGAATCAAGAAACCCTTCCAACAAACCCTCTTAAATAACAGATGACTTGTATGAATCAAGAAACCCTTCCAACAAACCCTCTTAAATAACAGATGACTTGTATGAATCAAGAAACCCTTCCAACAAGCCCTCTTAAATAACAGATGACTTGTATGAATCAAGAAACCCTTCCAACAAGCCCTCTTAAATAACAGATGACTTGTATGAATCAAGAAAACCTTCCAACAAGCCCTCTTAAATAACAGATGACTTGTATGAATCAAGAAACCCTTCCAACAAGCCCTCTTAAATAACAGATGACTGGAATGAATCAAGAAAACCTTCCAACAAGCCCTCTTAAATAACAGATGACTTGTATGAGTCAAGAAAACCTTCCAACAAGCCCTCTTAAATAACAGATGACTTGTATGAATCAAGAAACCCTTCCAACAAGCCCTCTTAAATAACAGATGACTTGTATGAATCAAGAAACCCTTCCAACAAGCCCTCTTAAATAACAGATGACTTGTATGAATCAAGAAACCCTTCCAACAAGCCCTCTTAAATAACAGATGACTTGTATGAATCAAGAAACCCTTCCAACAAACCCTCTTAAATAACAGATGACTTGTATGAATCAAGAAACCCTTCCAACAAACCCTCTTAAATAACAGATGACTTGTATGAATCAAGAAACCCTTCCAACAAGCCCTCTTAAATAACAGATGACTTGTATGAATCAAGAAACCCTTCCAACAAGCCCTCTTAAATAACAGATGACTGGAATGAATCAAGAAAACCTTCCAACAAGCCCTCTTAAATAACAGATGACTTGTATGAATCAAGAAACCCTTCCAACAAGCCCTCTTAAATAACAGATGACTTGTATGAATCAAGAAACCCTTCCAACAAGCCCTCTTAAATAACAGATGACTTGTATGAATCAAGAAACCCTTCCAACAAGCCCTCTTAAATAACAGATGACTTGTATGAATCAAGAAACCCTTCCAACAAGCCCTCTTAAATAACAGATGACTTGTATGAATCAAGAAACCCTTCCAACAAGCCCTCTTAAATAACAGATGACTTGTATGAATCAAGAAACCCTTCCAACAAGCCCTCTTAAATAACAGATGACTTGTATGAATCAAGAAACCCTTCCAACAAACCCTCTTAAATAACAGATGACTTGTATGAATCAAGAAACCCTTCCAACAAACCCTCTTAAATAACAGATGACTTGTATGAATCAAGAAACCCTTCCAACAAGCCCTCTTAAATAACAGATGACTTGTATGAATCAAGAAACCCTTCCAACAAGCCCTCTTAAATAACAGATGACTGGAATGAGTCAAGAAAACCTTCCAACAAGCCCTCTTAAATAACAGATGACTTGTATGAATCAAGAAACCCTTCCAACAAGCCCTCTTAAATAACAGATGACTTGTATGAATCAAGAAACCCTTCCAACAAGCCCTCTTAAATAACAGATGACTTGTATGAATCAAGAAACCCTTCCAACAAGCCCTCTTAAATAACAGATGACTTGTATGAATCAAGAAACCCTTCCAACAAGCCCTCTTAAATAACAGATGATTGGAATGAATCAAGAAAACCTTCCAACAAGCCCTCTTAAATAACAGATGACTTGTATGAATCAAGAAACCCTTCCAACAAGCCCTCTTAAATAACAGATGACTTGTATGAATCAAGAAACCCTTCCAACAAGCCCTCTTAAATAACAGATGACTTGTATGAATCAAGAAACCCTTCCAACAAGCCCTCTTAAATAACAGATGACTTGTATGAATCAAGAAACCCTTCCAACAAGCCCTCTTAAATAACAGATGACTTGTATGAATCAAGAAACCCTTCCAACAAACCCTCTTAAATAACAGATGACTTGTATGAATCAAGAAACCCTTCCAACAAACCCTCTTAAATAACAGATGACTTGTATGAATCAAGAAAACCTTCCAACAAGCCCTCTTAACTGGTAGAGTACTACAATTCTCACAATGTGCTATTGAAACATGTAGGTTTTTTGGGGGAAATAGTTTGATTTTTACATACTGGTTGTTCTACATATTTTTCTTTAATTTGTTTTGTTTAACTCTTGAAAATGTATACATTTTTGAAGAGGTCTGAATTTATATTACATTATGTGACATTTTTTTCAACTCTGAATCCTATTTTTACAGGTAACACAGGTAAATTAATTAGAAAACAGGTAAAAAAAAATTAAGATGAAGGTATTATGCCATCAAAGCATCAGTATTCCCAGTGCACAACATAACTGAGGTTCAGTAATTACAAATTGTATCATGACAGGTAACAAATGAGTTGTTTAGGGGTTGTATGACAGGTAAAAAGGTAGTTAATTAGGATCACCTTTGATCATTTACAGGTAAAAATGTATTAAAACTACAAATTGTACTGGCTTCTTTTCTTTGCATTTCAAAGGTTGGATTTTTTCCCCTTTATCACCAAATACATTCATATATGGTACATTTTCTATTGGGACCCTTCCTTTAAATTTTCACAGGTAACACAGGTAAGTTAATGAGAAGACAGGTGAAAATTATAAAATAGTGCCAATGCATCAATATGTGAAATACTTCATGCTCACTACACCTCCCAAAATATTGCAACAATGCAATGTGACACACAAATGACAGGTGATTATGACACAAATGAAGGACAGGTAAAACAGGTAGTTAACGAGTGTCACCTTTGATCATTTTCAGGTAATTAATAAAATACTGAAGAATTGAAAAAAGGGGATTTGATTTTCAGTATCTTTTTTTGCCTACCTAATTTCACCCTTATATATCCTATCAGTACACTTATGCATGAGCAATTGTGTGCCTATTCTATTGACTTTCACTGCCCAGGTATACCAGGTAAGTAAAAATTAAACCCCTTTTTCATCATTTCAGGTATTTAATGAAATAAACAAATCAACTGGGAATTATATTTTGTTGTGTTGTCTTTCGATATAATTTTCTTTTCCCAACCCATCAGCCCACAAAAACAAAGAACACTCTCAGCTACTGCCCCTCCTTGCAAAGCAGACAGGACACAGTGTGACTGGTGACAGAGAATGTCAGGTACGCATTCAAGCTTTGAAGTTAAATACCATTTTGAAAATAGATTTGAAATACAAAATGTTAGTGACCAATTTTTTATGTCTGAAGTTTGATTTTACCACCAAAATCTTTCGCATAAAATGGAAATATGTCAACAGAACTAAGTTTGTTTGGATGTGATCAAGCAGCAGGTAATACAGGTATGTTAGGCCAAATAAGAAAATATATGTTTCTCAGGCCTTCGTCCACCATCCCGCATTGTAATTTTTGCAGCCGCATGCTCTGTTTTTATTACCAATGCAAAGATGAAAGAAGTAATAAATAACTAGTTTATGTCAGATACATTTCCAAAAGTTAATCCAAGTACCTTGGCAGTTGTTCCTAAGCAAGTCTTGGCTACCTATATAGGCAGCCAAGAGTTGTCTAGAAACAACTGCAAAGTCATAATACAGTGGAGTCTGTCTTGAGAGACCGCACTTGTTGCCAAGCCCTTGTTATAAGGGAACAAGCTAATGACCACATGACTGAAAGAGCAGGAGGGGGTGAGGTGGGGGGGGGGGGGGGCAACTGGCTAAATACCTATGAAAACTTGAGGGGGAGGGGGGATGTACTAAAACACTTGTGTTGTTCTGCACACAATGCAAACCACCATAGGAGTACCCCAAGCAACCATTCTAGCACCATGCACCTCGTACAATAACACCAACATGACTTCTTGTCATACCCCTAGTCATATTATCAATAACTAACCAAATATCTGGGTTGTAATTATTATTTTTTTTATCATTTCAATCATCAGGTCCTCATTTCTAAACACTCGTTTTTTGGTGGCCTGTTCAGAACAAGCCAGTCGTATAGCAGGAGGGTCAATTTAGAACAAAACCGATCGGTGCATTGGGAATCCAGTCATTCAAGACAAGTGGTCACCCAAGAGAGAGGTCACCCAAGAGAGGTTCCATTGTATATACACTGTGAAATGTAGCAAACACTCACAAAAATCTTCACCTCTTGTAGGGTAATAAAAAAAAGAAGAAAACCCTCGCATTGGCCTGAGAAACAGAAAATCTTCTTGGGATGGCCTTAGGTTTCTTTTCATATCACTGAAATAGAATGGTGCCTTACATTTAAAAAAAAAATTCCAAATTAATCTGCTGTCTCTTATTCCATTTTTTTCAACAACAACAACAACATCAACAAGTAAAAGCTGCAACAAAAAAGTCCAATCATTGGATAGATTCTCAACTAATCATCCAGGTGAAAAATTAACAATTGAAACGTAAACTGTTTTTGAATTTTGAATGGAGAATTATTTGAAACATTTTTTGGTGTGATACGACTCCCAACAGTCTCCCGGATGCAATGCAACACCACAGAGTGTGCATTCATAGCGTGTTCTTTGTCGTTTGCCAGTCTTTAAATTTGTGCAAGCGGTGCAATTACGTCTTTTCCATCAGGTATTTTATTCGCGTTCATGTGTTCTGCCGGATTCAAAAGGCGACTTTCTGTTGTGTCCATGGGTCTTCCAGTAGGCCTTCTCTCCATTTTGAAATTCCCTACTAGTCCCTTTACGCACTCAACTAAAAAATGTCTACGGTCAAGTATTTTTACTGACTTTGGTTTCTGGGCCTGGTAAATTTTATACGTATTGCATGTTGTGCCTGCATGTTGGTATAATATGTAGGTGTTCAGGGAAAGTCTACCAAACATGAAAAAGAATACTTTTCTATTCCATTTCAAAGTTCTTCTTTCATCGAGAAACATGTATGCTCTCATATCGGCCAAGTCCACCCCTCCCATGAATTTATTGTACTGAACGATCACTGACGGCACACCTTTGTGGATGCGGCCACGGTTTGAAATGTACTCAACAGGTGTCGCAGTTTCCTTAGTTGATAAAATAAATACAGGTTTTCTGTCGTGATAATTTGCAATCAAAATAGGCCCTTTTCGAGCTGCCTTTACTTTCCCTTTCTCTTGCTGAATTTTGAGGCTTTCTGGTACACCCCTTCTGCTAGACATAAGAGTTCCAGTCAAGTATGTTTTAACCGAGAACAAATATTCTGCAAGTGGGACACTAGTAAAATAATTGTCAACAAACAAATGGTAGCCTTTTAGGAGATAAGGTGAGATGAGTTTTTTACAAACATCAAATGTTAGACCATGTTCAGTTTGATCTCCTTTACCAGGGTATGGGCTTGATGCCAGAGTGTAGCCAGTTGAACTTTCGCACATGTTCCAAAGTTTTATTCCAAATCTGTGGTGGTGCTTGTTGGGCATGTACTGAATCGCAGCCGCACAACCTTGAAAACCAATGAGCGATTCGTCAATTGCAAGTTCACGGTTTGGACAGTAGTACTTTTGAAATTGTGTGTTGAAGTGGTTGATAAAATACAATACTTTTTGCATGCGGCCTGGAAGATCTGTTGAAAGTTCAGGAACATGAAACATAGACAGAAGAAGAAGAAATCGATCTCTTGTGAAAATAGACGTGAAGAAGGGTGCGGCTTGTGTGGGATCAGTGCTCCAGTATTCTCGTATATTTGCTTTTTGAATTAGACCCATGTTCAAAATAAGACCCAGAAAGGCTTTAATCTCATCAACAGTCGTGTCGTACCATCTGTGAAATCGGGATCGGGGCATATCAGTATTTTTCAATTTCTGATCTTTTTTCATTTCACCATATTTATTTGTGGAATGAACTATTTCTTCTAAAAGTGCAACCCAAATAAAAGAAGTATAAAGTCACACGGGTTGACGCAGTCTGGTGGTATGTGCTTGCAGCCAACTGTAGTAGGCAGAAAGTTGAAACAGTCATGACCTGAATCGTCTGCCAAACAAGGTAACGGCTCCCATTTATCACTTTTAAAATTTGATTTATCACTGGCTGGGAAATATTCGTCATCACTTTCAGAATCAGAGAGGTTTTTTTGACATGACTGGTCAAAATAACCATCGAACAAATCGTCACATTCATCATCAGACTGAAATATTGAGTCATCTGAATCGAAATCGCAAAGATTTTCATTCGCCATTTTGTTACTCGCGAGGTGTCACATGACAATAACAAAAAATTTGTATACAAGTGCTTGAAGCAAGGGAATTGAATTTGCGATGAAAACGTTTCCAAATACCCGATCGTTTATCAAAGGTCGGACACAACTATAAAACAAAATATTCTGAATTTATTTCATGTTGAAACTAGTCAGAGGGGACGGCTGGTTGGAAAAAAATACCATTTGATCAAGTGTGAAGCGAATGTGAATTGACATATTTTCAGAGCACGTGTTTTGCGGTTTTCCGGTGAGGTCGAATTAAACCTATTTTTTACATGCAAACTTCAATTTACTTACATTTTCATAACAGCAGAAACATTTTATCACATATGATGTACAAGAAATGATACAATTATACACATGTGTCGTCGATTTTATTAAATATAATATCCAATTTCCATTCGAAGTGAACGTACACGAGAAAGACAAAATGGCCTTCGTGTTGACTTCAGCTCCGTTTCGTCATGCATAAATTAATATATTAAACTTTGCCCTTATTTTTCAACCACACACAATCTTTTGCATAAATAATTTACCAATCCGTGAGCAATCAACACAAAATCAATTGAAAACTACATTAAGCACGTGTACCGTATTATTTACATCTTTTTGACTGAGCACAACAAGGTCCACATGACTCCAACTCGCAAAGCCCGAAAACGGGCTTCCCGCAGAGCCCGAAATCGGGCTTCCCGCACCCAACCAGTTAAATAACAGATGACTTGTATAAATCAAGAAACCCTTCCAACAAGCCCTCTTAAATAACAGATGACTGGAAGAATCAAGAAACACTTCCAACAAGCCCTCTTAAATAACAGATGACTTGTATGAATCAAGAAACCCTTCCAACAAGCCCTCTTAAATAACAGATGACTTGTATGAATCAAGAAACCCTTCCAACAAGCCCTCTTAAATAACAGATGACTTGTATTAATCAAGAAAACTTTCTAACAAGCCCTCTTAAATAACAGATTAAGGATATGAATCATGAAAGCCTTCCAACAAGCCCTCTTAAATTACAGATGACTGGAAAGAATCAAGAAACCCTTCCAACAAGCCCTCTTAAATTACAGATGACTGGAAAGAATCAAGAAACCCTTCCAACAAGCCCTCTTAAATTACAGATGACTGGAAAGAATCAAGAAACCTTTCCAACAAGCCCTCTTAAATAACAGATGACTGGTATGAATCAAGAAAACCTTCCAACAAACCCTCTTAAATTACAGATGACTGGAAAGAATCAAGAAATCCTTCCAACAAACCCTCTTAAATTACAGATGACTGGAAAGAATCAAGAAATCCTTCCAACAAACCCTCTTAAATTACAGATGACTGGAAAGAATCAAGAAATCCTTCCAACAAACCCTCTTAAATTACAGATGACTGGAAAGAATCAAGAAATCCTTCCAACAAACCCTCTTAAATTACAGATGACTGGAAAGAATCAAGAAATTCTTCCAACAAACCCTCTTAAATTACAGATGACTGGAAAGAATCAAAAAATCCTTCCAACAAGCCCTCTTAAATTACAGATGACTGGAAAGAATCAAGAAATCCTTCCAACAAACCCTCTTAAATTACAGATGACTGGAAAGAATTAAGAAATCCTTCCAACAAGCCCTCTTAAATAACAGATGACTGGAAAAAATCAAGAAACCCTTCAAACAAGCCCTCTTAAATAACAGATGACTGGTATAAATCAAGAAACCCTTCCAACAAGCCCTCTTAAATTACAGACGACAGGTATGAATAAAGAAAACCTTCCAACAAGCCCTCTTAAATAACAGATGACTCGAAAGAATCAAGAAACCCTTCCAACAAACCTTCTTAAATAACAGATGACTGGTATGAATCAACAAAAAAATCCAACAAGCCCTCTTAAATAACAGATGACTGGAAAGAATCAAGAAACCCTTCCAACAAGCCCTCTTAAATAACAGATATCTGGAAAGAATCAATAAACCCTCCCAACAAACCCTCTTAAATTACAGATGACTGGAAAGAATCAAGAAATCCTTCCAACAAGCCCTCTTAAATTACAGATGACTGGAAAGAATCAAGAAATCCTTCCAACAAGCCCTCTTAAATTACAGATGACTGGAAAGAATCAAGAAACCCTCCCAACAAACCCTCTTAAATACCAGATGACTGGAATGAATCAAGAAACCCTTCCAACAAACCCTTTTAAATAACAGATGACTGGTATGAATCAAGAAAACCTTCCAACAAACCCTTTTAAATAACAGATGACTGGAAAGAATCAAGAAACCCTTCCAACAAGCCCTCTTAAATAACAGATGACTGGAATGAATCAAGAAACCCTTCCAACAAGCCCTCTTAAATAACAGATGACTTGTATGAATCAAGAAACAGTTCCAACAAGCCCTGTTAAATAACAGATGACTTGTATGAATCAAGAAACCCTTCCAACAAGCCCTCTTAAATAACAGATGACTTGTATGAATCAAGAAACAGTTCCAACAAGCCCTGTTAAATAACAGATGACTTGTATGAATCAAGAAACCCTTCCAACAAGCCCTCTTAAATAACAGATGACTGGAATGAATCAAGAAACCCTTAAAACAAATCCTCTTAAATAACAGATGACTTGTATGAATCAAGAAACCTTCCAACAAGCACTCTTAAATAACAGATATCTGGAAAGAATCAATAAACCCTCCCAACAAACCCTCTTAAATTACAGATGACTGGAAAGAATCAAGAAATCCTTCCAACAAGCCCTCTTAAATTACAGATGACTGGAAAGAATCAAGAAATCCTTCCAACAAGCCCTCTTAAATTACAGATGACTGGAAAGAATCAAGAAACCCTTCCAACAAACCCTCTTAAATACCATATGACTGGAATGAATCAAGAAACCCTTCCAACAAACCCTTTTAAATAACAGATGACTGGTATAAATCAAGAAAACCTTCCAACAAACCCTCTTAAATAACAGATGACTGGAAAGAATCAAGAAACCCTTCCAACAAGCCCTCGTAAATAACAGATGACTGGAATGAATCAAGAAACCCTTCCAACAAGCCCTCTTAAAATAACAGATGACTTGTATGAATCAAGAAACAGTTCCAACAAGCCCTGTTAAATAACAGATGACTTGTATGAATCAAGAAACCCTTCCAACAAGCCCTCTTAAATAACAGATGACTTGTATGAATCAAGAAACAGTTCCAACAAGCCCTGTTAAATAACAGATGACTTGTATGAATCAAGAAACCCTTCCAACAAGCCCTCTTAAATAACAGATGACTGGAATGAATCAAGAAACCCTTAAAACAAATCCTCTTAAATAACAGATGACTTGTATGAATCAAGAAACCTTCCAACAAGCACTCTTAAATAACAGATGACTGGAAAGAATCAAGAAACCCTTCCAACAAGCCCTCTTAAATAAAAGATGACTTGTATGAATCAAGAAACAGTTCCAACAAGCCCTCTTAAATAACAGATGACTGGAATGAATCAAGAAACCCTTAAAACAAATCCTCTTAAATAACAGATGACTTGTATGAATCAAGAAACCTTCCAACAAGCACTCTTAAATAACAGATGACTGGAATGAATCAAGAAATCCTTCCAACAAGCCCTCTTAAATAACAGATGACTGGAAAGAATCAAGAAACCCTTCCAACAAGCCCTCTTAAATAAAAGATGACTTGTATGAATCAAGAAACAGTTCCAACAAGCCCTCTTAAATAACAGATGACTTGTATGAATAAAGCAAACCTTCCAACAAGCCCTCTTAAATAACAGATGACTGGAAAGAATCAAGAAACCCTTCCAACAAACCCTTTTAAATAACAGATGACTGGTATGAATCAAGAAACCCTTCCAACAAACCCTCTTAAATTACAGATGACTGGTATGAATAAAGCAAACCTTCCAACAAGCCCTCTTAAATAACAGATGACTGGAAAGAATCAAGAAACCCTTCCAACAAACCCTTTTAAATAACCGATGACTGGTATGAATCAAGAAACCCTTCCAACAAGCCCTTTTAAATTACAGATGACTGGTATGAATAAAGCAAACCTTCCAACAAGCCCTCTTAAACAGATGACTGGAATGAATCAAGAAACCCTTCCAACAAGCCCTCTTAAATAACAGATATCTGGAAAGAATCAAGAAACCCTTCCAATAAACCCTCTTAAATAACAGATGACTTGTATGAATCAAGAAACCCTTCCAACAAACCCTCTTAAATAACAGATGACTGGAAAAAATCAAGAAACCCTTCCAACAAGCCCTCTTAAATAACAGATGACTGGTATAAATCAAGAAACCCTTCCAACAAGCCCTCTTAAATTACAGACGACAGGTATGAATAAAGAAAACCTTCCAACAAGCCCTCTTAAATAACAGATGACTGGAAAGAATCAAGAAACCCTTCCAACAAACCCTCTTAAATAACAGATGACTGGTATGAATCAACAAAAAAATCCAACAAGCCCTCTTAAATAACAGATGACTGGATAGAATCAAGAAACCCTTCCAACAAGCCCTCTTAAATAACAGATATCTGGAAAGAATCAATAAACCCTCCCAACAAACCCTCTTAAATAACAGATGACTGGTATGAATCAAGAAAACCTTCCAACAAGCCCTCTTAAATAACAGATGACTGGAAAGAATCAAGAAACCCTTCCAACAAACCCTTTTAAATAACAGATGACTTGTATGAATCAAGAAACCCTTCCAACAAACCCTCTTAAATAACACAGGACTTGAATGAATCAAGAAACCCTCCCAACAAACCCTCTTAAATAACAGATGACTGGAAAGAATCAAGAAACCCTTCCAACAAGCCCTCTTAAATAACAGATGACTGGAAAGAATCAAGAAACCCTTCCAACAAACCCTCTTAAATAACAGATGACTGGAAAGAATCAGGAAACCCTTCTAACAAGCCCTTTTAAATAACCGATATCTGGAAAGAATCAGGAAACCCTCCCAACAAACCCTCTTAAATAACAGATGACTGGAAAGAATCAAGAAACCCTTCCAACAAACCCTCTTAAATAACATATGACTGGTATGACTCAAGAAAACCTTCCAACAAGCCCTCTTAAATAACAGATGACTGGAAAGAATCAAGAAACACTTCCAACAAACCCTTTTAAATAACAGATGACTTGTATGAATCAAGAAACCCTTCCAACAAACCCTCTTAAATAACACAGGACTTGAATGAATCAAGAAACCCTCCCAACAAACCCTCTTAAATAACAGATGACTGGAAAGAATCAAGAAACCCTTCCAACAAGCCCTCTTAAATAACAGATGACTGGAAAGAATCAAGAAACCCTTCCAACAAACCCTCTTAAATAACAGATGACTGGAAAGAATCAAGAAACCCTTCCAACAAGCGCTCTTAAATAACAGATAACTGGTATGAATCAAGAAACCCTTAAAACAAGCCCTCTTAAATAACAGATGACTTCTATGAATCAAGAAACCTTCCAACAAGCGCTCTTAAATAACAGATGACTGGAAAGAATCAAGAAACCCTTCCAACAAGCCCTCTTAAATAACAGATGACTTCTATGAAACAAGAAACCCTTCCAACAAGTCCTGTTAAATAACAGATGACTTGTATGAATCAAGAAAACCTTCCAACAAGCCCTCTTAAATAACAGATGACTTGTATGAATCAAGAAAACCTTCTAACAAGCCCTCTTAAATAACAGATTAAGGATATGAATCATGAAAGCCTTCCAACAAGCCCTCTTAAATTACAGATGACTGGTATGAATAAAGCAAACCTTCCAACAAGCCCTCTTAAATAACAGATGACTGGAAAGAATCAAGAAACCCTTCCAACAAACCCTCTTAAATAACAGATGACTGGAAAGAATCAAGAAACCCTTCCAACAAGCGCTCTTAAATAACAGATAACTGGTATGAATCAAGAAACCCTTAAAACAAGCCCTCTTAAATAACAGATGACTTCTATGAATCAAGAAACCTTCCAACAAGCCCTCTTAAATAACAGATGACTGGAAAGAATCAAGAAACCCTTCCAACAAGCCCTCTTAAATAACAGATGACTTCTATGAAACAAGAAACCCTTCCAACAAGTCCTGTTAAATAACAGATGACTTGTATGAATCAAGAAAACCTTCCAACAAGCCCTCTTAAATAACAGATGACTTGTATGACTCAAGAAAACCTTCTAACAAGCCCTCTTAAATAACAGATTAAGGATATGAATCATGAAAGCCTTCCAACAAGCCCTCTTAAATTACAGATGACTGGTATGAATAAAGCAAACCTTCCAACAAGCCCTCTTAAATTACAGATTACGGATATGATTCAAGAAACCTTCCAACAAGCCCTCTTAAATTATAGTTGACTGTATGAATCAAGAAAAACGTCAACAAGCCCTCTTAAATTGTGATTTCATATTTGCATTAAGGGATCGAATTGGTTGATATAGTTCAAAAGGTGTGAAGGGCAGATGAGCAGAAAACTGTGTTCTTTGCTAAAGAGTCAGATTTTTTTTTAACTATCATATGTCCATACCAGATGAATGTGTGTGTAAGTTAAATAGGTCTCATTGAGGCAATCATGTAGGTTACTGGCATACCTGAGTAGAACATGAAATTAATGAAGATCTAACAACTTTTGGTTATGGGCATTACACTTTTGGTTTGCTTTAACGAAGACATTCTTTCTGTAAAGGGTGAAAATCCTTTTGTGGCTGGTATATTGCCCCAAACCTGAATTCTGTTAAGTGAGTGTAAAAGGGTATAAAATGAAATTTTCAAAACATTCGTGGAAACCATTATTTTTGCTTCCTGCATAAATGGCATATGCCTTTTCTTTAACAGTTAATAAATATGTGATATTAGAAAAACATTCATCCATATATGTGATATTAGAAAAACATTCATCCATATATGTGTCGAAAATTTTTAATTTTATTATCCAGACTGTTACAAGTATGTTTGTGTTAGACATCTTCAGTCGTAGCATTTATAGAAGCTTCAAGAGACCTGTCAAACAAGATAAAACAGGATAGATGCTCTGTTAATCATGAGAATGTAGGAAAAAGACAAGAGATCTGTCAAACAAGATATAACTGGATAGATGATCAGTTGATCAGGAGAGTGCAGGAAAAAGACAAGAGATCTGTCAAACAAGATATAACAGGATAGTTACTCAGTTCATCAGAAGAATATAGGAAAAAGCAAGAAATCTGTCAAACAAGATATAACTGGATAGATGTTCTGTTAAACAAGAGAATGTAGGAAAAAGACAAGAGATCTGTCAAACAAGATAACATGATAGTTACTCAGTTAATCAGGAGAATGTAGGAAAAAGACGAGATCTGTCAAACAAGATAACATGATAGTTACTCAGTTAAACAGGAGAATGTAGGAAAAAGACTGAAGAGATCTGTCAAACAATATATCAGGAATGATGCTCTGTTAATCAGTGGAATGTAGGAAAAAAGAGAGAGATCTATCAACAAGATATAACAGGATAGATGCTCAGTTAATCAAGAGAATGTAGGAAAAATACAAGAGATCTTCAAACAAGATCAAATTCGAAGTCATGTCAAAACCTCCTCACCCACATTACTTAATCATTGCTGTTCCAGTCAGCAAAAATATAGGAACCGCAAAGGCTCCCACACATTTGACAGACTCCATTATGCAACTATGGGCGGAGAATGACGTGAAGAATAAAACTTCCCCTGAAGAAGAAGGCCCTCTCGTGGAGGAAGCTTCTGGAGAATGTTCAATAACAGGCAGCTGAGAAAACTGATAGAAGGTTATTGTGACGACACGTGTTATTAGTAGGAATCACACTGAGACTGTTTAATCATAACGTAATCTACTGAATCAAATGAATTGGAGGATACGCGTATCCTACCATTCATTCCCATATAATTACATTGTTAATGTAGTTATACGTTTTGGGTCCAAATACTCAATTCCCACTGGTCAGCTGGGTGAAAATGTCATGACCAAATGTAATTCATTTTCCAATGAATACATTTGGTCAAACTTTGACCCACATTTACGGTAAAGCGCAGTTGACAGAATGTAATTCGGCGGTGTTTGGCGGGTTTTTAACTTTTAGCGCCTCTCGCAGTGATCAACTCCGCTGCTGTTGCTTTGGTAACATTTCCAACTTGAACATTAATCCCTTTACTAAAATACTTGTTTCCATTTCTAAAGTTGTGAAAATTAAAAATCAGAGTTGTGCGCTTTGTCTTTTGTGTGAGGGTGGTTTTTCGCCTCGTTCGTTCGCACATGTTTTATTTCGTCTTTCTGCTTTATTGTTTGGTAAAAAGTAGTTTAAACAGTTACGGAATGTAATTTTTAGAATTGAATGCAATTTTTATAATCTTTATTGGAGTATGAACGTGTGGGAATGGGTACAAGTTGTATGAATGAAGATTATAAAAACTGCATTCAATTCTTAAGAATACGGCCGAGCGTCAACTGCATGTGCTCAATTGTCTAACACTGGCGACACAAATGATGGAAACTATTGTTCCTGTGCATTGCAAACTTAACTATTCTGGAGCGATCCCACATGCATTTTCACTAATAATGTAAATCCAATGATGTAGCGTAAATAATAAGACATCATTTCTTGATGAATATGTGAACTCCAGGAACCGAGAACCCTGCATATCAAGTCTGTCGGTCTCAGGGTTGTTACCCAATTTATGAACCCACATCCGTCATAATTGAGAAAACCGAATCTGGCAGCTGCAGTGGAAATCTTTAAGTTAACCACTGAATATCTGCCCAAACTTGACCTTATGTTTACTAGATCTGCTAAAACAATACAGGTCTTGAGCGAAAAGCGTCTTCCCACTCCAGATAAGAATAACTGAAGGGGACGTGTGCGTAAGCGATCCATCGGAATAACATTCGTAGCTGCTCCGCACAACCTCATCCGACACATAACATCTTTCGCTGTTAATGTGTCTGATAGAAGACAAAAGTGAGCCTAACAACTTGCTAATTCGCTCTGTGAAACAACAGACGAACCAGCTTGAGAATGAATTCTAGAATACGCGTATCCTATCATTCATCCCATGAGACATTATCTAGTTCATTATTCAAGTGATCTTAAGAACTATACTTGCCGCACGGTCGATCATTCAAACGCTCGATTTTATCGACTGAATGATTACCATAAATAACCATTTAGAGCCATGATAAACACGTTATCCAGTTCCAGTCAATTATCAGTCGGACCGAGCTCTTGAAGAGCCTCGAGCCACCAGCTTAGGGGTGTCTGATCAGTAAACTCGAACAGACCTAAACCCCCCCCTATCCGATTTGCTGTATTGACAATCCCTAAAGTAATTATAGGAGGGTTACCTATAGCCTCGCTATGAGTCCTTTTTAGACGATCTGTGTCTGGGACATCCTCTCTTACTCCCTTCTGCTGTTGTTGGTCGATTAGACACCAACCTAAGGAGCAGAGTATTGATGCTTTCTTTGTAGCTTAATCCTACATTAATGAAAGCTTATCGTCAAAGACTTAGTGTCTGAAAAACCAGAGCGACCTGTAGAGAGTTTTCCACCTTGTCATCTATTAAAGATGACAACGCAAGGCTTCGTCACGTCAGAATAACTCCCACTTAGCAACTGTTAAGACAGAGATATATGTGATAAATAGGCCTGGAAAGAACTTTTAAAGAGGTACAAACATCCACAAAATTCCTTTCCTTATAGACGTTGCGTCACAGTTCTTAAAGGTGATCTACATAAGACAGTGAGTCTAAATTCACTCTGAATAAGAAATTATCTTCTCAGTTGTATCCAAGCGAACAGCGAAATGACGAAGGTAAGGCCAGAATTAAGACCTTAGCCTGCTCATTCAAACGCAGAGAAACTCTCAGCACATCTTCCCCATTTTCCGTTAATCGGTAAAATTATGGAAGATGATGTCAAGAAACCGCCTTACTTCTTTCCACTGGAAAGTTGAATATGGCGTCGTCTAAAATGAATGTTGTTCAAAAAACGGAAAAAAAAAATACAGAAGATGATGAAAAGAAACCGTATTACTTCTTCCCACAGGAAGTTTGAATATGGCGTCGTCTAAATAACCGAAGATCTTTGTCCAGATGAAGTCAGCATCTAACAACGCTAGTGGTTTCTCACAATTACTTGCAACATTCTGATTCACTGGAACAAGTTCAAGGTAGTGATAATTGATAGCATCCATATCATCCATGAGTTGTTCCGAAAGCGAAGGTTAATCCTCCTCTGTATCCTTTTCATCACTTGTCTAAATCAGTTTTAGAATCATGGTCAATGGCATCTGAACACGCAGATGACTGAACCGACCAGGCACCATATGACAGCTCAAGTTCTGAGACTGACGTTGAGTGCTTCTGCATTTGCAGGAATACTGCGTTGAGCTGTGCAATCTGTGACAGCAAGTCCATTACAGAGGCCTGAGGAGCAGCGGTCATGTATAGCTTGTCCGCCGGTTGCTCCTGGGACAGTGTGTCCAAGATTGCCCTTAACTGCGGATGTCCCGATGAATGAGGCCTCGTCTCCTTGGCTACTAGATGGTGCGACCTCCTTGACAAAGAGTGGACCTATTTGACAATGCAGACCAGAAATCTGAAGTCACGTAGCCAAGGTGTGGTCTTGTGTGCTTAGTAGATGCTGAAGAAGCCGAATTGTAGCCGACCCCAGCTGTGTATTAAACGGAGCATCCCAGACTATAGGCATCTACGTAAGCTCCGACTGACGCAAGTTCCTAACAACAACATCAGGCCCCAGATGTTGTTGTAAGAGAGAGGGGCCTCTCTCTTGCTCACGGTCCTGGCAGATCTAGCCGAGCGTACCTCAGAACTTGTCGGCTTCCTCCTTCCATCGTCGGAGGGTGAGCATGTTTAGATTTTATAGTGCTCGCAACACACTTTTTTCTCACCTCGACCGCTACGGACACACCCGGCATCACGTTACTCAAAACCTGAGTAATTGTTTCACCAGTCGAGCTAGCTAGTGACAAGGAAGTAAACCCTAAATGCTAAGGTCTAGTTCCTTGTCTAATATTATTGAGCTCTTTTGCCGCTAGCTTTGATTTACTATGTAAATGCGACACACCCGGTGTCATGGTCCTCATATTCAAGAGCAACCGCTTCACTGGTGGCAGGGAACTGAAACCACGAGCCGTGGTTTATAGCCCTGTGCAATATTGAGAGCACTTTAGCCATTAGGTAGAGGAAGCCATAAGACTAGCCAACCCCGTCTGCATATTAGACGAAACGTCCCGGACAGGAGGCATGGACGTAAGCTCTGACTGATGCAAGTTCCTACCAACAACATCTGGCCCCAGATGATGTTGTAAGAGAGAGAGGTCTCTCTCTTGCTCGTGGTCCTGGCAGACCTGGCCTAGCGTACCTGCTTCCTCTTTTCCATCGTCGCAGGGTGAGCATGATTGTATATGGGCCGTGAGCTGCGAAAAGGGACCTTACAGGATATCCAATGAAAACAGAGAAAGACGTCAAAAACGAACGACGTAAAAATTGTGGGCGTGATCAAATAAGTTTTATAAACACACGCGGCTTTTTATTTTTTTCTTTCCACTCGAGGAACGCACTGATTTAATGTATTTAATAAATTAAAACTGGTTACCGTAACTAAATAAATGTTTTATGTCAGAGACAGAATCAGACTCTCAAAACATTTTCTTGAATTCTGATGAATTGAACAGTTCTTTGCCAACGAAATAGCCGAGGCGACAGTGCAACGCGCGTTCTTGACTTTCAAGAAGACGTGTTGTCTACTGTGTAGCAAACCAGCTTCAGGCGTATCCAATTGTTTGGTTGTTTCCATATGACTTTACATGTTTCCTATTAATCGATGACATTAATGTCATAAAACTTCGAGGCACACAGCATTTTCTGTTGAAAATTAACACACACAAAAGATATATTGACAAAAACACGCCGATTTCATTGTTTTTCAAGAGAGTTCGATGGGCTGTCAGCTGACGTGAAACGACTGATTTTTCGTTTCACTCTTTTTGACCTGTTTAAATGACGTTTCGCACTCGCTGAATTGTTTACATCAAGGAAAAGGAAAGTTTCTATTTTTAAATCACGGTGTGACAATGAAAAGAAAGTTGCCGAGAACTCAGGTTTCAAAATCATCTTTGTTTCCGTCACTTGTTCTAACATGAATTCATCATGTTCATGCAGTTATACCTTCTGAAAACCAGTTACAAGTTACAAATTTTATGTGCCTGGAATAAAATGATTTTTAACGTAGGAAGGTTTTTTTGTTGTTGTTGTTGTTTCTGTTTTTATTTGAAGTTCCGCTGTGGCGTAAAATGACTAAAGTTGTCTGTTCTGTATTCAAGCTCTACTCTCCATCACTACTAGTCATTACAGTACACATAGATCATACTGACAAAGCATTGCGGTGTTCTATTTTCTAACAGCATAGTTGGACTGTGAAATTGAATGTGATTTGTTTTCTACAGCCCTGGATACAGCATGTCCACAGCCTACATTCTTTACAATCTCAAAAGCCGCCACCTCTCATGTCAAGCGCAGTAACTTGTGACCATGTCGATGCTATGGATGGGGGTGAGGTGAAGGGCATTTACCCCGTCCCCAAACATAGATTTTGCCAGTCATCCCCTTTCTCCCATTCATCACAAACACATTCACACACCCTCTCTCTCACAAACATTAACTTTGCTTTTTTTTTTGTTATTCCCATTACACACCCTGCCGATGAACTTATCCAGTAAAGAACCACGAGCTCGAATGCAGTTAGCCAACACAGATTGTGAATCTTGCCCTCGAAATATGGGTCATAGGCCCAACCTCATTATTTTCAACGTTCAAAAACTGTGTAAACCTTTAAAAGCCACAAGAATAGTCCGAAAGCAAATTTTGTTGTCTGTTTTTTTTTTATCTGGGAGGAGAGGTCTGGGAGCTCGAGAAAAATTGAATCACCTCCCCTTCCCCACTCCAAAATAATAATAATAATAAACAAATAAATAAATAAATAAAAATAAAAATAAAACCCTCCAATAAATCTTCAAGGATTGCACCTGCCTTAAAAAAGTACTGATATACACCTCTACCCCCACCCCCTCCCCATGGGGAGCAAGCATATCATGTCCCCTACTTGCCCCCCCCCTCCCCCCCCCCATGCAAGATTTTATAGTGCCGCCCCTGCTACTGGTCAACTTTGGTAGCTCACAATTGTGTCAGTTTTTCTTTCAATTGGAGGCTTATTAATTTTGTGATCGTGATGCAACTGAATTATATTCATTTAACAAAATTTTTAAAAATGACAAAATTCAAGTAGGCTATCTTTCAAAACTTTCCTTCGAAGCTGTTCGAGAAACATTACTCGGTTCTGGTAATTGTTGCTAGGACCAATAATGTATAACATTTTCCTAAACTCATTTTAAGAAGGGATTTGCGTTTCAAAGAAGTAGACAGTTAAAAAAAAACAAAAAAAAAACCTTCAGTTTTTTTCAATTCTTCATAAAAGGGGGTGGGGGGGGGGGCATTAGCTGTAAACAAAAATACACAAGGCCCCAAATTTAGCCCTTGGAATAACCTCTGGTTGGGTCAGAAAAACATTTGCAAGAGGCTAGGCCCTGTGGGGTGCGTCCCCCCCCCCCCCCCCCCCCCTTCGAAGCTAAACCATTTTTTTTTCAAATCCACTTTTACACATTTATTTCGCTGATAAAAGACCATTGAGCATAGTTATATCTTTGGTGGTCACTTAAGAACATGATAGGTAAAGGATATAGGTTTTAGTTGCTTTGAAAGTTACTTCTTCTGTTTTCATATTTCTCATCAAAACTGGATTTTTGCACACACACACACTCAAAAATGGCTCAAATTTTGTTTTTAGGTAGTCCAGGGGCAGAATGTTGCTTTTTTCGGCCTCGTGTATTTTTTTTACAGCTGACCTCCCACTAGTCCTCATGAACTGAAGTCCCTTCGTGACAACTGAGTTCTTTTTTTCTGATGAAACATGAAAGAATAATTTTGTTCGAATGATTGGTTGGGTGGTAAAGTAGACTGCATGTAAGCTTGAAATAATTAGATGATGCAATTTCACTGCATCATGATGCCAATATCACAAACACGCATACACAACAACACAAAAGGGAATACCCGTGAGTGGTGGGTGGTGGGGTGGGGTCTGTAAAAATAATACACTAGGTCCGAAAAGCAATGTTCTGCCTAGGACTATCTAGAAAACAATTTGAGCATAAAAAAAATTGTCTTTTTTTTGGGGGGGGGAGGGGGGAGGTGGGGCAATTTTTTTTTCAATTTTGGTGTACGACAACCTTTAAAAAAATATCTTTCAAGGCAAATGAAACTGTCATGTTCTTATGTGACCACTAATGACATGCATGACAATGCTCAAAAGTCTTCTATTTCAACAACATGACAAAATTCCCTGCCAAATGTGGGGGTCCTTCAAATGTGGGGCCCTGTGCGTCCGCCAAGTCTGCCCATTCTTAAATACGGCCCTAAGGTTACCTGACTGCTCTGGGAATATTTGTTTCGGTTTTTCTCATCGAATAAAGGGATATATGACCTATTTGTGACCTATAACAGCCTCTCCCGACAAAAGGAGTAAAACTTGTGACAGTATACATCAGTCACCTTTTTAGGTTTCTTGTATAGAAGACTCATAAGGGCCATTAGCTGAACCTAACTTTTATTTAAATACAATTCGCGATTTAAGTATTTATTTATTGGTGCCAGCATCAAGGCTATATCATGACTCAACATAACTATAAAGTCAAGTCTTGCCAATAATTTATGTCTACGTTTCCCACTTACTGAGGGATGCACTTCAGAGGTGCTTAGAAATTGAATACGAGATTTTGTAAGCATTTTGTTGTTTAAATTACAAACCAAAATACGTGCTTTGACACTCAGAAATCATGTCTTTGTCTTGTGAATATCAATTAATCCAAAGCTTGTTAGGGGACAAAAAATAAGAGAAAATAACAATTTAAAATTAATGGGCAACACAATAATATTTAGCAAAAAACAAACAAAAACCCAGCCTGTATTTGTTTAATAATTTTTACAGTGGTCAGAGAATAGGCCTATGCGCATGTGCAGGGGGGGGGGGGGGGGGGGATAAATACTCACTGGCGTAGCCAGGATGTTTGATTGGGGGGTGCAAAATATACGATCGAATGTATGTGTAGTATGCTGGGGTGGTACATTTAGATAATTCTCTATGCAGAGCTGTGCAAATGGAAGACTTAAGAGTCGCTGGTACTGCATAGGGAATAATAACATTTTACCACAAAATTGTCAGGGTGAATTTTAATGCAGTAGTGTTGTATGTGAATCCATCTATGAATAAAACTCTAAGAATTGTTTTCCTGAAGTCGTCATTCGTCATTAAGGGGACAGGATATGTTATAGGCATAATATATCACGCTGGCTGGACGTCGGTGGGAGTGAGTACGTACTACCGTTGGTTGGAGATTCGGTGTTAGTTCTCTCGAGAAAAAATTGTCCGCCGTGCTCTGATGCCTTTGCAACGTTGTGCAAATTGGCCCATATTGCCATTAATGGAAATGGCACTGTAAAATTTCTGTTGGTTCGGTTTCTTCTTCCTCTGTTTTTTTTTTTGTTTTTTGTTTTTTTTGTTTTTATTGTCTGTTTTCAGCCTACTAGTTATATTGGTGAGGGGGGTCGTGTGTTAATAGATTTTCTTTATTCAATTTTGCCGATGCATGCAAATCAGCCAAAAACGTGCAAAAAGCATCACCCCCCCCCCCCCCCCCAACAAAAAAACAAAAAACAAAAACAAACAAACAAAAAACAAACGTTAAATGAACAAGAAATAAACAAAAATGAAAAACCTGACAGCTCGGGAAAACAAATATTTTTCAAAACGTTCTTTGCAGATTGCTCCCCTCACACCGTGAATTAAACCATATCCACAGTGAATTAAAGCTCAGATGGTAGTTTGTTATCTTCCTTCATTCTTAAATATTTCAGTTTTTCGAAAAAGAAATAACTTGTTACTGTTCGCTAAACGTTCACATTTTGATGAGAGATAACGTTGCACACAAGCGTTGTATAAGTATTACGTTGAAACGTCAAACGGTCGATTCAAGTTATGGAGCTCTTGGACATCCCACTTTACACGTCGCGTTGACCCATTTATAAATGTCGGATGAACCTAAAGTAAACTTTATTGGAATCCTCGATTTCAGGAGAGTAGAGATGGAACTCTAACTCAATTTCGAATTTTTTACCCCTAAGGTCCCTTTTCGCAGCTCACGGCCCATATTATAGTGCTCGCTCCACCCTTTTTCGTCTCCTAGACAGAACGGACACACCCGGCGTCACAGTCTTCAGAGATCTGAGTAACCGCTTCACCTGTCGAGCTAGCTGGCGACAGGGAACTAAAACCATGCACCATGGTTTTTAGCCTTGTCTAAATGCGACAACGAACTTTTTTGTGCAGTCGTGTGTGCTTGTCAGACGTAGAGAAAGCTGTAAGACTAGCTGACCCCGGCAGCCTACTAGACGGAGCGTCCCAGACAGGAGGCATGGACGTAAGCTCCAACTGACACAAGTTCCTACCAACAACCTCTCACACCAGATGTTGTTGTAAGAGAGAGGGGCCTCTCTCTTGCACGTGGTCATGGCAGACCTGGCCGAGAATACTTGAAAACTTGCCGGCTTTCGCCTTTCCGTCGTCGTAGGGTGAACATGTTTGGATTTGATAGTGCTCGCTACACCCTTTTTTCTCTCCTCAACCGCTACAGACCTATCCGGAATCACGTTACTCAAATCCTGAGTAATCGCTCCACCAATCGAGCTAGCTGGCGACAAGGAAGTAAACCTTAAATGTTAAGGCCTAGTTCTTTGTCTAATATTAATGAGTACTTTTGCCGCTAGCTCTAATTGTATATCTTATTGCGATGACGGAAGCACACTCTCTTGACGGCATCATGTAACCTCACCATGTTCTTGTTCCTCTGTAAATAGAAACTAAAAAACTAGAGTAACTTTTTGGCAAGAGGACTAGCAGTGACCTCTCTCCGTGAGAGGACCGGTAGTGTCCTCTCACCTCAAACATCAAACCATGACACCCGTCTCCAACGTTGTCTAAATTTGACACATGTTGTGAAAGAATTAGTGGGAGTACATCGACTACAAGCAAGGCAACGACCATGTAAACAGAGGAAAGGCTTCCTCCTTTTGCCCTGCTATTTGAGAAATATTATTATATACTGCTCAAAGTTTGCTAAGCACCAAGTATATCCAACTACCTGTTTTACGTTTTAGTTGAAATATTGTAATGAAAAGTGTATATATTTTTTATTTAATTATATCTTTAATGATTTAAGTGTGGGCGCGGTGGCTCAGTTGGTAGAGGTGCAGGCTGCAAGCCTAGAGGTCCTCAGTTCGAATCCCACCTGCGGCAACCGCGCTGTGTCCTTGGGCAAGACACTTCACCCCCATTGCCCACGTGGGGGCACGGTGACGCTGTGTACTAAGGCATACTGCACGTCAATGGTGCACCTGTCTTCAACCAATGCTAACGTGTGGAGTTGGTATGTTGGGGAGCTGACCCTTGCTTGCCATTGCTCGGTGGTTCTCTCCGGGTACTTTGGCTTCCTCCACCCATAAAACTGTCACGGTCATGGTTAGCCATTGCGCAGAAATATGTGACCTTAAACACCAATAAATAAATAATAAATAAATGATTGAAGTACAGAAATTAAGATTTTATTTGTGTTTGACATTATTTTTTAGCTTTTAAATACGATAACCATAGAAAATGGATAATATTAGTAAAAGAGGAAATTTTTCAATATGCCAAAAACTTGACGGAGCGAACTGGTACGGGTTCATTATCGAGTATGAGACCCATTACTGTCAATTACAGCTTTACAACGCCTTCTCATGCTCCCTATCAGGTTCCTGGTGGTCCTTTGTGGGATGTTGTTCCATTTTTGGACCAGCATGGCCCCAAGCTCCTGGACACTTCTTGGCTGGACTGGATGGGCTGAAATTGCAAGCTACAACTCATTCCAGACATGTTCGATTGGATTGAGGTCAGGGGATCTTGCTGGCCAGTTCATACGCACAATCCCCTCCCTCTGTCGGTACTCCCCGACAGCATGGGCAACATGAGGACGGGCATTATCTTCCATCAGAATGAATCTATCACCCACTGCATCTGCATACAATCTGACGTGGACATCCAGGATCTCATCAATATACCGTTGTGCAGTCAATGTACCACGTTCAAGGACACAGAGCTCTGTATGTCCATCCCAGCTGATTCCGCCCAGACCATGTTTGACCTTCCACCATATCGGTCATGCTCAGCAATGTTGGCTGCATGGAATTGCACTCCTGGTCTTCTCCATACCCTAGAATGCCTATATGTGTGGTCTGGACAGTACCCTGATTCATCTGTAAAAAGGACAGGTCGCCAATCTTCTCTGGCCCATCCAACATGGTCCATGGCCCATTCATATCATGCATATCTTGCTGACAGCGGTTCCGGGACAGTGGAATGCGAATACATGGTCTTCTCGATCGGATACCACCTTCGTGGAACTTGCCCGGATAGTCTGCGTCGAAACATTTACCCAGGATGCATTCTGAAGGTCACTGCGAAGCTGGGTTGCTGTGGCAAAGCCGTTCCTACGGGCATGAATAATCAAAAACCAGTCTTCAGCTGCAGATGCTGCCCTGTCTCTGCCACCACCATCCCGTCTTACTGGTGTGTCATAATTCTGAAATCATGCCCAGGTTCTGGTGATCATCGTATGGTGCACACCAAGGGCTTCACCAACCTGACGATGGGTAGCCCCTTGCTCAACCATCCCTACAGCCCGTCACATTTCTGCTTCAGACAAATGTCTTCTTACATTTGTATTTGCCATATTCAATCATTAAATCACAAGGGTTTGTGTTGAAATGAAGATTGAATACCCTACACATGTCATGTACATGTAGACAGTACACGAAAACATCATGAAAATCAAGGAATACATGCTTTCCATGACTGTCACAAAAAGTCTGCCTGTCAAGAGAGCTAATGTAAACACTGGGGACCATCTCAATACATTCCCCATTATATCCACCAAAAATATTGCAAATATGTCACCAGCAAATTTCACAATGATGTGTCAAATATTTGGTGCTTAGCAAACTTTGAGTGGTATATAAAAGCTTAAAGAGGTCGATTGTACCACCACCAAGTCTACATTAAATATAAGATAACATTAAAATATGTAATCGGGAAATAATTACACCCAAAAGAAAATATTTCGAAAAAAAATTTCGAAAAATTTTTCTTATATAAGAGCCCAAGTTCCCAAAGGGAACGAGCCCAAAAGAGCCAAAGTGTGGACAAAATTATTATATTATCCCAAAAATTAATTACCACACTACCCGAATATTTTATGTTACTTACAACTGTTGTTTCCTTAAAAATAATAGGAAACTACAAATAAAACGTTGTCAATGTAAACAACTTCAGAATAAAAAACTGGAAATAAGACCCCAGGCAACACGGCCAACATCAGTAACAGAATTAAAACTATCCGATGTAAAGCAAGATCTTCAGCAGAAGAAAAAACGATACATCGTATGTATGATGCATGACCAAAATGCCTAAACACCCCTAGGGTGAGGACGTAACCATGGGGATGTACAGAATAAACCTTCTGTATAATACATTGAACTCCCAAGAAATTTTATAAAAAAAATTTCAATAAAACAAGCCAAAAAGCTTGGGAGTTTAACTTCAGGGTTCAAGAAGGATAGGGAAGGAATACTTAACAAACCGTGGAAAATCATTAATAATAATGATGACGTCAGGCCCATGTTCCCGAAATTGGGAAACATGAAATAATTTTTAAAAATATAATAAAGTTCCAGCCCTGAACGTTTTAAACCACCGTTTCTTCCTTCCTTCATCCAGTTGTGTTGTTGGATCCACCAAATTAACCATTGATTTGTGTCTGACATCACTAAAACTGAGATTTAAATAGCACTGAAGTCTGTTTGTTGTTATCTGACTGAGGGCCAAACAAAGAATGATGTTGGCGCCAGTTCCGGTGACTTCCTGGCGTCTGCGCATGCGCGGAGAGTAAATGTATGGTGGGCCAGATAGGACTTCTAATTTTCGGTTTTGCATGCAAATTTTGGGGATTGAGGGGCAAAATTTGTGTTTGGCCCTAGATAATTTTGAGTTGGCACCAGCTAAGTCTGGGCTATTGGTTTATAGTGTAACAAGCAAATTCAGTGAATTCATGTCTCCCGCTGGGCAGCAGCTTCAAGGGGAATTAATGCATCCAGTGGAATATAGTTGAGTTGCAAGTGGAAGTTATTTAGAAGAGACAGAACAGACAGTGCTTCAGACAGTGGTTATCAGATTTATTTTCATGGAGGTCACTGTCAAAGCAAGTGAAGTGATGTGGATTATAACTGTGAGAATCACTAAAAATTAAGACTGTATGATAAGACATATTACATTAAACTGATGTGAAAAGTAATCCATATTTGAAATTTCATTGAAATCGGTTGACTCTAAGGAAAGTTAGAGTCTGGAAACCATCAGCCCATCAAATTTAAGCAACCTAATTAAATATGCGCGGAAAATGCCCATGTTCGAAGTTGGACCCACAATTGATGAAAGTGATCTACTACCCAAATTTCATCGAAATCGACTGATTGTAAGGAAAGTTAGAGTATGGAAACGAAAAACACGGAAGGTGTACTGTGTACTGTGCATTAGTAGTAGCACTGAATAAATCAAATTTTCCCTAATTTGCATAATTTTTGCACGAGAACAAAACCCGTATTATATGTGATGTATTGCATGTTACTAAACATTCATACAAAAATTTATTCAAATCCAAACTTTCATCTAGAAGTTCTGTACAAAAAACAGATTACACCCAATTTCTGAACAAAATGGCTGCTGGCGGCCATCTTGAATTTTTGGACCAAACCTCAAAACACATATTCTGGTCTCACAATGATAACAAAGATACCCAAGAAGTCTTGTGAAGATCGGTTCATAAATACGGCTTTTAGTCTGAGGTGCGTTGACACATGGGGCAGACGGACAGGCAGACGGATAGATTTTCGGTACAAAATTTCCCACATTTGAACTTGACCTAGGTACCGATAAAAGTAATCCATATATGAAATTTCATCGAAATCGGTTGAGTTTAAGGAAAGTTAGAGTCAATGAAACCGTCACACAATCAAATTTCAGCAACCTAATTAAATATGTGCGGAAAATGCCCATATTCGAACTTGGACCCACAATTGATGAAAGTGATCTACTACCGAAATTCCATCAAAATCGACTGACTGTAAGGAAATTTAGAGTCTGGAAACAAAAAACACGGAAGGTGTGCACTTACTGTGTATTAGAAGTAGCACTGAATAAACCAAAGTTTCCCTAATTTGCATACTTTTTGCACGAGAACAAAACCCGTATTATATGTGATGTATCGCATGTTACTACACATTCATACAAAAATTTATTCAAATCCGCACTTTCATATAGAAATTCTGTACAAAAAACTGATTACACCCAATTTTAGAACAAAACGGCCGCTGGCGACCATCTTGAATTTTGGACCAAACCCCAAAACACATATTCTGGTCTCACATTGATAACAAAGATACCCAAGAAGTTTCGTGAAGATCGGTTCATAAATACAGCTTTTAGTCAGAGGTGCGTTGACGCACAGGGCAGACGGACAGGCAGACGGACAGATTTTTGGTAAAAAATTTCCCACATTCGAACTTGACCTTGGTATTGATAAAAGTAATCCATATATGAAATTTCATTGAAATCGGTTGATTTTAAGGAAAGTTAGAGCCTGGAAACCGTCAGCTAATCAAATTTCAGCAACCTAATTAAATATGCACGGAAAATGCCAATATTCGAACTTGGATCCACAATTGATGAAAGTGATCTACTACCCAAATTTCATTGAAATCTGTTCACTGTAAGGAAAGTTAGAGTCTGGAAACGAAAAACACGGAAGGACACCCCCAATTTAATATCTCCTGTTTATTTAAAAAAATATACGCCATATAATAACACTTCAGCTGTATGCAGGATATAATTACGGATAAAACAGCTTCCTTCATAGTTACTTACTTTTTAAGCCACAGAAGAGGTAAAAATTCCCCACCCCCCCTTTCTTTTGAAGGCATCTTCAAAAAAAAGAGAGGAGAGCTCTGGAATCAATGAGAGCGGTACCAAAAAGCAATATAAATAATCGTCGAACAGACACTCAGGTATTAATTCATGATTAATAAATGGTGCTTAACATCACTTTAGAAGTTAAGGCTATAGCGACAATCATGGTAATTAATACTGCCCGCTATATAACATACACCGCAGGCGGCCCACACAGATATGTCAAAAACCGGTGATATAAAAAATATAACATACACATATCCAATCGAGCCACACTGAACAATCCCTGAAGAGAAAACACACTTCCTAGGAAATCCACGGGTGGTCTCTGTACAAAAATTCCAGTAACAACACTCCCCAATGTGTAATATCCGATATCTACGATCGTAACACGTGCGAATTGAGTACTGCCATAATAGAAACCCGGATCTAGAAATGGAAGTAGGTATGATTAACAGGCTCCGACACAGACTGCCCCTGTAATAGATTATGATTTCAAGGTCCACAAAATACAATAAAGCGTTAGCCTAATAATATAATGTGCGAGAGCATTTATATTTAGCATGTAATCATCTGAATACCAGTTAACTGGTTATGCAACCTGCTTGGTACTCAAAGAGTAGCAATTTAATTGTGATGATTTTTAAATAAGCGCTCTTATATAACAAATCAACAATAATCAAAGGAAACTAATCCAACTAAAAAGCGGATGTGCCTATGAGATCGCCATAGAAGACGACCCAAATGCAAAGTATGTATGTATTAAATTATATGAGGCTTGCGGGAAGAAAACTACGTCTTGTCCAGTAATTGCCTCTAAACACAATGTGTGTGGGGGGTGGGGGGGGGGGGGGGGGGGCAATGATCTGGGCATGGCGATACAAATGATGGTAACTAATTGTTCCTGATGTACGCTACCACTATCGAGTTGTCAAACAATATCTGAACAAGCCTGTCCGCACTGATGAAGCGCTAACAATATTGACATCATTCTTTGATGTTTATGTGTTTCTCCAGGAATCGAGGGTCCCAAGACCCCTGCATTTCGAGTCTGTCGGACACAGGGTCATGCACCAAACTATTGACTCATACCTTTCATAATCCTGAGAGCCGGATCTGGCAGTTGCTGCGGAACTCTCTGAGTTAACCACTGAATGTCTGCCCCAATATGGACCTTTTGTTTACTAGATCCGTTAGAACAATACTGGTCCTGAGCAAATGCGTTTTCACACTCCAGTTCTGGGTAAAGAATAACTGGAGGGGACGTGTTCGTAAGTGACCCATCTAAACAAGATGCGTAGCCGCTCCGCACAACCCCATCAGTCGTATAAAATTTCTCTCTGTTAATGCATCTGATAGTAGACAAAAGCGAGCATAATAACTGACTAATTTCGTTCTGGATAATGGCAGACGAACCAGATTGTTGTGACACATTACCGAGTTAATTATTCGAGTGACAGCCCAGGGCGCTATCTTCAGACCGAAGCACATCACTCAGAACTGAAATACTATCCCTTGGATGACAAACCGTAGGTACTTTCTGAATGCCGGATACACCAGGACATGAAAAAACAGATCCTTAGATCTATGCTTGTAGCAGAGTCGATCACTCGAACGCTCGCTTTTACCGACTAAATGATAACCATAAATAAACTTTTAGAGCTTTGATAAACGGAAGCATTGTCCATCACAGACATTAAGTTAGTTGTTGTTCTCTCGGAAAGATAGCCGCAGGCCACACTTCTCACCTACTGGTCTTCCGTAATAGTTATCCAGTTTGATGCGAATCTTGATAATCCTCCGTCAACTACTAAGCAATAGAGGTCCTAACCCTCACCAGCAGTACCTGCGAGGCCTACGGAAAGAGAAACTACGTCTCCTTCCCGAAGAGCCTTGAGCCAATGGCTTATGGGCGTCTGACCGGTAGCCTCGATCAGACCTAAGCCCCCTATCCGAGTCGCTGTATGACGATCCCTAGAGTAATTATAGGAGGGTTACCTATACCCTCGCGAGGAGTCCTTTTTAGATGACTTTCTGTCTAGGACGTCCTCCCTTACACCTTTCTGCTATTGCGGGTCGATTAGATGCCGACTTGAGAAGCAGAGTTTTGATGCTTTCTTTGTAGCTTGGTCATAAACCAATGAAAGCTTATCATCAAAACCTTTGTGTCCGGAAACCGGAGCGACCCGAAGAGAGTTTTCCACCTTGTCATCTATTAAGGATGATGACGCAAGGGCTCTGTCACGTCTGATTAACTCCAAATTAGCAATTGTTAAGACAGAGTTATACGTGATAAATATAATAGCCCTGGAAAGGACTCTAAATGAGGTATGAACATCCTCAAATCCTTTCCGTAGAGACATTGCGTCACAGTTCTTAAAGGTGATCTGCGTAAGGCAGCAAGTCTAAATTCGCTCTGAATGAAGAAATGCCATCTCAATTGTGTCCGAGCAAATAGTGAATGACGAAGGTAAGGCCACAACTAGGTCCTTAGCCTGCTTATTCAAACGCAAAGGAACTCTCAATACATCTTCCCCATTTTCTGTTAATCGGTAAAAATTATGGAAGATGATGTCAAGAAACCGCCTTACTTCTTTCCACTGGAAAGTTGAATATGGCGTTGTCTAAAAGGCCAAAGACCTGCAACACCTGTCTATACTTAACCGGAAAAGACATTTCCGCCTCTTTTTCCAGATGAAGTCAGCGTCCAACAACGCTAGCAGTTTCTTGCAAGTAGTCACAGCATTCTGATTCGCTGGAACAAATTCAGGGTAGTGTTGATGGATTAAATCCATCGCAACCATGTGTTGTTCCGAAAGGGAAGGGTAATCCCCTCCATATCCCTTTCATCATTCATCTGAATCAGATGAAAATCACGGTCAGCGGCATCTGAACGCGTAGATGACTGAACCGACCCAGCACCATCCGACAGCTCAGGTTCTGAGACTGCCGTCGGCTGCTTCTGCACTTGCTGGGATGCCGCGATGAGCTGCGCAATCTGTGACAGCAAATCCGTTATGGAGGCCTGAGGAGCAGCGGTCTTCTATTCTGGCCGCCGGCTGCTCCCGGGACAGTATGTCCGAAATGGCTCTTTTCTCTGGACATCCGAATATATGAGGCCTCGTCTCTTAGCTTCTGAATCGTGCTACTTTCGAGCGGTCACAGCATTCTGATTCTCTGGAACAAACTCAGGGAAGTATTGATGCATTAAGTCCATCGCCACCCTGTGTTGTTCCGAAAGGGAAGGGTAATTCTCCAAATCCCTTTCACTATCCGACTGAATCAGATTATACTCATGATCATCGGCATACTCACGATCATCGGCATCTGAACGTGCAGATGACTGAACCGATCCAGCACCATCCGGCACCTCAGGTTCTGAGACTGCCGTCGGCTGCTTCTGCACTTGCTGGGATGCTGCGATGAGCTGCGACAGCAAGTCCGTTAGGGAGGCCTGAAGAGCAGTGGTCTTCTGTTGCTTGGCCGCTGGCTGCACCTGGGACAGTGTGTCCGAGATGGCTCTTTTCTGCCTCGTCTCCTTGGCTACTGTATGGTGTGACTTCCCTGACGAAGAGTGGACCTTCTCGGCGATGCAAGCTGGATATCAGAAGTCACGTAGCCAAGGTGCAGTCGTGTTTGCTTGGTAGGCGCTGAAGAAGAAGCTGTAACTATAGCCGGCCCTGGCTGTGAACTGAACGGAGCATCCCGGACGGGAGGCATGGATGTATGCTCTGACTGACGCAAGTTCCAAACCACAACATCTGGCCCCAGATGTTGTTATGAAAGAGAGAGGGGGCTCTCTCGTACGCGGTCCTTCAGACCTCGCCGTGCTTCCTGCTGAACTTGCCAGCTTCTTCCTCTCCATCATCGCAGGGTGAGCCTGTTATTATTTTATAGTGCTCGCTCTACCCTTTCTACTCTCCTCGACTGCAACAGACACACCTGGCGTCACGGTACCCTCGGATGGTTTAACCGCTTCACCGGTCGAGCTAGCTGGTGACAGGGAGCTGAAACCATGCTGTGGTTTATTGCCCTGTCTAATATTCATGAGCATAAAAAACTAGAGCAACGTTTTGGCGAGAGGACTGGCAGCGGCCTCTCACTGCCAGAGGACCGGCAGTGGCCCCTCACTAACAATGTACCGTGACACCCATCTCAAACGTTTGTCATACCATGCGACACATGCTGAGCAAGAATTAGTGGGAGCAACCAACATGTAAATCAGAGGAAAGACTTCCTTGTCTTGCTTACTGAGCAATATGCTTTCCTTATGAAGCAAACTAAGTCAATCGTACTCCCACCAACTCCACATTAAATATTATAAAAAGATACATAAAAAACATTCAAAATATAAATCGAAAAATAATTTACACAAAAAAAATTTTCGAAAAATTTTGACAACAGCCCAAGTTCCCAAAGGGAACGAAGTGCCCAAATGTATCCCGATAGAGCCCAAGTGTGGACAAAAGTTATTTTTCTATCTAAAAATTAATTTCTACACATCCGGAATATTTAATGTATCTTACAACAGACCTACCATATAATAAATAGGAAACTACGTATATAAAAAGAGCATTGTTAATGTAAACAACATCAGAACGAAAACCGGAAACGAGACCCCAGGCAACACAGCCCGAAGTCAGTAACAGATTGTTGAACTGTCCGATGTAAGGAAAGATCTTCATGAGAAGAAAAAACGATACATTGGATGGATGATGCATGACCAAAATGCCTAAATACCCCAAGGGTGAGGGCGTAACCATGGGGATATGCAGAATAAACATTCTGTGTAACACGTTAAACTCCCAAGAAATTTTATAAAAAAAATTTCAATATTTCAATAAAACAAACCAAAAAGCTTGGGAGTCTAACTGGGGGGAGGGAGGGGGGGGGGCATCAAGGGTGGGTAGGGAAGGAATACTTAACAAAAGGTGGGGAAAATCATTATCAACAATGATGACATCAGGCCCATGTCCCGAAATTGGGGAACATGAACTAATTTTTATAAATATTATAAAATTACAGCCCTGAACGTTTCAAACCACCGTTTCTTCCTTCCTTCATCCAGTTGTGTTGTTGGATCCACCAAATTAACCATTGATTTGTGTCTGGTATCATTATAAACTGAGATTTAAAAGCACAGAAGTCAATTTGTTGTTATCTGACAGAGGGCCAAACAAAAAATAATGTTTGCGCCAATTCCGGTTACTTCCTGGCATCTGCACATGTATGGAGGGCCAGATAGGACTTCTAATTTTCGGTTTTGCATCAAAATTTGGGGGATTGGGCAGGATTGGGGGCAAAATTTGTGTTTGGGCCTCGATATTTTGGAGTTAGAACCAGCTAAGTCTGGGCCATAGGGTACAGATGGAAAAATATAGAGTTTCTTGGTAATAATTTTCTTGTTTATTGAATATTTTTCACTTACAAGTGTGTATCATATAACAAGAATTGCAATGTTATATTTTTACATACTTACTTTTTCTGAACTTGGATTGACCACACCAACCATTGGAACCATGTTTTTATGTGCACTCTCATTTTCTGCAATATAATCATAAATTAACATATAAAATTTAAGAAGAGCACCACCAGGTGGTGGTCATTTTGAATTGTACCAACTTTAGCTTTGATCAAATGATCCAAACTGGGGTTATCAGTTAACAGACAGTCGATTTTCTAAGTTGAACAAGAGGCCCCAGGGGGCCAGAGGGCACCCACCTGACATGGTAGTCTAAATATCAAACCAGGGACTTGATTTGAATAAGCTGCATATGCCCCTCCTAAGAAAAGCATATACCAACTAGACGAAGCAGTTGTGCCCACACAATACACAGGATTTTCCTTATATTTTCAGTTCCTGCACTTTAACGTCCCAATTTTGAGATAAACGCATAAAAAACAGATTTTTTTTATTTTTGTTCGGAAATTTTCGAACTCCCAAACAAAATATTTTCAGCCTAAAATTTTTTTTCTTCTTAAAATTGACCAAAACACATAAAAAACTAATTCCCGGATTTTGGTCCAAAATTTCTAAGTCCGGAACGGGACCCAAAATTTTCAGCCTAAATATGAACCCAGGGAGTTGGATTGAACAAACTTGAATCTCACCCTCCTAAGGATGCTGCATACCAAAAATCAAAAGATTATTATTGGTAGATCTGAAGAAGAAGATTTTTAAAGAATATTCCTCATACTGCACTAATTTAAACATTTAGGCTCCCAGAGAGAGCCCAAATATGGACCCAATCAATTGATTTCAATAAACATGTGAAACAATCTTCCAAATATGTCATATGTGAAATTTGAAAGCTTTTGGAGCAGTGGTTTGGGAGAAAAGTAGTCTTATATGTTTTTCCCATTACCCACCCCTGTGTTAAAAAATGCTGACTCAGCACTTTTTCAAAGTCCCAGAAAAGTACCCCATGATAAAACCGATAGCAGTTTTTTTTTTAACCACTCCATTCTGTTGGTCCTAAGGAAGCTTCACACCAAATAAGAATTCTCAGTGCCCTGTAGTTTTGGAGATATGGGCGTTTTAATTTTTTTCTATTTTTAGCTCCTGCAGTTCCCATGGGACAACAGGAAAAAAAGTTTTTGCATAAATTAAGTACTTATGACTCAATAAGCCCTCATATCAAATTTGGTCGAAATCTGCCTCTTGGTTTGGAAAATAGAAATTTTGGGAGGGGCAAATATTCTTGCCCCTCCCATAACGATGGCAAATATAGCCCCACAAACAACAAATCTGAGACTACACCTCAAAAGGAAGCTGCACACCAAATATCAAGTCTCTGCTACTGCTGGTTCATGAGAAAAAGATTTTTTAAGATTTCAGCACACTTTTTGCGTGTGGTCCAACCAAGGGGCGAGGCAACTTGATTTGAACAAAATCAAATTGCGATGTAATAACAAACTATTATCTCAAATATCAATTAAATTGGTTCAGTGGTTTGGGAGGAGAAGACGCAAACACCATGTTTACGGACGACGGACAGTGAGTGATCACTATAGCTCTCCTGACTTAAAGTCAGGTGAGCTAAAAAGGGCTGTAACTCATGTAAAAATAACTGGACGGAAAACATCTTCAAACTTGGCATGTATTACTAGCTGAGTAATAAACAAACAAATTTTGGTTGAGATCAAATAATCAAATTTGGAATTATCGGAAACCAAAAATGTTAACAGATGGATGGACAGACTGATTACATAATAAGACCGTTTTTCAAATGGGCGTATAAAAAGAAAAGCAAATATGATGCTTCCAGGAACACTCCTTAGGCACGCCATAATTATCTGCCACCCGGAGGGTACTACAAACAAATGTTTATCTAACTCTGGTAGAAAAAATGAATAAATTACTTTAAATTTTTTCATATTTTTATACTGTACCCAATGACCCAGAATTAGCCGAATAGAAAAAAGGCTGGAGGGCCTAGGACATAAAAGAAAATCCAATAGGCTCAATTAAGCATAAAGAATAAATCCCCTTAAGGAAAAAAGGAGAGAAGGATTTACATATGTCTTTCTTGTTTATTCAAAATAAGAAAGACACATCACCAATCAATAATTGAGCCGAATAACATCTATGATCTCTATTAACATCCAGTATAACCCATTATACTAATTCCTTAAAGGAAAGCCAATAAATAAGGATAGTCCAGACAATGAGACTCTTTATACACATTTATTTAAAAGTGTCCGAGGATTGTATATTAACGCTCGTATGACACATGACATATATAAATGCTTCACACTGAGCTACACTTTAAAAATATTACATAAATGAGATAAACATTAGCTTTACACTTTAAAACCATCCCAGCACCGACTCGGAATTAATGACTGAGGAGGAGATATTCCCTTGCTTTTCACTATAAAGCCGGTGATATAAGGGAACACCATCCCCCCCCCCCCCTTCCCCTTGCTCTGGGTCAAGTCACTGCAGAACGAAGAGGGCAGCAGGACAGTGTCACTGCTGGGATAGAAAGCCTACATAACTATTGCTGTAATCGTTTAGTGGACGACATTCTGAGCAACAGATAATGGACCTAAACACCTAAGGACGCCAGAAATAGACTCGATATTTCTAAGACTTAGATGTGAGTCTTCCATGGAAGACGTGTGTCGCCTGGTGTTTCAGACAGAATTCTAAGTGGAAAAGGGGCATAACTCTGGAAAAAATACAGTGGATCAAAAAATAAAATAGGAGGTGCACAATGCCATTATGTGATAAAGAATCACTGAAAGTTTCATCAAAATCCATTCATAGGTTAAAGAGGAGTGGCGGATAAGAGAAAGTGTGACGCGGACGACGCAAGACGACAAAAGTAATCCCTATATGTCGCTTCCCACTTCGTGGGGCAGCGACACAATAAAAACTAGTGAAGGTAGAAGGCTGTGACCAGTAAGCAGCCTTCATGAGATCTGTAATAGCAATACTGTTAGAATAAGCCCAAGATGTTGACAGCGCCCTAACTTCATGCGCTGAAATCTTAAGCACGGACTGCTGATTGGAAGATAAACTCTCATAAGCAGTATGAATAGCTAACTGAATCCATCTAGAAATAGAATGAACAGATATGTCCTTTCTATTGGGAATTAAGGACAGAAAGAAGCATTTACGTCCCTTTCTGATAAATTCTGATCTGTGTTTATAAATACGCATAGCTCTAACTGGACACAGCAAAGGCCTACGGCCATCAGAAGACGGAAGAGCTTTGATGACAATAGGTGCAGGATACTTATTTGGAGCCTGATTCTTAGCCAAAAATCCCACATTAGTAGTTAAAGTAATAGTATTACCAACACTACGATAATGAGAATCATCAATAGACAGAGCATGAAGCTCACTAACTCTTCTTGCAGAAGCAAAGACTAAGAGAAAAGCTGTCTTATATGACAAGAAATTGAAGTCTACAGTATTACGAGGTTCAAAAGGAACTTCTTTAAGCTTCAATAGAACCCAAGCTAAATTCCATTTCGGAATTAACCTAAGAGTTCTAGGCCTATTTATCGAAAAGTTCTTTACTAACTTAGATAAAGAAATATTCGATCCAATCTGTAAGCTATCATGATGAGCATATGTGTCCGATAGCATAGACCTATAACCCTTAATGGTTACTGGTTGCAGTTTGATCTCATCAAACAAGTAGACCAAAAAATTAGCAATGTCTGGAATGGAAGGATCAAAAATGTCAATAGAATGATCCTTACACCAACAAGAAAAAACCTTCCACTTTGCCGCATAATTTAGCGAAGAGGAGGTCCTCCTACAGTTAGAAATTGCGTCCACTGCTCGTCCTGTAAAGCACTTCCCGTGCAAGACGGGCCGCGCAAGGGAAACACGTGAAGGTTGAGACCTTGCGGGTTGTGATGCAGTGTACAAGATTTCCCCTGAAAGAGAAGATCCTCCTGTGGAGGAAGCTTCCGAGGAACATCCCATAATCTGGAGTGGAGGTGCGTGCAAGCGGCCCATCGGAATGAGATCCATCGCTGCCGCTCTGCACAATCCCATCAGTCGCATTGAATTCTCTTGCTGTTACTCCATCTGAGTGTAGACAAAAGCGAGCATAACAACAAACTTCGATCTGGGTATCGGAAGACGAACTAGATTGTTGTGAGTCTCGAAGCTCATTCCCATGTGAATTAATGACTTGGATGGAGCTAGATCCGACTTCTTTTCGTTTACTAAGAAACCAAGACATCGGAGCAATTGAAGCAGACTCTGAACATCGTTCTGAAGAATAGTTTTGTTGCTGTATCTCTGAAGAATGTCGTCCAAGTAAGCCAACGTTACCACAGATGAATGAGCCCAGAAATAAGCCATTACCAAGTTCATTATTTGAGTGAAAGCCCAGGGTGCTAGATTGAGTCCGAAGCACATTGCTCGGAACTGATGAACGACTCCTAGGACGGCGAAGCGAAGGTACTTTCTGAATGCCAGATGTACCATGACATGAAAGTGCGCATCCTTGAGATCTATGCTTGATGCTTAGTCGTTCACTCGAATGCTCGCTCTCACTATTCGAATGGTCTCCATATAGAACTTTGGAGCCACATTCAGCTTGTTTATCCAGCTCAGATCTATAACTGGACGGAACAAGCCATCTGGTTTCAGTACCAGGAACAGGTGACTGTAAAAACTCAGGGATTCCTGGTTTTCCATGACCTTTATTGCATTCTTCTCCAAAAGAGATTGCACCTCTGCTAGAAGTGAATCTCTTTTTTGAAGATTTGACGGAAGCCGAGTCCAGCACAGACTTCAGGTTAGCAGAGGTTTCTCTCGGAAAGATAGCTTTAGGCCATCTGAGATAACCTCCTTTACCCAATGGTCGTCTGTAATTGACAACCAATTGGTCAAAAACTTTTGTCAGTCTTCCACCCACCGGACAGCAATAGAGGTCCTGACCATCACCTCCTGGACCTACGAGGCTTACAGGAAAAGAAACTACGTCCTCCCAGTCCAGTGCCTCATCCTGTCGACCTAGGGGCATCTGACTGGTTGTCTCGGCCAGAACCACGTCCCCGACCTGAGCTGCTACTCTGACCGTCTCTACAGTAAGAACTAGAGGATTTTTTATACCCTTTATAGGAGCTTCCTTTAGATGCACTAGCACCAGAAGCTCCTGTTTTACTCTTCTCTGATACGTCAGGTTTTTTAGAAACTGACTTAAAAAGCAGAGAATCTGAAGCTTTCTTGGTAATCTGATCATAGATAACCGAAAGCTTTCCAGAGAAGAGAAAATCCCCGGAAACCAGAGCGACTCAAAGAGAGTTTTTCACCTTTGAATCCACTATATTGGATGAAGCCAGGGCCGCATCACGTCTAACCAACTCCAAATTAGCCACTGATAGGACAGAGTTGTATGTGGAGAATGCAATATCCCTCGAAAGAACTCTTAATGAGGAACGAATGTCCTTGAATTCTTTATCATTGAGACGTTGCGCTAACACTCTGGTGAGGTGATCTGCGTAAGATAGTGCGTCTAAATTCGCCCTATTAGATGAAATTGTCGTCTCAATAGTACAAGGGAGGATCGAGAGGAAGGCAGAGATAAATCCAAATCCTCAGCCTGACTACCCAAACGCAGAGGAATTCTTGGTATGCCCTGTCCTGCTGTTGCAAATCTATTATTAGTTTATTAGTATTGATGAACGGCAGATGTAGAGCAGTTTGTGACAAGAAACAATGTTTTTGCCTGTCTTAGAAGCTAAATTAAAAATAGCGTCATTCAGCAATTCAAACGTCCGTGAGACATTGCTGGACTGGACCGGATATTCAGGAACATCTTCCCTAACCAGGCCAAAGAAATCAGTATCCTGTGACGCTATCAGTCTCTTATCCACTGTCGCAGCAACCTGGTCCGATGGAACAACCTCAGGAAGGTTTTGAAAACACAACATTATCCCATTACGATGACTTTACTTTGTTCATTTGTATTTTTCTTACAACAAATGGCCCATGAAGCTAGCATTTAAGAGAGTAGATAAATACATTTCTTCCACTTTATACACAACACAATGAAACTGAAGCCAGAACTATTACGTAAAAAAGTTTTCTTTTCTTTTATATTGTTTTCGTTCCCTGTTGTTTGATTAACTGTTGATGTACACTGGCCATACCCTTCTCCGGATTTGCTGTTGAAAACAATAAAAATTCATATATGCATGTGTGTGTGTGTGTGTGTGTGTGTGTGTGTGTGTGTGAAGGTGTGTGTGGGAGCTGAATAGATCTATTTTTTTATTTGAGTGGGGACACTCAATGAAGCAGGTTGGTGAGGTGGTGAGGTTGGGAAGTGGGATAAAAGCCTGTTTATGAGGGTCGACCATCTCCTGTAGTGCCACCTTGCCCACAAGCCTCATTCTGTAAAATGTCGATGAAGTTGGTGTGAAGTCAAGTGAGCAAGTTGTAAGCCATTTTCAATTGCCGCATACTTTGCATTTTTTCTCAGTATGAAATAAACTGTGGTTGGATGAACATGTAGGTGAGTATACAGTAGAAGTGGGTTTAAAGGAAATTGCAGTAAATATTATAAAAAAAAAAGAAAAAATTAAGAAGTCCCAACAGTATTGCCTTCATTTCCACTGTAGTGCTCGCATTAGGTCTACTATGCTTTTTCTATGGGATTGTTATGGTGATCATGGGTATGAATCAGTGGCGTAGTTAACCCATATAGGGATCATCAGGCAAGAAATTTTAATATCTAGATATTTATACTTATAAGATATATGAGGGGTGTCATCCCAACAAGATGAATGGTTGAAATATCCCAACAAGATGAATCCCGACATGGCTACCGGATGGCTACTGGATGGCGTGATCTAGACGACATGGAATCCTTTGTTGGCGAAGCAGGCTGGATATCTGAGGTCACGAAGCCAAGGTGCGGTCGTGTGTGCTGATGTGTGGAAGAGGAAGCCGATAGACTAGTCGAGGCCGGCTGTCTATAAGACGGAGCATCCCGAACAGGAGGTGTGGACATATGCTCTGACTGACAAACATTATGAACACCAACATCTAGTCCCAGAGAGGGGTCTCTCTCACACGTGGTCTGTGAAGACCTGAACGAGCTTACTACCGAAGTGAGTGGGTTCCTCCTTTCCATCCTCCGTTCCATCATCGCAGGGTGTGCGTCATCTGTGATTATAGTGCTCGCAACACCCGTATTCCTCTCCTGGACCGCAACAGACTTACCCGACACCACATCTCCCATTTGAGGGGTGATGCAACCGCCGGTCGAGCTAGCTGACGACAAGGCCATAAATCCCTTTTGGGACCTAGGCACAAGTCTAATTTCATTAAGCACTTTTTCTGCTAGCTCTTCATTAGTTTGCGACGACGGCGGCACACTTCCTGAAGACATCACAGAAACATCACCATGTTCTTGTTCCTCAGTAAAAGAAACTGAAAAACTTGAGTGACCTTGTGGTGAGACAACAGGCATCGATCTCTCACCACTAAAAATGTACCGTGACACACGTCTCCAACATTTGTCATCCCAATTGGCACAAACAGAACAAGAGTTAGTACGAGTACAATGACTACAGCAGACACAATGCGTATGAGAATCCGAGAAAGACTTCCTCGAATTACAATTTGAACAAAATTCTTTCATAATTTTATTTAGCCGTAGTTCTCGCACTAACCCTTATAATACAAAGATACATGAAATAATACAATCCATATCAGAATTTCGAAAAATAATTAAAAAAAAACAAAACAATTTTCGAAAATTTTTTTACATGAGCCCATGTTCCCAATGGGAACGATGAGCCCAAATGGATCCTAAAAAAGACCAAGTGCAGACAAAAATTTTTAAACCATCTAAAAAATTAATGTAACACTTACGGAGTAAATTAATGTATCTGACTACATATATATCGTAACAGATGACAAGAAATTACTTAAGGAAAGTAACCGTTGTCAACGTTAACAAATAATAATAAAAAACGGAAACAAGACTCCAGGCACTGATAAACCCGACCCGATGTCAGTAACAGATTCTTAAAACTATCCGATGTAAAACAGAATCTTCATCACTGGAATACATCAGATGGTAGATGCATGACTAACAACGCCTAAACACCCAAAGGATGAGGGCGTAACCATGGGGATAACAGAATAAACATTTTGTAACTAAGTTAACTCCCAAGAAATTTTCCAGAAAAAAAATTTAAAAAATTATACCAAAAGCATGGGAGATTAACTAGGGGGGTATCAAGGAAAGGGAGAGAGGAAACACTTAACAAACAGTGGAGATTTCATAGCAAGAATGAAACATCAGGAACATCAGGCCCATGCCCCGAAATTAGGGAACATGAAATAATTTTGTATAAAATTATAAGTTACAGCCCTGAACACATCCATGCACTGTTTCTTCCTCTCATCCTCTTATTGCTTCCTTGGATCCACCATTTCCATCATGATATTGTGTCTGGCATCATTTTAACTGAGATTATAAGTACAGAAGTCAGTGAGATGTTACCGACAGAAGGGCCAAACAAAGAATGAGGCTTTGGCGCCAATTTCGGTACTTCCTTGACATTGCGCATGCACAGTAGGCAAAAGTATGGAGGACCATATAGGACATCAGTTTTTTTTATTTGGGTGCAAATTTTGGGGATTGGGGAGGAAAATTTGTGTTTGGCCCTGAATATTTAAGAGTTAACACCAGCAAAGTCTGGGTCATTGGGTACAGTATAAAAATATACTATGATATATTCCACAAAAATATACTATGATATAGTCCACAAAAATATACTATGATATAGTCCACAAAAATATACTATGATATAGTCCACAAAAATATACTATGATATAGTCCACAAAAATATACTATGATATAGTCCACAAAAATATACTATGATATAGTCCACAAAAATATACTATGATATAGTCCACAAAAATATACTATGATATAGTCCACAAAAATATACTATGATATAGTCCACAAAAATATACTATGATATAGTCCACAAAAATATACTATGATATAGCCCACAAAAATATACTATGATATAGTCCACAAAAATATACTATGATATAGTCCACAAAAATATACTATGATATAGTCCACAATAATGGAGTAATTGTGTTCACTTTCAAAAGTTAGATGCAGCTGTCTGTTAATGAAACAATAGTTAAATCCTCTGGTCTGTTTGTTTATTGGGTTTGAATGACACTTTCAACAGCCAGGGAAATGTCCTATCAGACAGTTTCACGCGTGGAGGAAGATGGACAGCCTGGAGAGAACCACTATCAGATAGTTTCACGGGTGGAGGAAGCTGGACAGCCTGGAGAGAACCACTATGCAATCATGAACAACTATCAGACTCTCCACTTACTGACTCTACACAAGCTGAGTTAGTAGTGGCCAAAGAGAAGTGTACCATTAACAATCAGTGGGCCCACATTGTCACCATGGACAAGTGCACCATCAACAATTGATGGACCCACAGTGTCACCATGGACAAGTGTACCATCAACAATCGATGGACCCACAGTGTCACCATGGACAAGTGTACCATCAGCAGTCAGTGAGCCCACAGTGTAATCATGGACACATGCACCATCAAGAATCAGTGGGCCCACAGTGTCACCATGGACAAGTGCACCATCAACAATCAGTGGGCCCACAGCATCACCAAGGACAAGTGCACCATCAACAATCAGTGGACCCACAGTGTCACCATGGACAAGTGTACCATCAACAGTCAGTGGACCCACAATGTCACCATGGACACATGAACCATCAACAATCAGTGGGCCCACAGTGTCACCATGGACAAGTGCACCATCAACAATCAGTGGGCCCACAGTGTCACCAAGGACAAGTGCACCATCAACAATCAGTGGGCCCACAGTGTCATCATGGACAAGTGCACCATCAACAATCAGTGGGTCCACAGTGTCACTATGGACAAGTGCACCATCAACAATCAGTGGGCCCACAGTGCCACCATGGACAAGTGCACCATCAACAATCAGTGGGCCCACAGTGTCACCATGAACAAGTGCACCATCAACAATCAGTGGGCCCACAGTGTCACCATGGACAAGTGCACCATTAACAATTGATGGACCCACAGTGTCACCCTGGACAAGTGTACCATCAGCAGTCAGTGGGCCCACAGTGTCATCATGGACACATGCACCATCAAGAATCAGTGGGCCCACAGTGTCACCATGGACAAGTGCACCATCAACAATCAGTGGGCCCACAGTGTCACCAAGGACAAGTGCACCATCAACAATCAGTGGACCCACAGTGTCACCATGGACAAGTGTACCATCAACAGTCAGTGGACCCACAATATCACCATGGACACATGAACCATCAACAATCAGTGGGCCCACAGTGTCACCATGGACAAGTGCACCATCAACAATCAGTGGGCCCACAGTGTCACCAAGGACAAGTGCACCATCAACAATCAGTGGGCCCACATTGTCATCATGGACAAGTGCACCATCAACAATCAGTGGGTCCACAGTGTCACTATGGACAAGTGTGCCATCAACAATCAGTGGGCCCACAGTGCCACCATGGACAAGTGCACCATCAACAATCAGTGGGCTCACAGTGTCGCCATGGACAAGTGCACCATCAACAATCAGTGAGCCCACAGTGTCACCATGAACACATGCACCATCAACAATCAGTGGACCCATGGTGTAACCATGGACAAGTGCACCATCAACAATCAGTGGGCCCACAGTGTCACCATGGACAAGTGCACCATCAACAATCAGTGGGCCCACAGTGCTACCATGACTAACATGGACAAGTGCACCATCGACAGTCACTGGGCGTTAGTACACAGTGCCACCAAGTGCACCATTAACAATCAGTGAGCATTAGTACACAGTGCCACTATGACTAACATGGACAAGTGCACCATCGACAATCACTGGGCATTAATACACAGTGCCACCAAGTGCACCATTAACAAGCAAATTCAGTCAATTCATGTCTCCCGCTGGGCAGCAGTTTCAAGGGGAATTAATGCATCCAGTGGAATATAGTTGAGTTGCAAGTGGATGTTATTTAGAAGAGACAGAACAGACAATGCTTCAGACAGTGGTTATCAGATTTATTTTCACAGAGATCACTGTCAAAGCAAGTAAAGTGATGTGGAGTATAACTGTGAGAATCACTAATTACAATGAAATCCCTTCATAAATATGACCTGTAGACTGTGCTCAAGATTTTCAGGCTTCGGGCACCTGTAGCCATCACAGTTGACCAATCACCACCAAAGGGGATGTCATCATCTAGGCATTATATGGAGTCAACCTAACAAGTTACAATGAAATCCTTCCATAAATATGAACTATAGACTATGCTAAAGGTTTTGGGCTCGAGCAGCCATCAAGGCTGAATGAACGTGACCAAAAGGGTACGTTCTCATCTAGACATTATTTGGAGTCATCCTACCAAGCTACAATGAAATCCCTTCATAAATATGACCTTTAGACTGTGCTAAAGGTTTTTGGACTTCGGGCCCCTGTAGCCGTCACAGTTGCCCAATCACACCCAAAAGGGGACTTTCTCATCCAGACTTTATATGAAGTCAACCCACCAAGTTACAATGAAATTCCTCAATAAATATGATCTGTAGACTGTGCTAAAGGTTTTCGGATTTTGGTCTCAGGCAGTCGTCACGGTTGGCAGATCACGCCCAAATAGGGAAATTATCATCTAGACATCATAAGGAGTCATCCTACCAAGTTACAATGAAATCCCTCCATATTAAACATGACCTCCAGACTGTGCTAGAAGTTTTTGGGTTTGGCAGCCATCACAGTTGACAGATCATGCCCAAAAGGGGACGTTCTCATCTAGGCATTATACAGAGGCATCCTACCAAGTTACAATGAAATCCCCTCATAAATACGACCTGTAGACTGTGCTAATGGTTTTCAGGTTTTGGGCTCGGGCAGTCATACTGGTTGACCGATCGCGACCAAAAGAGGACGTTCTCATCTAGACATGACCCCAAACCTGCATATGAAATTTTGTGATGGTCAGACAAGAACTGTGGGGAGTAGCCCGTGCTAAAGGAAAATGTGAACAGACTCGCGGACTAACAGACTCACAGACTAACAGACTTCCGCACGCGTGATGGCAATAGCTCATCTTGACTTTGTCAAGTTAAGCTAAAAATTAAGACTGTATGATAAGACATATTACATTAAACTGATGTGAAAAGTGTTAACCAACCTGTAAAGCTTGTGATTGGAAGTTAATGAAACCTTGGAAGTGATGTCCAGATAATATGGTGGTCTGTATATGGTACTGGGAGAGTCTGACTTTGTAGAGTTGCAAAAGAATTAATGATGAAGACATATTCTGGTCTCACAATGATAACAAAGATACACAAGAAGCTTCGTGAAGATCGGTTCATAAATACGGCTTTTAGTCCAAGGTGCGATGATGCATGGGGAGACGGACAGGCAGATGGACAGATTTTTGGTACAAAATTTCCCACATTCTAACTTGACCTTGGTATTGATAAAAGTAATCCATATATGAAATTTCATTGAAATCGGTTGACTCTAAGGAAAGTTAGAGTCTGGAAACCATCAGCCAGTCAAATTTAAGCAACCTAAATAAATATGCCCGGAAAATGCCCATGTTCGAGTTTGGACCCACAATTGATGGAAGTGATCTACTACCCAAATTTCATCAAAATCGACTGACTAAAAGGAAAGTTAGAGTCTGGAAACGAAAAACACGGAAGGTGTGCACTTACTGTGTATTAGTAGTAGCACTGAATAAATCAAAGTTTCCCTAATTTGCATAATTTTTGCACGAGAACAAAACCTGTATTATATGTGATGTATTGCATGTTACTAAACATTTACACAAAAATTTATTCAAATCCACACTTTCATATAGAAGTTCTGTACAAAAAACTGATTACACCCAATTTCGGAACAAAATGGCCGCTGGCTGCCATTTTGAATTTTGGACCAAACCTCAAAACACATATTCTGGTCTCACAATGATAACAAAGATACCCAATAAGTTTTGTGAAGATCGGTTCATAAATACAGCTTTTAGTTCGAGGTGCGTTGACACACGAGGCAGACGGACAGATTTTTGGTACAAAATTTCCCACATTTGAACTTGACCTAGGTATTGATAAAAGTAATCCATATATGAAATTCCATCAAAATCGGTTGATTTTAAGGAAAGTTAGAGTCTGGAAACCGTCACCCAATCAAATTTCAGCAACCTAATTAAATATGCATGGAAAATGCTCATATTTGAACATGGACCCACAATTGATGAAAGTGATCTGCTACCAAAATTTCATCGAAATCCAGTTACTGTAAGAAAAGTTAGAGTCTGGAATCGAAAAACCCGGAAGGACGGAAACACTGAAGGACACCCCGAATTTAATATCTCCCTTTTTTTTTAAAAAGCGGGAGACAACAATCAGTGGGGCCACAGTGCCACCATGGACAAGTGCACCATCAACAATCAGTGGGTCCACAGTGCCACCATGGACAAGTGCACCATCAACAATCAGTGGGCCCACAGTGCGACCATGACTAACATGGACAAATGCACCATCGACAATCACTGGGCATTAATTAGTACACAGTGCCACCAAATGCACCATTAACAATCAGTGAGTATTAGTACACAGTGCCACTATGACTAACATGGACAAGTGCACCATCGACAATCACTGGGCATTAGTACACAGTGCCACCAAGTGCACCATTAACAATCAGTGGGCATTAGTACATAGTGTCACCATGACTAACATGGACAAGTGCACCATTAACAATCAGTGGGCATTAGTACACAGTGTCATCATGACTAACATGGACAAATCACCATCAACAATCAGTGGGCATTAGTACACAATGCTACCATGACTAACATGGACAAGTGTACCATCAACAATCAGTGGGCATTAGTACACAGTGCCACCAAGTGCACCATCAACAATCAGTGGGCATTAGTACACAATGCTACCATGATTAACATGGACAAGTGCACCACCAACAATCAGTGGGCATTAGTACACAGTGCCACCATGACTAACATGGACAAGTGCACCATCAACAATCAGTGGGCATTAGTACACAGTGCCACCAAGTGCACCATCAACAATTAGTGGGCATTAGTACACAATGCTACCATGACTAACATGGACAAGTGCACCATCAACAATCAGTGGGCATTAGTACACAGTGTCACCATGACTAATATGGACAAATGCATCATCAACAATCAGTGGGCATTAGTACACAACGCTATCATGACTAACATGGACAAGTGTACCATCAACAATCAGTGGGCATTAGTACACAGTGCCACCATGACTAACATGGACAAGTGCACCATCAACAACCAATGGACATTAGTACACAACGCCACAATGTGCACCATCAACAATCAGTGGGCATCAGTACACAGTGCCACAATGTGCACCATCAACAATCAGTGGGCATTAGTACACAGTGCCACCATGTGCACCATCAACAATCAGTGGACATTGGTACACAGTGCCACAACGTGTACCATCAACAATCAGTTGGCATTAGTACACAGTGCCACAACGTGTACCATCAACAACCAGTGGCCATTAGTACACAGTGCCACCATGACTAACATGGACAAGTGCACCATCAACAATCAATGGGCATTAGTACACAACACCACAATGTGCACCATCAACAATCAGTGGGCATCAGTACACAGCGCCACAATGTGCACCATCAACAATCAGTGGGCATTAGTACACAGCGCCACCATGACTAACATGGGCAATTGGGATTAACTCCTTACATGCAGCGGGCAGAAATTCCTGCCCACAACAAGGAAAAGTTGCCAATGAAATAAGTATAATTTGAGCACTTTTTATCCAAATTCTTCCTAGAATATTACATTATCTGTTTGAGAAATGATTTTTTTAGTGAAATTTATATGAATTTTTCTTCAAATCTAGTCATGGCTGCTTCATAGCAGCCATGACTAGATGTGATGAAAAATATTAAAAAAATACCCAGCGGGTTAAGAGTTGAGTGTCTTTCCCATGGACACAATTCAGTTACTACTTGTCAGATCCGAACCATTAACCTTTCGGTTTAAAGTCGTATGTTGTAAACACAGAACCACCGTGCTCATTCAAATTCTAAGTACAGGACAGGAATTCTTGACTTGACAACTCAAACCAATGAGTGCTATGAAAATTAAACACCATTCAAAACAATTGTTTTTTTTTTAATTTCTTTGCCTCTAAACACAGCTTTATGACTATGTCATTGAGCTTGTGCTGGGTTCAAAAACTGTGTTTTCGAGAAAATTCAAGAAAATTTATAATTATTCAAGAATTTTGTGTGAGAATGTTGGCTGTTATTTGTGTTGATTAGAGGGTTAGAGAGTGTTGGCTGTTATTTGTGTTGATTAGAGGGTTAATGAGAGTGTTGGCTGTTATTTGTGTTGATTAGAGGGTTAATGAGAGTGTTGGCTGTTATTTGTGTTGATTAGAGGGTTAATGAGAGTGTTGGCTGTTATTTGTGTTGATTAGAGGGTTAATGAGAGTGTTGGCTGTTATTTGTGTTGATTAGAGGGTTAATGAGAGTGTTGGCTGTTATTTGTGTTGATTAGAGGGTTAATGAGAGTGTTGGCTGTTATTTGTGTTGATTAGAGGGTTAATGAGAGTGTTGGCTGTTATTTGTGTTGATTAGAGGGTTAATGAGAGTGTTGGCTGTTATTTGTGTTGATTAGAGGGTTAATGAGAGTGTTGGCTGTTATTTGTGTTGATTAGAGGGTTAAAGAGTGTTGGCTGTTATTTGTGTTGATTAGAGGGTTAATGAGAGTGTTGGCTGTTATTTGTGTTGATTAGAGGGTTAATGAGAGTGTTGGCTGTTATTTGTGTTGATTAGAGGGTTAATGAGAGTGTTGGCTGTTATTTGTGTTGATTAGAGGGTTAAAGAGTGTTGGCTGTTATTTGTGTTGATTAGAGGGTTAATGAGAGTGTTGGCTGTTATTTGTGTTGATTAGAGGGTTAAAGAGTGTTGGCTGTTATTTGTGTTGATTAGAGGGTTAATACCTAAGGCCACACAAAGTAAATCTTCAGTTTCTCAGGTCATTTTTTTTATTTCATTTTTTTATTTTTGCAGTTATTATTTCTTTACCCCCATTTGTAACTGGTTCATATACTTGGTTTGACTTATGTTTTAGGCCTTATAGTTAAATCAGGAGAATGTTGGAAAAAGACAATCTGATGTCAAAATATTAGAATTTCAAGCAACAATTTTTCCCATAATGAAACTAGGAATGAATTTCACTAATATTTATTTCTATCTTGTTTGACAGGGAATGAATGAGCACTGAGCTACAGGTGTGACGGTCCCATACCTCCGCCACCAATATTATTCTAAGACAAAAAAAAGATTATTCTAAGATGAAAAAGGGGAGAATTCTGCGAAAAAAAGTCTGACCAAAACTACAATCGCAGTTGTACAGGTTCCCATGGCAGTGAACATCCATACCAAGTTTCAAAGAAATCAACCCATCAACATCCGAGCAAATTTCTGGACAAACTTCTTGGCAATTTCGGCATTCCAAGCCGAAAAAGGCATAACTGTGGGAAAAAAATCCAATTGAAACTATAACTGCAGGTGCACAGGTTCCCATGGTAGTGAACATCCAGACCAAGTTTCAAAGAAATCGAGCCATAAACAGCTGAGCAAATCTCCGGACAAAATTCTAGGCAATTTAGGCAAGATATCAGACAAACACACCTGCAAATAAGAAGGTCTAAAAAAATGAATGGCTGGCTAATTTGTGCATGAGAGAAAAAACATGTAGACTGTGTTATGTATATCATGCTAGTTGTTTAGCATACTAAAAACAAGAAGCCTACACAGCCTAGTGAAGCTAATCACCAGCACTCCCTAATTGGGAGAGAAGAGAGGGGTGGGGGGTGGGGGGGGGGGTGGGGGGGGTATAGGCATTTTTTCCAGCATAAAATCACTTCACTTAAATCTGGCATAACACATCTTGGAGCAAAAAAAGGACCTGACAGGGGTGGGGGAAGCGTGGCTTTCAAAGGAGCATAGGAGACAAATTATTAATTTTTTTTGCATAAAATTACTTGAAAGCCATCATCATTTTTTTAGGGTCATCTGACCTCAGGGGTGGGTGGGTAAAGGGCGCAATTTCAAACATTTTTTGCATTTTTGTTTTTTTTTTTGCATTATGGCAAAAACGCATCTTGGATCAAAAAAAAAAAAATAGAGGCCAAAGGGGCCTGAGAGAGCTCACCTGACACTGACAACTATCAACCGAGGGTCCTGATTTGAACAAACTTGCATCTGACCCATTAAAAGAACTATATTCCAAATATCAAAACATTCTGACTGGTGGATCTGAAAACAAAATATTTTTTTTTAAATATTCCTCATATTGAACTAAGTTATACTTCAGGCTCCCATAGGGAGCCCAAATATGAACCCAGAGACTTGGCTTTAACAAATTTGAATTTCACCTCCCTAACGATACAGTACACCAAATATCCAAAGATTCTTACTGGTGGATGTGTAGAAGATTTTTAAAGAATGTTCCTCATACTGAACTAAATCACAGGGAGCTCAAATATGGACTCAGAGACTTGGCTTCAACAAACTTGAATCACACCTCCCTAAGGATGCTGTATACCAAATATCAAAACATTCTTACTGCTGGATCTGAACAAAATGATTTTTAAAGAATATTCCTCATACTGCACTAATTTAAACATTTGGGCTCACATAGAGAGCCCAAAAATGGAACCTGGGATTTGATTTCAACAAACATGTAAAACAATTTTCTAAAGAAGTTACATGTGAAATTTGAAAGCTTTTGGAGCAGTGGTTTGGGAGAAGAAGTTTTCCCCATTACCCACAGTGTTAAAAAATGCTGATTCAGCATTTTTTCGAAGGCCCGGAAAAGTATCCCATGATAAAACCGATAGCAATTTTTTTTACCACTCCATTCTGTTGGTCCTAAGGAAGCTTCTCACCAAATGAGAATTCACAGAGCCATTCAGTTTGGGAGATATGTGCATTTGAAATTTCTTCTATTTTTATCTTCTGTGGTTCCCACGGGGCATCTTGAAAAAAATTTTTGCCATAAATCAAGTACTTATGACCCATTAATACTTCATATCAAATTTGGTTCAAATTGTCCTCTCGGTTTGGAAAATAAAAATTTTGGGCGGGGCAAAAATTCTTGTCCCTCCCGTAACGACAAATATTGCCCCTAGAACTTCTCTTGAACAAACTTGAGTTTACACATCAAAAGGAAGCTGTATACCAGCTGGTTCATGAAAAGAAGATTTTTTTTAAAAATTGAGACATTTTGGCCCCACCCCTCCTCAATATGAGCAGAAACCCAATTCGAAGAAAAACCCAAATGCCCCTATATAACCACTATTCATGTGAAATTTCATTAAAATGTGGCCTGTGGTTTGGGAGAAAAAGACCCAAACACCACCTTCATGATGGGCGACGGACAACAGACAAAAAGTGATCAGAATAGCTCACCCTTTCAGTCAGATGAGCTAAAAACTAGAACTAACACTGAAGATGATTAATATCCCCACTTCCGGCTTACTAGAATGTTATAAATCCAAGTTCATGGGAGATAACTTGGTTAAAATTGTTGCAGTTCGTTTTGGAATATGCATGTGCCCACTTGTTAGTCATAATGTGTGAGAAGTTTCACTGAAATCGGTTCAATAATGTTGGAGTTGGGCCCACAAGAATCTAATTAGAAAATCCATAAAAAAGTTCAGAGGAGATAACCTGGTTAAAATTGTCGGAGATGAAAAATTTTTATATGTGCATGTTCACTTGCTAGTAATAATGTTTGAGAAGTTTCATCGAAATTGGTTCAATAATGTAGGAGGAGTTGCGCACACAAGAATCTCATTTGAAAATCCATAATAAATCTAAGTTCAGGGGAGATAACCTGGTTAAAATTGTCGCAGATGAAAATTTTTAGAATATGCGCATACTCACTTGCTTGTCGTCATGTTTGAGAAGTTTCATCAAAATCAATTCAATAATGTAGGAGTTGTGCAGACAAGTCGGGACAGACAGATGGATGGACGGTTGGACGGATGTATGGATGTACAGGCCATCGACAATATAGCCCCCCATCCCCACCCCTTCTCTCTCCGAAGTCTATAATAAACAAAGTTCAGACAGACTCATGTATGGACATATGTAGACATTGTTACTGCAGAGACATATATTGAAAAGGATTGAAATCTGATAACTATTGTTAAGGTTATGCCATAAACAAGTTTTACGGGATATTTTTATAACAAAGGGCCATAATTCCCATAATTTTCAAGAAATATTGGTGGTTATCGAATATGAAATTCAAGATGAAAGCAACACTGTTGCTTTTAAGACATGTACAAAAAAGAATGTAAATCTGTTAATTTTTGTTCAAGTTATGCCATAAACAAAGTTTGGATGGATGGGCAGATGTACAGAAAGATGGATGGATGGATGGATGGATGGATGGATGGATGGATGGATGGATGGATGGATGGATGGATGGCCAGACAAATGGAAAGATGGATGGATGGAGGTGTTTGCGTGCGGGTGGATGGTAATTAGAAACCAAATCACTATTTGGACGTTTTCGCTTGAAATCTGGAATTGCTTTTTTTTAGAACAAACTGGCTGATGGCAACCATTTTTTATATCAAAGGCTGCAAAAACAAAATGAAAGTGTCAATGACACCGCCGTAGCTTAACTTGTCCGTGCATTATGTTTGATGAAAAGGATAATGTTCAATGTTTATGAAAGGATTATGAAATAAGACAAGAATTGTGATAACTGGGAATATGTTAATTTCTGTTCCCTGTATGCTATATGTTTTCAATAAAAATAATATGAGGTGTACACTGTACTAAAGAACTGAGGGGTGCGTTAATGTGGCCCTCACAGTTAATGTATGTGGCCCTCATTGTTAATGTACATCAATGAAAGTTACCAATTTACAGAGAAATTATTCCAAAATGAGTCATCCTATCAAGTTACAATGAAATCCCTTCATAATACGGCCTGTAGACTGTGCTAAAGGTTTTTGGGCTTCGGACCTGTGTAGCCATCACGGTTGACCTATCGCAACAAAAAGTGGAAGTCCTCATCTAGACATTATACTGAGTCATCCTACCAAGTTACAATGAAATCTCTTCATAAATATGACCTGTAGGCTGTGCTAAAGCTTTTCGGGTTTTGGGCTCGGGCTGCCATCATGGTTGAATGATCATGACCAAAAGGGGACATTCTCATCTAGGCATTATCTGGTGTCATCCTACCAAGTTACAATGAAATCCCTTCATAAATATGACCTATAGACTTGTGCTAAAGGTTTTTGGGCTTCGAACCCCTGTAGCCGTCACAGTTGACCAATCGCGACCAAAAGGGGACGTTCTCATCTAGACATTATATGGAGTCAACCTACCGAGTTACAATGAAATCTCTCTATAAATATGACCTGTAGACTGTGCTAAATGTTTTCGGGTTTTGGGCTTGGGAAGTTGTCACGGTTGACAGATCGCGACCAAATGGGGAAGTTCTGATCTAGACATCATACAGAGTCATCCTACCAAGTTACAACAAGAGCTGGACTTTCGTCCGGTGTACCGCCTTGTGAGGGCATACCTATGATCAACAAATATTATTTCTGAATATTCTCGTATGGACAGACACAATCCAGTATACACCCCCCTTCCATTTTCTTCGAAAGTTTTCAACAATTTCCAACAATTTCTAAGTCAAAAGGTATGGTAAATTGTTTGGTGTTTGGAAGTTTTATGCAATGAGGCAGAAGCCTTTGTCATAGGCAAACTGCATGCCATATTTCACTGAAATCCGATGTCCCATACCTGAGATACAAGCTGAACAGACAAATAATGTCTAATTCCTATAATTTCTAAGTCAAAAAAGGGGGATAACTCTAAAAAGGAGAATGAGAGAAATATCGTTGAATCCTTTTTTTAAAGCCTATACCATAAGCAGTGTTAAAGGCAAATTTCATTGCAAAAGAACATTCGATACCCAAGATACAGGCTGAACAGACAAAATTTTGCTCGGACGGACACAATTTCTAAGTGAACAAGAAATAAAAAAAAAAAATTAAAGTGTCAATGACACTGTAGCCCAACTTTTTAAGACATGTACATATATAGTATGTGACACAGCAATGATAAACATCTAGGTAATGACCTGATAAAAAAGGTACATATAAAGTATTGTAACGGTCTGTATAGAAATACTAACCGTGGCCTGTAACAAATGTATAGGTAAAATATTGTAAAGGTGGGTGACAGTCAGATGCTGAACTAGAAAAGAAATCTTTGAGTCCCAGAGTGGGTCTGACTGAACCCCAAAATATTTGTTCTCATAGCACAGTGATTACAAAGGCACCCCAAAACACACTCGTTCCTGTCCTAAGGTGAAAACAAAGGTACCCAAGAAGTTTCGTGAAGATCAGTTCATAAATACGAGCTGTATAGAAGTTGTGACAAAAAACTGATTGGACCTAATTTCGGTACAAAATGGCAACTAGCAGACATCTTGAATTTTGGACCACACCCAGAAACACTCGTTCTCGTCCCAAGAAGTTTTGTGAACATCGGTTGATAAATACAGCCTCTAGCCCAAGATGTATTGACATGTGCACTTACAGTGTATAAGTAGCACTGAATAAATCAAAGTTCAACTAATTTGCATAATTTCTGCATGAGATAAAAACCCGTACTATATGTGATGTATTCCATGTTACTAAACATTCATACAAAAATTTATTCAAATCAGAACTTTCATACAGAAGTTCTGAACAAAAGACTGATTGCACTAATTTTGGTACAAAATGGCTGCTGGTGGCCATCTTGAATTTCGGACCACACCCAAAAACACTCGTTCTCATCCCGCGGTGATAACAAAGGTACCCAAGAAGTTTCGTAAAGATCGGTTCATAAATACGGCCTCTAGCCTGAGCTGTATAGAAGTTGTGTACAAAAAACTGATTAGACCTAATTTCGGTACAGAATGGCCACTGGCAGCTATCTTGAATTTTGGACCGCACCCAGAAACACTCGTTCTCATCCCAAGGTGATAGCAAAGGTACCCAAGACGTTTCGTGAAGATTGGTTCATAAATACAGACTCTAGCCCGAGCCATATTGACATGTGTACTTACTGTGTGTAAGTAGCACTGAAACAAGAGGCCCCAAGGGGCCTGAGGGCGCTCACCTGACATGGTAGCCTAAATATCAACCCAGAGAATTGATTTCAACAAGTTGCATCTGCTCCTCCTAAGAAAAGCTTATACCAAATATCCAAAGATTCTGACCAGTGAAGCTAAAAAAAAAGAAGATTTTAAAGAATATTCCTCATATTGGACTAAGTTATAATTTGGGCTCCCACAGGGACTTGGCTTTAACAAACTTGAACCTCACCCCCCTAAGGATGCTGCACACCAAATATCAAAACATTCCGACTGCTGGATCTGAAGAAGAAGATTTTTAAAGAAAATTCCTCATTTTGAACTAAGTTATAATTCAAGCTCCTACAGTGAGTCCAAATATGGACCTAGAGACTTGGCTTGAACAAACTTGAATCTTACCCCCCTAAGCATGGTGCATACCCAATGTCAAAAGATTCTGCCTGCTGGATCTTGAGAAGAAGATTTTCAAAGAAATTTGCCTGAAATGCACTAAGTTCGAATTCAAGCTTCTATAGTGAGCCCAAATATGAACCTAGGGAGCCGATTTGAACAAACTTGAACCAGATCCCCTCCACAATGTTGCACACCAAATATCAAAAGATTCTGCCTGCTGAATCTGGAGATGAAGATTTTTTAAGAAATTTGCCTGAAATGCACTAAGTCCGAATTCGAGCTTCTATAGTGAGCCCAAATATGAATCCAGGGGGCCATTTTGAACAAACTTGAATCAGATCCACCCCTCAATGTTGCATACCAAATATCAAAAGATTTTGCCTGCTGGATCTGGAGAAGAAGATTTTTTGAGAAATTTGCCTGAAATGCACTATGTTCGAATTCGGGCTTCTATAGTGAGCCAAATATGAATCCAGAGGGCCGATTTGAACAAATTTGAATCAGATCCAGCCCACAATGTTGCAAACCAAATATCAAAAGATTCTGCCTGCTGGATCTGGAGAAGAAGATTTTTGAAGAAATTTGCCTGAAATGCACTAAGTTCGAATTCGAGCTTCTATACTGAGCCCAAATATAAACCCAGGGGGCCGATTTGAACAAACTTGAATCAGATCCACCCCACAATGTTGCATACCAAATATCAAAAGATTTTGCCTGCTGGATCTGGAGAAGAAGATTTTTGAAGAAATTTGCCTGAAATGCACTAAGTTCGAATTCGAGCTTCTATACTGAGCCCAAATATAAACCCAGGGGGCCGATTTGAACAAACTTGAATCAGATCCACCCCACAATATTGCAAGCCGAATATCAAAAGATTCTGCCTGCTGGATCTGGAGAAGAAGATTTTTTAAGAAATTTGCCTGAAATGCACTAAGTTCGAATTCGGGCTTCTATAGTGAGCCCAAATATGAATCCAAGGAGCCAATTTGAACAAACTTGAATCAGATCCAGCCCACAATGTTGCATACCAAATATCAAAAGATTCTGCCTGCTGGATCTGGAGAAGAAGATTTTTTAAGAAATTTGCCTGAAATGCACTAAGTTCGAAATCGGGCTCCTATACTAAGCCCAAATATGAACCCAGGGGGCCGATTTGAACAAACTTGAATCAGATCCACCCTATAATGTTGCATACCAAATATCAAAAGATTCTGCCTGCTGGATCTGGAGAAGAAGATTTTTTAATCTTTTTCCCATTGCCTACAGTGTTAAAAAGTGCTGACTCAGCACTTTTTCAAAGTCCTGAAAAAAGTACCTTGTGATCAAACCGATAGGGATTTTTTTTAACCATTCTATTCTACTGGATAAAAGTAAGCTTTATACAAAATAAGAATTCTCTGTGCCGTGTAGTTTTGGAGATATGGCAGTTTTAAGGTTTTTCCTATTTTTAGCTCCCGAGGTTCCCAAGGGGCAATGAGAAAATTTTTTTTTGTATCAATCAACTACTTATGACCCATTATCATCTCATGTCAAATTTGGTTCAAATCGACCTGACGGTTCGGAAAATAGAAATTTTAGGCGTGGCCAAAATTTTTGCCCCTCCCATAACGAAGGCAAATAATGCCCGACAAACTTCTCTTGAACAAACTTGAGTCTACACCTCAAAAGGAAGCTGCATACCAAATATCAAGTCTCTGCTATTGCTGGTTCTTGAGAAGAAGATTTTTTAAGAATTGGAGCATTTTTGCCCCATCCCTCTGCTCAATATGAGCTGAAACCTAATTTGACAAAAAATCAAAATGCCCTTATATAACCCCTACTCACATGAAATTTCATTAATATGCGGCCAGTGGTTTGGGAGAAAAAGGCCCAAACACCACCTTCACGACGGACGCCAGACGCCGGACGACAGACGCCGGACGACAGACGACGGACGAAAAGTGATCAGAATAGCTCACCCTGACTTTCAGTCAGGTGAGCTAAAAATCAAAGTTCATCTAATTTGCATAATTTTTGCACGAGAAAAGAACCGTATTATATGTTATGTACCCCATGGTACTAAGCATTCACACAAAAAATTATTCAAATCAGCACTTTCATATGGAAGTTCTGTGCAAAAATCTGATTGCACCTAATTTTGCACAAAATGGCTGCCATCGGCCATCTTGAATTTTGGACCGGACCCAAAAACACTCGTTCTCGTCCCACGGTGATACCAAAGGTACCTAAGAAGTTTCATGAAGATCAGTTCATAAATACGGCCTCTAGCCCGAGCCATATTGGCATTTGCACTTACAGTGCTGAAAGTAAAACTAAATACATCAAAGTTAGTCTAATTTGCATAATGTACGCACAAGAAAAAAACCTGTATTATATGTGATGTATCCCATGCTACTAAACATTCATGCAAAAAATTATTCAAATCAGCGCTTTCATATGGAAGTTCTGCGCAAAAATTTGATTGCACCTAATTTTGTACAAAATGGCTGCCAGCGGCCAACTTGAATTTCGGATCGGACCCAAAAACACTCGTTCTCGTCCCACAGTCATAACAAAGATACCCAAGAAGTTTCATAAAGATCGGTTCATAAATACTAGCCCGAGACGGCCAGACGGATGACGGACAACGGGCCATGGCATAAGCTCAAATTTGAGCTAATAATAAAAAAAAAATAACTAGCGTGGGCATACCTATGACCAACAAATATTATAAAACATAATAATTTACTTAAGTTATGAATATTCTCGGACGGACTCACATGCAGATGCACAGATGGATGCACGCACGCATGCACGGATGCATGTAATCCAGTATACCCCCATTTTCTTTGAAAGTGGGGGTATAATGAAATCCCTAAATATTAAATATAATCTGCAGACTGTGCCAAAAGTTTTCGGATTTCGGGCTTGTGCAGCCATCACGGTTGACAGATCATGACCAAAAGGGGACGTTCTCATCTAGATATTATACAGAGGCAACCTACCAAGTTACAATGAAATCCCTTAATAAATACGACCTGTAGACTGTGCTAAAGGTTTTTGGGTTTTGTGCTCGGGCAGCCATCACAGTTGACTGATCGCGACCAAAAGGGGACATTCTCATCTAGACATGACCCCAAATCTGCATATGAATTTTCGTGATGATCAGATAAAAACTACGGGGTGTAGCCTGTGCTAAAGGAAAATGGGAACAGACTTACAGATTCACAGACTAACAGACTTCCGCACGCATGATGGCAATAGCTTATCTTGACTTGTCAAATTAAGCTAAAAATGTGACATTGTGTTTGTCACCTCAGCATCACTGTGTCATGTCCTCCATTTTGTCATATGGTTTATCCATTGATATATGTATGTTTGTATGGATACATGGATGGAGTAATGGACGGATGGATGTGCAGATGTAATCCAGAATACCCACACATCTCTTTGAGTGGGGAAATAAAAATTGTCACCTCATGACTTTGTTACTTCATGCAAATCTACCCATCGTATTTTCAAAAAACACCAAGTTTGGGCAAAATCTATTGAGAACAGTTAAAGGAGATGTGATGATAAGGCTTCAGACTGCATGTCCAGGGCAATACTCTTGAAAAAACCTGTTGGCCTGTGTCCTAGTTACTTTATGTATGTCTACCCATCATACTTTTATTATATGCCATGTTTGGCCTATGTCCTAGTTACTTTATTTATGTCTACCCATCATACTTTTATTATATGCCATGTTTGGCCTGTGTACTAGTTACTTTATGTATGTCTACCCATCACACTTTTATTATATGCCATGTGTACTAGTTACTTTATGTATGTCTACCCATCATACTTTTATTATATGCCATGTTTGGCCTGTGTCCTAGTTACTTTATGTATGTCTACCCATCATACTTTTATTATATGCCATGTGTACTAGTTACTTTATGTATGTCTACCCATCACACTTTTATTATATGTCATGTGTACTAGTTACTTTATGTATGTCTACCCATCATACTTTTATTATATGCCATGTTTGGCCTGTGTCCTAGTTACTTTATGTATGTCTACCCATCATACTTTTATTATATGCCATGTTTGGCCTATGTCCTAGTTACTTTATTTATGTCTACCCATCATACTTTTATTATATGTCATGTGTACTAGTTACTTTATGTATGTCTACCCATCATACTTTTATTATATGCCGTGTTTGGCCTGTGTCCTAGTTACTTTATGTATGTCTACCCATCATACTTTTATTATATGCCATGTGTACTAGTTACTTTATGTATGTCTACCCATCACACTTTTATTATATGCCATGTGTACTAGTTACTTTATGTATGTCTACCCATCATACTTTTATTATATGCCATGTTTGGCCTGTGTCCTAGTTACTTTATGTATGTCTACCCATCATACTTTTATTATATGCCATGTGTACTAGTTACTTTATGTATGTCTACCCATCATACTTTTATTATATGCCATGTTTGGCCTGTGTCCTAGTTACTTTATGTATGTCTACCCATCATACTTTTATTATATGCCATGTGTCCTAGTTACTTTATGTATGTCTACCCATCATACCTTTATTATATGCCATGTGTACTAGTTACTTTATGTATGTCTATCCATCATACTCTTATTATATGCCATGTTTGGCCTGTGTCCTAGTTACTTTATGTATGTCTACCCATCATACTTTTATTATATGCCATGTTTGGCCTGTGTCCTAGTTACTTTATGTATGTCTACCCATCATACTTTTATTATATGCCATGTTTGGCCTGTGTCCTAGTTACTTTATGTATGTCTACCCATCATACTTTTATTATATGCCATGTGTCCTAGTTACTCTATGTATGTCTACCCATCATACTTTTATTATATGTCATGTTTGGACTGTGTCCTAGTTACTTTACGTATGTCTATCCATCATACTTTTATTATATGTCATGTGTCCTAGTTACTTTATGTATGTCTACCCATCATACTTTTATTATATGCCATGTGTCCTAGTTACTTTATGTATGTCTACCCATCATACTTTTATTATATGCCATGTTTGGCCTGTGTCCTAGTTACTTTATGTATGTCTATCCATCATACTTTTATTATATGTCATGTGTACTAGTTACTTTATGTATGTCTACCCATCATACTTTTATTATATGCCATGTTTGGCCTGTGTCCTAGTAACTTTATGTATGTCTACCCATCATACTTTTATTATATGCCATGTGTCCTAGTTACTTTATGTATGTCTACCCATCATACTTTTATTATATGCCATGTGTCCTAGTTACTTTATGTATGTCTATCCATCATACTTTTATTATATGTCATGTGTACTAGTTACTTTATGTATGTCTACCCATCATACTTTTATTATATGCCATGTGTCCTAGTTACTTTATGTATGTCTACCCATCATACTTTTATTATATGCCATGTTTGGCCTGTGTCCTAGTTACTTTATGTATGTCTACCCATCATACTTTTATTATATGCCATGTTTGGCCTGTGTCCTAGTTACTTTATGTATGTCTACCCATCATACTTTTATTATATGCCATGTGTACTAGTTACTTTATGTATGTCTACCCATCATACTTTTATTATATGCCATGTTTGGCCTGTGTCCTAGTTACTTTATGTATGTCTACCCATCATACTTTTATTATATGCCATGTGTCCTAGTTACGTTATGTATGTCTACCCATCATACTTTTATTATATGCCATGTGTACTAGTTACTTTATGTATGTCTATCCATCATACTCTTATTATATGCCATGTTTGGCCTGTGTCCTAGTTACTTTATGTATGTCTACCCATCATACTTTTATTATATGCCATGTTTGGCCTGTGTCCTAGTTACTTTATGTATGTCTACCCATCATACTTTTATTATATGCCATGTTTGGCCTGTGTCCTAGTTACTTTATGTATGTCTACCCATCATACTTTTATTATATGCCATGTGTCCTAGTTACTCTATGTATGTCTATCCATCATACTTTTATTATATGTCATGTTTGGACTGTGTCCTAGTTACTTTACGTATGTCTATCCATCATACTTTTATTATATGTCATGTGTCCTAGTTACTTTATGTATGTCTACCCATCATACTTTTATTATATGCCATGTGTCCTAGTTACTTTATGTATGTCTACCCATCATACTTTTATTATATGCCATGTTTGGCCTGTGTCCTAGTTACTTTATGTATGTCTATCCATCATACTTTTATTATATGTCATGTGTACTAGTTACTTTATGTATGTCTACCCATCATACTTTTATTATATGCCATGTTTGGCCTGTGTCCTAGTAACTTTATGTATGTCTACCCATCATACTTTTATTATATGCCATGTTTGGCCTGTGTCCTAGTTACTTTATGTATGTCTACCCATCATACTTTTATTATATGCCATGTGTCCTAGTTACTTTATGTATGTCTATCCATCATACTTTTATTATATGTCATGTGTACTAGTTACTTTATGTATGTCTACCCATCATACTTTTATTATATGCCATGTGGCCTAGTTACTTTATGTATGTCTACCCATCATACTTTTATTATATGCCATGTTTGGCCTGTGTCCTAGTTACTTTATGTATGTCTACCCATCATACTTTCATTATATGCCATGTTTGGCCTATGTCCTAGTTACTTTATGTATGTCTACCCATCATACTTTTATTATATGCCATGTTTGGCCTGTGTACTAGTTACTTTATGTATGTCTACCCATCATACTTTTATTATATGCCATGTTTGGCCTATGTCCTAGTTACTTTATGTATGTCTACCCATCATACTTTTATTATATGCCATGTTTGGCCTGTGTCCTAGTTACTTTATGTATATCTACCCATCATACTTTTATTATATGCCATGTTTGGCCTGTGTCCTAGTTACTTTATTTATGTCTACCCATCATACTTTTATTATATGCCATGTGTCCTAGTTACTTTATGTATGTCTATCCATCATACTTTTATTATATGTCATGTGTACTAGTTACTTTATGTATGTCTACCCATCATACTTTTATTATATGCCATGTGTCCTAGTTACTTTATGTATGTCTACCCATCATACTTTTATTATATGCCATGTTTGGCCTGTGTCCTAGTTACTTTATGTATGTCTACCCATCATACTTTTATTATATGCCATGTGTCCTAGTTACTTTATGTATGTCTACCCATCATACTTTTATTATATGTCATGTGTACTAGTTACTTTATGTATGTCTACCCATCATACTTTTATTATATGCCATGTGTACTTGTTACTTTATGTATGTCTACCCATCATACTTTTATTATATGCCATGTTTGGCCTGTGTCCTAGTTATTTTATGTATGTCTATCCATCATACTTTTATTATATGTCATGTGTACTAGTTACTTTATGTATGTCTACCCATCATACTTTTATTATATGCCATGTTTGGCCTGTGTCCTAGTTACTTTATGTATGTCTACCCATCATACTTTTATTATATGCCATGTTTGGCCTGTGTCCTAGTTACTTTATGTATGTCTACCCATCATACTTTTATTATATGCCATGTTTGGCCTGTGTCCTAGTTACTTTATGTATGTCTATCCATCATACTTTTATTATATGCGATGTGTACTTGTTACTTTATGTATGTCTAACCATCACACTTTTATTATATGCCATGTTTGGCCAAAATCCATTGTAGATGTGATGACAAGACTGCGAACATGACGACAAATATTCAGAGTAAATGGACAGAGACAGACAAACACCCCCTACCTCCCCCGGTCTCCATAAGCATGTCATATAACAAAACCTAATAGAAGAATATCCGTTTTACTGAGGTATTTGTAAATATCTACAAATATGTTGATGATTTGGGTGATTATTTTCTAAATAAAAAAATATATTTTAAATCTTGGAATTTACACACCTGAGATAGAAGCTCCTAGTAAAAGGTTATAAGTTCTAGACATACCTGTGAAATAAAAAAATATAAAGCATGGAACTGAGAATCACATGAAACCTGGAATGTGGCATTGTGGTTAAAATATTTGACAAAGAGCGTAACAAAATGTACAGAAAACGTTGATTGAAGATAAATACTTTTTCATACAGGAATGATATTTCCATGAGAGTGTAGTTATTATGAACCTTCATGTATTACTGGGGGATTTGCCGTTAAATGTCCACTAGATCCTTCCAATGATGGACCCTTCTGTATTACTAGGGACTTCCTTTCCTTTCAAGAATCAAAAGGAAACTAGATCCTTCCAATGATGGACCTTTCTGTATTACTAGGGGCTTCCTTTCAAGAATCAAAAAGAAACTAGATCCTTCCAGTGATGAACCTTTCTGTATTACTGGGGACTTACTTTCAAGAATCAAAAGGAAACTTGATCCTTCCAATGATGAACCTTTCTGTATTACTAGGGGCTTCCTTTCAAGAATCAAAAGGAAACTAGATCCTTCCAATGATGGACCTTTCTGTATTACTGGGGACTTCCTTTCAAGAATCAAAAAGAAACTGGATCCTTCCAATGATGGACCTTTCTGTATTACTAGGGGCTTCCTTTCAAGAATCAAAAAGAAACTAGATCCTTCCAGTGATGAACCTTTCTGTATTACTAGGGGCTTCCTTTCAAGAATCAAAAGGAAACTTGATCCTTCCAATGATGAACCTTTCTGTATTACTAGGGGCTTCCTTTCAAGAATCAAAAGGAAACTAGATCCTTCCAATGATGGACCTTTCGGTATTACTAGGGGCTTCCTTTCAAGAATCAAAAGGAAACAAGATCCTTCCAATGATGGACCTTTTTGTATTACTAGGGGCTTCACTTTTGAGGATCAAAAGTAAACTAGATCCTTCCAATGATGGACCTTTTTGTATTACTAGGGGCTTCACTTTCGAGGATCAAAAGTAAACTAGATCCTTCCAATGATGGACCTTTTTGTATTACTAGGGACTTCCTTTCCTTTCAAGAATCAAAAGGAAACTAGATCCTTCCAATGATGGACCTTTGTATTACAAAGGGCTTCACTTTCAAGGATCAAACTCAACTAGATCCTTCCAATGATGGACCTTTCTGTATTATTAGGGGCTTCCTTTCAAGAATCAAAAAGAAACTAGATCCTTCCAATGATGACCTTTCTGTATTACTGGGGACTTCCTTTCGAGAATCAAAAGGCAACTAGGTCCAATGAGAGACCTTTCTGTATTACTAGGGACTTCACTTTCAAGGATCAAAAGTCAACTAGAACCTTCCAAGGATGGACCATTTTGTATTACTTGGGGCTTCAGTTTCAAGAGTTGAAAGGAACCTAGATCCTTCCAATGATGGATCTTTCTGTATTAATAGGGGCTTCACTTTTAAGAATCGAAAGACAACTAGAACCTTCCAATGATCAACCTTTCTGTATTACTAGGGGCTTCACTTTCAAGGATCAACAGGCAACTAGATCCTTCCAATGATGGAACTTTCTGTATTACTAGGGGCTTCTTTTCAAGAATCAAAAGGAAACTAGATCCTTCCAATGATGGACCTTTCTCTGTTACTGGGGCTTCACTTTCAAGAATCAAAAGGAAACTAGATCCTTCTAATGATGGACCTTTCTGTATTACTAGGGACTTCCCTTCAAGAATCAAAAGGCAACTAGATCCTTCCAATGATGGACCTTTCTGTATTACTAGGGACTTGCTTTCAAGAATCAAAAGGAAACAAGCAAATTCAGTGAATTCATGTCTCCCGCTGGGCAGCAGTTTCAAGGGGAATTAATGCATCCAGTGGAATATAGTTGAGTTGCAAGTGAAAGTTATTTAGAAGAGACAGTGCTTCAGACAGTGGTTATCAGATTTATTTTCACGGAGGTCACTGTCAAAGCAAGTGAAGTGATGTGGAGCATAACTGTGAGAATCACTAAAAATTAAGACAGAATGATAAGACATATTACATTAAACTGATGTGAAAAGTAACCCATGTATGAAATTTCATTGAAATCAGTTGACTCGAAGCAAAGTTAGAGTCTGGAAACCATCAGCCAATCAATTTAAGCAACCTGATTAAATATGCGCAGAAAATGCCCATGTTCGAACTTGGACCCACAATTGATGAAAGCGATCTACTACCCAAATTTCATCGAAATCGACTGACCGTAAGGAAAGTTAGAGTATGGAAACGAAAAACACGGAAGGTGTGCACTTGCTGTGTATTAGTAGTAGCACTGAATAAATCAAAGTTTCCCTAATATGCATAATTTTTGCACGAGAACAAAACCCGTATTATCTGTTATGTATTGCATGTTACTAAACATTTAAACAAAAATTTATTCAAATCCAAACTTCCATATAGAAGTTCTGTACAAAAAAATGATTACACACAATTTCAGAACAAAATGGCCACTGGCGGCCATCTTGAATTTTGGACCAAACCCCAAAACACATATTCCGGTCTCACAATGATAACAAAGTTACCCAAGAAGTTTTGTGAAGATCGGTTCAAAAGTACAGCTTTTAGTCCGAGGTGCATTGATGCACGGGGCAGACGGACAGATTTTCGGAACAAAATTTCCCACATTCGAACTTGATCTAGGTATTGATAAAAGTAATCCATACATGAAATTTCATCGACATCGGTTGATTTTAAGGAAAGTTAGAGTCTGGAAACCGTCAGCCAATCAAACTTCAGCAACCTAATTAGATATGTGCAGAAAATGCCCATATTCGAACTTGGACCCACAATTGATGAAAGTGATCTACTACCCAAATTTCATTGAAATCGACTGACTGTTAGGAAAGTTAAAGTCTGGAAACGAAAAACATGGAAGGTGTGCACTTACTGTGTATTAGTAGTAGCACTGAATAAATTCAAAGTTTCCCTAAGTTGCATAATTTTCCCACGAGCACAAAACCTGTATTATATGTGATGTATTGCAAGTTACTAAACATTCATACAAAAATTTATTCAAATCTGAACTTTCATATAGAAGTTCTGTACAAAAAACTGCTAAACCCAATTTCGGAACAAAATGGCTGCTGACGGCCATCTTGACATTTTGGACCAAACCCCAAAACACATATTCTGGTCTCACAATGATAACAAAAATACCCAAGAAGTTTCGTGAAGATCGGTTCATAAAGACGGCTTTTAGTCCGAGGTGCATTGATGTGCGGGGGCAGACGGACAGATGTTGGGTACAAAATTTCCCACATTCGAACTTGACCTAGGTATTGATAAAAGTAATCCACATATGAAATTTCATCGAAATCGGTTGATTTTAAGGAAAGTTAGAGTCTGGAAACCGTCAGCCAATCAAATCTCAGCAACCTAATTAAATATATGCGGAAAATGCCCATATTCGAACTTACATCCACAATTGATGAAAGTGATCTACTACCCAAATTTCATCGAAATCCGGTCACTGTATGGAAAGTTAAAAGAGTCTGGAAACGAAAAACACGGAAGGATGGAAGGACGGGAAGGACACCCCGAATTTAATATCTCCCGTTTTTTTCAAAAAGTGGGAGACAACTAGATCCTTCCAATGATGGACTCTTCTGTATTACTAGGGGTTTCACATTCAAAGATCAAATCCCAACTAGATCCTTCCAATGATGGACCTTTCTGTATTACCTGGGGCTTCCTTTCATGAATCAAAAGTCAACTGGATCCTTCCAATGATGGACCTTTCTGTATTACTACAGGTTTCACATTCAGGGATCAAAAGGCAACTAGATCCTTCCAATAATGGACCTTTCTGTATTACTAGGGGCTTCACTTTGGAGAATCAAAGGGCAACTAGATTCTTCCAATGATGAACCTTTCTGTATTACTAGGAGCTTCCTTTCGAAAATCAAAATGCAACTAGATCCTTCCAATGATGGACCCTTCTGGATTACTAGGGTCTTCCTTTCAAGAATCAAAAGGCAACTAGACCTTCCTAATGATGCACCTTTCTGTATTACTTGGGGCTTCGCTTCCAAGAAATAAATGGCAACTAGATCCTTCCAATGATGGACCTTTCTGTATTACTAGGGGCTTCACTTTGGAGAATCAAATGGCAACTAGATCCTTCCAATGATGGACCTTTCTGTATTACTAGGGGCTTCCTTTCAAGAATCAAAAAGAAACTAGATCCTTCCAATGATGGGCCTTTCTGTATTACTAGGGGCTTCCTTTCAAGAATCAAAAAGAAACTAGATTCTTCCAATGATGGACCTTTCTGTATTACTAGGGGCTTCCTTTCAAGAATCAAAAGGCAACTAGATCCTTCCAATAATGGACCTTTCTGTATTACTAGGGGCTTCACTTTGGAGAATCAAAGGGCAACTAGATCCTTCCAATAATGGACCTTTCTGCATTACTAGGGGCTTCACTTTCAAGGACCAAAAGTCAACTAGATCCTTCCAATGATGGACCTTTCTGTATTACAAGGGGCTTCCTTTCAAGAATTGAAAGGAAACTAGATCCTTCCAATGATGAACCTTTCTGTATTACTAGGGGCTTCCTTTCAAGAATTAAAAGGCAACTAGATCCTTCCAATGATGAACCTTTCTGTATTACTTGGGGCTTCACTTTCAAGGATCAAAAGTCAACTAGATCCTTCCAATGATGGACCAAATCCCAACTAGATCCTTCCATTGATGGACCTTTCTGTATTACAAGAGGCTTCCTTTCAAGAATTAAAAGGCAACTAGATCCTTCCAATGATGGACCTTTCTGTATTACAAGGGGCTTCCTTTCAAGAATTGAAAGGCAACTAGATCCTTCCAATGATGAACCTTTCTGTATTACTAGGGGCTTCCTTTCAAGAATTAAAAGGCAACTAGATCCTTCCAATGATGAACCTTTCTGTTTTACTTGGGGCTTCACTTTCAAGGATCAAAAGTCAACTAGATCCTTCCAATGATGGACCTTTCTGTATTACTAGGGGCTTCCTTTCAAGAATTAAAAGGCAACTAGATCCTTCCAATGATGGACCATTCTGTATTACTAGGGGCTTCCTTTCAAGAATCAAATGGCAACTAGATCCTTCCAATGATGGACCTTTCTGTATTACTAGGGGCTTCCTTTCAAGAATCAAAAAGAAACTAGATCCTTCCAGTGATGAACCTTTCTGTATTACTGGGGACTTACTTTCAAGAATCAAAAGGAAACTTGATCCTTCCAATGATGAACCTTTCTGTATTACTAGGGGCTTCCTTTCAAGAATCAAAAGGAAACTAGATCCTTCCAATGATGGACCTTTCTGTATTACTGGGGACTTCCTTTCAAGAATCAAAAAGAAACTGGATCCTTCCAATGATGGACCTTTCTGTATTACTAGGGGCTTCCTTTCAAGAATCAAAAAGAAACTAGATCCTTCCAGTGATGAACCTTTCTGTATTACTAGGGGCTTCCTTTCAAGAATCAAAAGGAAACTTGATCCTTCCAATGATGAACCTTTCTGTATTACTAGGGGCTTCCTTTCAAGAATCAAAAGGAAACTAGATCCTTCCAATGATGGACCTTTCGGTATTACTAGGGGCTTCCTTTCAAGAATCAAAAGGAAACAAGATCCTTCCAATGATGGACCTTTTTGTATTACTAGGGGCTTCACTTTTGAGGATCAAAAGTAAACTAGATCCTTCCAATGATGGACCTTTTTGTATTACTAGGGGCTTCACTTTCGAGGATCAAAAGTAAACTAGATCCTTCCAATGATGGACCTTTTTGTATTACTAGGGACTTCCTTTCCTTTCAAGAATCAAAAGGAAACTAGATCCTTCCAATGATGGACCTTTGTATTACAAAGGGCTTCACTTTCAAGGATCAAACTCAACTAGATCCTTCCAATGATGGACCTTTCTGTATTATTAGGGGCTTCCTTTCAAGAATCAAAAAGAAACTAGATCCTTCCAATGATGACCTTTCTGTATTACTGGGGACTTCCTTTCGAGAATCAAAAGGCAACTAGGTCCAATGAGAGACCTTTCTGTATTACTAGGGACTTCACTTTCAAGGATCAAAAGTCAACTAGAACCTTCCAAGGATGGACCATTTTGTATTACTTGGGGCTTCAGTTTCAAGAGTTGAAAGGAACCTAGATCCTTCCAATGATGGATCTTTCTGTATTAATAGGGGCTTCACTTTTAAGAATCGAAAGACAACTAGAACCTTCCAATGATCAACCTTTCTGTATTACTAGGGGCTTCACTTTCAAGGATCAACAGGCAACTAGATCCTTCCAATGATGGAACTTTCTGTATTACTAGGGGCTTCTTTTCAAGAATCAAAAGGAAACTAGATCCTTCCAATGATGGACCTTTCTCTGTTACTGGGGCTTCACTTTCAAGAATCAAAAGGAAACTAGATCCTTCTAATGATGGACCTTTCTGTATTACTAGGGACTTCCCTTCAAGAATCAAAAGGCAACTAGATCCTTCCAATGATGGACCTTTCTGTATTACTAGGGACTTGCTTTCAAGAATCAAAAGGAAACAAGCAAATTCAGTGAATTCATGTCTCCCGCTGGGCAGCAGTTTCAAGGGGAATTAATGCATCCAGTGGAATATAGTTGAGTTGCAAGTGAAAGTTATTTAGAAGAGACAGTGCTTCAGACAGTGGTTATCAGATTTATTTTCACGGAGGTCACTGTCAAAGCAAGTGAAGTGATGTGGAGCATAACTGTGAGAATCACTAAAAATTAAGACAGAATGATAAGACATATTACATTAAACTGATGTGAAAAGTAACCCATGTATGAAATTTCATTGAAATCAGTTGACTCGAAGCAAAGTTAGAGTCTGGAAACCATCAGCCAATCAATTTAAGCAACCTGATTAAATATGCGCAGAAAATGCCCATGTTCGAACTTGGACCCACAATTGATGAAAGCGATCTACTACCCAAATTTCATCGAAATCGACTGACCGTAAGGAAAGTTAGAGTATGGAAACGAAAAACACGGAAGGTGTGCACTTGCTGTGTATTAGTAGTAGCACTGAATAAATCAAAGTTTCCCTAATATGCATAATTTTTGCACGAGAACAAAACCCGTATTATCTGTTATGTATTGCATGTTACTAAACATTTAAACAAAAATTTATTCAAATCCAAACTTCCATATAGAAGTTCTGTACAAAAAAATGATTACACACAATTTCAGAACAAAATGGCCACTGGCGGCCATCTTGAATTTTGGACCAAACCCCAAAACACATATTCCGGTCTCACAATGATAACAAAGTTACCCAAGAAGTTTTGTGAAGATCGGTTCAAAAGTACAGCTTTTAGTCCGAGGTGCATTGATGCACGGGGCAGACGGACAGATTTTCGGAACAAAATTTCCCACATTCGAACTTGATCTAGGTATTGATAAAAGTAATCCATACATGAAATTTCATCGACATCGGTTGATTTTAAGGAAAGTTAGAGTCTGGAAACCGTCAGCCAATCAAACTTCAGCAACCTAATTAGATATGTGCAGAAAATGCCCATATTCGAACTTGGACCCACAATTGATGAAAGTGATCTACTACCCAAATTTCATTGAAATCGACTGACTGTTAGGAAAGTTAAAGTCTGGAAACGAAAAACATGGAAGGTGTGCACTTACTGTGTATTAGTAGTAGCACTGAATAAATTCAAAGTTTCCCTAAGTTGCATAATTTTCCCACGAGCACAAAACCTGTATTATATGTGATGTATTGCAAGTTACTAAACATTCATACAAAAATTTATTCAAATCTGAACTTTCATATAGAAGTTCTGTACAAAAAACTGCTAAACCCAATTTCGGAACAAAATGGCTGCTGACGGCCATCTTGACATTTTGGACCAAACCCCAAAACACATATTCTGGTCTCACAATGATAACAAAAATACCCAAGAAGTTTCGTGAAGATCGGTTCATAAAGACGGCTTTTAGTCCGAGGTGCATTGATGTGCGGGGGCAGACGGACAGATGTTGGGTACAAAATTTCCCACATTCGAACTTGACCTAGGTATTGATAAAAGTAATCCACATATGAAATTTCATCGAAATCGGTTGATTTTAAGGAAAGTTAGAGTCTGGAAACCGTCAGCCAATCAAATCTCAGCAACCTAATTAAATATATGCGGAAAATGCCCATATTCGAACTTACATCCACAATTGATGAAAGTGATCTACTACCCAAATTTCATCGAAATCCGGTCACTGTATGGAAAGTTAAAAGAGTCTGGAAACGAAAAACACGGAAGGATGGAAGGACGGGAAGGACACCCCGAATTTAATATCTCCCGTTTTTTTCAAAAAGTGGGAGACAACTAGATCCTTCCAATGATGGACTCTTCTGTATTACTAGGGGTTTCACATTCAAAGATCAAATCCCAACTAGATCCTTCCAATGATGGACCTTTCTGTATTACCTGGGGCTTCCTTTCATGAATCAAAAGTCAACTGGATCCTTCCAATGATGGACCTTTCTGTATTACTACAGGTTTCACATTCAGGGATCAAAAGGCAACTAGATCCTTCCAATAATGGACCTTTCTGTATTACTAGGGGCTTCACTTTGGAGAATCAAAGGGCAACTAGATTCTTCCAATGATGAACCTTTCTGTATTACTAGGAGCTTCCTTTCGAAAATCAAAATGCAACTAGATCCTTCCAATGATGGACCCTTCTGGATTACTAGGGTCTTCCTTTCAAGAATCAAAAGGCAACTAGACCTTCCTAATGATGCACCTTTCTGTATTACTTGGGGCTTCGCTTCCAAGAAATAAATGGCAACTAGATCCTTCCAATGATGGACCTTTCTGTATTACTAGGGGCTTCACTTTGGAGAATCAAATGGCAACTAGATCCTTCCAATGATGGACCTTTCTGTATTACTAGGGGCTTCCTTTCAAGAATCAAAAAGAAACTAGATCCTTCCAATGATGGGCCTTTCTGTATTACTAGGGGCTTCCTTTCAAGAATCAAAAAGAAACTAGATTCTTCCAATGATGGACCTTTCTGTATTACTAGGGGCTTCCTTTCAAGAATCAAAAGGCAACTAGATCCTTCCAATAATGGACCTTTCTGTATTACTAGGGGCTTCACTTTGGAGAATCAAAGGGCAACTAGATCCTTCCAATAATGGACCTTTCTGCATTACTAGGGGCTTCACTTTCAAGGACCAAAAGTCAACTAGATCCTTCCAATGATGGACCTTTCTGTATTACAAGGGGCTTCCTTTCAAGAATTGAAAGGAAACTAGATCCTTCCAATGATGAACCTTTCTGTATTACTAGGGGCTTCCTTTCAAGAATTAAAAGGCAACTAGATCCTTCCAATGATGAACCTTTCTGTATTACTTGGGGCTTCACTTTCAAGGATCAAAAGTCAACTAGATCCTTCCAATGATGGACCAAATCCCAACTAGATCCTTCCATTGATGGACCTTTCTGTATTACAAGAGGCTTCCTTTCAAGAATTAAAAGGCAACTAGATCCTTCCAATGATGGACCTTTCTGTATTACAAGGGGCTTCCTTTCAAGAATTGAAAGGCAACTAGATCCTTCCAATGATGAACCTTTCTGTATTACTAGGGGCTTCCTTTCAAGAATTAAAAGGCAACTAGATCCTTCCAATGATGAACCTTTCTGTTTTACTTGGGGCTTCACTTTCAAGGATCAAAAGTCAACTAGATCCTTCCAATGATGGACCTTTCTGTATTACTAGGGGCTTCCTTTCAAGAATTAAAAGGCAACTAGATCCTTCCAATGATGGACCATTCTGTATTACTAGGGGCTTCCTTTCAAGAATCAAATGGCAACTAGATCCTTCCAATGATGAACCTTTCTGTATTACTGGGGGCTTCACTTTCAAGGATCAAAAGGCAACTAGATCCTTCCAATAATGGACCTTTCTGTATTACTAGGGGCTTCACTTTGGAGAATCAAAAGGCAACTAGATCCTTCTAATGATGGACCTTTCTGCATTACTAGGGGCTTCCTTTTGAGAATCAGAAGGCAACCAGATCCTTCCAATGATGAACCTTTCTGTATTACTTGGGGCTTCACTTTCAAGAATTAAAAGGCAACTAGATCCTTCCACTGACCACTGATGGACCTTTCTGTATTACTAGGGGCTTCACTTTCGAGAATCAAAAGGCAACTAGAACCTTCCAATGATGGACCTTTCTGTACTGCTAGGGGCTTCACTTTCAAGAATCAAAAGGAAATATAAATTTTAAGTAATTTGTATATTTTTTATATACTACTCCAACTACCTGTTTTACATTTTAATTGAAATATTATGAAAAGTGTATGTATTTTTTATTTAATTATATCTTTAATGATTTAAGCACAGAAATTAAGATTTTGTTTGTGTTTGACATTATTTTTTAGCTTCTGAATACGATAACCATGGAAAATGGATATTATTGGTAAAAGAGGAAATTTTTCAAATTTGACAAAAAGCTCACAGAGCGAACTGATATGGGTTCAATATTGAGTATGAGACCCATTATTGTTAATTACAGCTTGACAATGCCTTCTTGTGCTCCCTATCGGTTCCAGATGGTCCATTGTGGGATGTTGTTCCATTCTTGGACTAGCATGGCACCAAGCTCCTGGAAACTTCTTGGTTGGACTGGATGGACTGAAATTGCAAGCTGCAACTCATTCCAGACATGTTCGATTAGATTGAGGTCAGGGGATCTTGCTGGACAGTCCATACGCTCAATCTCCTCCTTCTGTCGGTACTCCTGGACAGCATGGGCAACAAGAGGATGGGCATTGTCGTCCTTCAGAATGAATCTATCACCCACTGCACTTGCATACAATCTGACGTGGGCATCCAGGATCTCATCAATATACCGCTGTGCAGTCAATGCACCACAGTCAAGGACACAGAGCTCTGTACGTCCATCCCAGCTGATGCTGCCCCAGACCATTATTGACCCTCCACCATAGTGGTCATGCTCAGCAATGTTGGCTGCATGGAATCGCTCTCCTGGTCTTCTCCATACCCTAGAATGCCTATCTGTGTTGTCTAAGCAGTACCTTGACTCATCTGTGAAAAGGACAGGTCGCCAATCTTCTCTGGTACATCCAACATGATCCATGGCCCATTCATATCGTGCCTGGTGGTGGTTCTGGGACAGCTGAATGTGAATACATGGTCTTCGCGATAGGAGACCACCTTCATGCATAGTCTGCATCGAAACATTTACCCCGGATGCATTCTGAAGGTCACAGCGGTTCCTATGGCCTTGAATGATCAAAAACCGGTCTTCAGCTGCAGATGTTACCCTGTCTCTGCCACCACCATGTCATCTGACTGGTGTGCCATACTGCTGAAATCGTGCACAGGCTCTGGTGATCACTGCATGGTACACAACAAGGGCTTTACCAACCTGGCGATGGGTGGCCCCTTGTTCCCCCATCCCTACAGCTCGCCACATTTCTGCTTCAGACAAATGTCTTCTTACGTTTGCATTCGCCATAATCAATCATTGAATCACAAGGGTTTGTGTTGAAATGAAGACTGAATACCCTACACATCTCAAGTACAAGTCGACAGCACACAAAAACATCATGAAAGTTAAAAAATTTATAGCAATTTATATATTTTTTATACTTACCAATGACCCAGACTTAGCTGGTGCTAACTCTAAAATATCTAGGGCCAAATGCAAATTTTACCCCCAATCCCCAAAATTTGCATTTAAAACCGAAAATTACCTGTCCTATATGGTCCTCCATACTTTTACTCCACTGCGCATGCGCAGTGTCAAGGAGGTCTTGAAATTGATGCAATTATCATTCTTACAACCAGTGCCTGGTAAGCGTTATGTACTCAGCGGGAAGGTATGAGTTCCCAACTCATGGGAGGGCCATCCCCGTCTGGGTCATTGGTAAGTATGAATGAAAGTGTCAATGACACTGTAGCTCAACTTGTCAAGACAAAAACATGTACATGTATAGTATGTGACACAGCAATGACAAACATCTAGGTAGTGACCTGATAACAAAGGTACATATAAAGTATTGTAACGGTCTGTACATAAATACTGACCGTTGCCTGTAACAAATGTATAGGTAAAGTATTGTAAAGGTGGGTGACAGTCAGATGCTAAACTAGAAAAAAATCTTTTGAGTCCCAGAGTGGGTCTGACTGAACCCTAAAATATTTGTTCTCATAGCACAGTGATAACAAAGGCACCCCAAAACACACTCGTTCCTGTCCCAAGGTGAAAACAAAGGTACCCAAGAATTTTTGTGAAGATCAGTTCATAAATACGAGCTGTATAGAAGTTGTAACAAAAAACTGATTGGACCTAATTTCGGTACAAAATGGTCACTGGCAGCCATCTTGAATTTTGGACCGCACCCAGAAACACTCATTCTCATCCCAAGGTGATAACAAAGGTACACAAGAAGCTTTGTGAAGATCGGTTCATAAATACAGCCTCTACCCTGAGCCGTATTGACATGTGTGCTTACATTGTGTAATGTAGCACTGAATAAATTAAAGTTCATCTAATTTGCATAATTTCTGCATGAAAAAAAAAAACCCTTACAATATGTGATGTATTCCATGTTACTAAACATTCACACAAAAATTTATTCAAATCAGAACTTTCATACAGAAGTTCTGTACAAAAGACTGATTGCACTAATTTTGGTACAAAATGGCTGCTGGTGGCCATCTTGAATTTCGGACCACACCCAAAAACACTCGCTCTCATCCCACGGTGATAACAAAGGTACCCAAGGAGTTTCGTAAAGATTGGTTCATAAATATGGCCTCTAGTCTGAGTCGGAAAGTAGTTGTGTACAAAAAACTGATTAGACCTAATTTTGGTACAAAATGGCCACTGGCAGCCATCTTGAATTTTAGACTGCACCCAGAAACACTAGTTCTCGTCCCAAGGTGATAACAAAAGTACCCAAGACATTTCGTGAAGATCAGTTCATAAATACAGACTCTAGCCCGAGCCGTATTGACATGTGTACTTACTGTGTGTAAGTCGCACTGAAAAAATCAAAGTTCATCTTATTTGCATAATTTCTGCACGAGAAAAAACCCCGTATTATATGTGATGTATCCCATGGTACTAAACATTCACACAAAAAATTATTCAAATCAGCGCTTTCATATGGAAGTTCTGTGCAAAAATCTGATTGCACCTAATTTTGTACAAAATGGCTGCCATCGGCCATCTTGAATTTCGGATCGGACCCAAAAACACTCGTTCTCGTCCCACGGTGATACCAAAGGTACCCAAGAAGTTTTGTAAAGCTCGGTTCATAAATACTGCCTCTAGCCCGAGCCGTATTGGCATTTGCACTTACAGTGCTGAAAGTAACACCCAAAACATCAAAATTAGTCTAATTTGCACAATTTAAGCACCAGAAAAAAACCTGTATTATATGTGATGTATCCCATGGTAATAAACATTCTTACAAAAAATTATTCAAATCAGAGCTTTCATATGGAAGTTCTGTACAAAAACCAGATTTCTGCATCGTCGGTACAAAATGGTGGCTGGCAGCCATCTTGAATTTCAGACCGCACCCAAAAACACTCGTTCTCGTCCCACGGTCATAACAAAGGTACCCAAGAAGTTTCGTAAAGATCGGTTCATAAATACGGCCTCTAGCCCGAGCCGTATCCAATTGTTGACGTATGGACAGACTGACAGATGGACGGATGGACGGACGGATGGATGGATGGACGGACGGACAGACGGATGGACAGGCAGACGGATGGACGATGTACGACGGGCCATGACAAAAGCTCAAATTTGGCTTCGCCAAAGTTGAGCTAAAAATATAGAAATTACTATAAATTTTTTAACATTTTTATACTGTACCAATGACCCAGACTTAGCTGAATAGTAAAAAGTTGGGAGGGCCTAGGACATAAATGAAAATCCAATAGTAAGTAAGTAAGTAAATTTTATTCAACAGAATACAATCATTATGGTTAAAAATGTTTTACATTAATTGTTTGTGAAAGTAATTATATTCTGTTGGAATACAGCATGGCCAGATTGGCCGTCTTCCTGCTGACCCCATTAGTATAAACATAAAGCATGAAACATGGATGTCAGGAGAGAAGTTATGTCATCAACGTATAGTTCTCAGAGGAAAAAAATATGATCTGAGGCTTGTCTTGTTTTTATATGGATCTACGTCTTTAACTTCAAAATTTCTTCCGAGACCGAGCAGTTCCACCCCACTCAACACAACAACAGAGAAAATTGAACTCCTAACCACTGATATGGCAACAGAATGGAAACTAACGTAAAGTGAAATTGAAAAGGAAACACAATCTGGGAATGGATCATGTCACACTTTACGAAGATATTAAGTTAATTTTATTGTTTATTGATATGTAAAGTGTGTTGAACGTACTGATGATAAAGTTGGGGATAGCAAGGTTGAAGTTGAGGTTATTAATGTTAAAAAGAATATAATGAGGAAGTGGTTATGTCACGAGTACCTCACCTCCCGAGCACCTTACAGTGACCACAACAAGTGTTTCTCCATCCTGTTGCTATACCACCGACAACTATCTTATAATAGCTAGACTAAGCGAGAGGTAGGTTGAGAAGGGAAGATAATGACAAAAAGATGAAAAGATTTAATGAGATGAGATATGCTCAAATGTGATGAGATAACAGACATTAAGATTGAGAGTAAGCCTTCCTAAGTTTCATAACAGTTGTTTTTTATGCCGTTAATTAATATCTGATGCTTTGTCTCACGTAGTGTGTGATTTATTTATTTCTTTATTGTCTACGTTTAAAGTCTCTTTATGCAGCTGTGAAGTATAGTGGCCGCAACAAGGATTAAAGTCAAATTAAGCCGGTCTTTTTTAATGGACTGTATCCCAGGAATTAATGAGCAGGTGCTATTTTGCCATTGAAGCGGACCCATAGTGCCATAGTAAGTGAGCCACTGTTGCGACGGAAGGGGGATTTATTTTGGCTAGACCACGAAGCGGGGATTTATTGTGAGAGGTAGGCTTTACATGTATCTTTCTTATTTATATCAAAAAGAAAGACACAACACCATTCTGTAATTGAGCGCAATAACATCAATGATCTCTATTAACATCCAATATAACCCTTTATACTAATATTTTTAAAGGAAAGCCAATAAATAAGGAAGTCCCGCAAAATGAGACTCTATATACTCATATAAAAGTGTCCAAGGATTGTATATCAACGCCCGATTAATACGTGATATATACAAATGTCTCACACCGAGCAACACTTAAAAAATATTACATAGATGAGTAAACATTAGCTTTACTTTAAAACCACCCCGATATCGACTCGGAATTACTGACTCCAAGGGAGGTATTCCCTTGCTTTACACTATATAGCAGGTGACCTAAGGGAACGCCCCCCCTTCCCTTGTCCTGGATCAAATACTCCAGAGCGAAGAGGGCAGCAGGACAGAGTCACTGCCGGAACAGAAAGCCTACATATATATAGTTGCCACTGTTTAGTGGACGACATTCTAAGTGAAAAATAACGGACCTAAACAATGCATATCTGCAGAAAAGGACTCAATATTTCTCTGATACAAATTCGAGAAAGTGGAGGGCGAAGAACAATATGCAGCTCTCACTAGATCTGTAACAACAACATTTTTAGCGTAAGCCCATGATGTAGAAGAAGCACAGACTGCTGATTAAAGATATTATCATAAGCAGTACTGATAGTAAATTGAATCCATCTGACCATAGAATGGACCGAAATGTGGAGGAAGCTTCCACGGCATGTAGTAGATTAAACCACAGTCTTTGTGCAGATAGAAATGCTACCAACAGAATTTTGCATTGAGATATATAACTTGAGCAATATCTGCTGAATCAACGGCACTGGAAGATATGCATATCCTATTAATCCGTCTCACGAGATCGATAGAGCGTCTACTGCAAACGCTCGAAGATCCAAACATTGTGACACATACTTTTGCAACTGATTGTTGAGATGCGTCATGAAAAAGTCGATCATATGCCACTCTCCTTGGTAGCAAATCTGATTGAATACTTGTTTGTTGAAAGTCCATTCTGGCGTCAACAAGCGGCCCCCTCCATGAAGGGAGTCCGCTAATACATTCAGACGACCCGGAAAATGACGGACCAATAGGAGAACTTGATGTTCTAGTACAAACAGAAAGATTCCTTCCGTTAACATGAAAAACAGAATGGAATGATTGTCTCCCTAGATCCGAAAATACGCTAATACCGTCGAATTGTCGGACAGAATTAGCACATGAGCATACTGAATAATGTTTATCCAATAACGTAGCGCAAGCCAAAATGACATCATTCTTGATGTTAATGTGCTTAATTAGGAACTACGGATCCCAAAGACGCTGGCCCTTCAAATCTGTTGGGCTCAATGATACGACCCAACCTGTTTGACTGGCATCCGTCAAGACTGTAAACTTGGATCCAGCAATTGCAGTGGAACTCCCTGAGTTAACCACTGAAAACCTGCACAAGTCTGAATCTCTTATTCACTTGATTGACAAGAAGATGTCCGTATCAAGCGAAAAAATCTTCACCCTCCAATTCTGGATCAATAGAAATTGGAGAGGACAAGTGCGTAACTGCCCCATCGGAATAAAATCACAGCAGCTCCGCACAAACGTATCAGTATCATGAGATCTCTCGATGAGACCTTGTCTGAGCGAAGACAATAGTGAGCATAACAACTGATTAATTTCGCTCTGGGTAATGGCAGACGAACAAAGATGTTGAGCGTTTCGAAGCTCCTCCCCCAGTGGGTGAATGACTTGGACGATACCAGATCCGACTTCTCCTCGTTTACTTATGAAACCGAGACGTCGGAGCAATAGAAGCAGATTCTGCACATCGTTCTGAAGTGTTAACTCACTGCCGTACCTCTAAAGAATGTCGTCCAGGTAGGCCGACATTATTGCAGATGAATGAGCTCAGAAATGAGTCATTACCAAGTTCTTTATTCGAGTGAAAGCCCAGGGGGCTAGATTCAGACCGAAGCACATTGCTCGGAACTGATACACGACTCCTATGATGAAGAAGCGAAGATACTTTCTGAACGCCTGATGTACCATGACGTGAAAGTATGCATCTTGAGATCTATGCATGTAGCATAATCGTACACCCGAAAACTCGCTCTGATCGATCGGATGGACTCCATATATAAACTTGGAGCCACGATCAGCTTGTTTATCCAGCTCAGAATAATGCGTGGACGGAACGAGCCGTCCGGTTTTTGGAACCAGAAAAGGATGGTTGTACAAACCTGGAAATTCCTGGATTTCTATGATCTCTATCGCGATCATTCCAGAAGAGACTGGACTTCTGATGGAAGCGAGCCTCTTTCCTGCTGACTTGGACTCCGAGTTAACGGAGGATTTCGTTTGAAGGACAATTTAGTCCTTCCGAAATCACCCCTCGAATCCAAGGGACGTCCGTAATCTATTCCCAATTAAATGAGAAACTTGACAGTCATCCGCTCACTAGTACACGATAGAGGTTAATACCATTACCTCCTGGTCCTGCGAGGCTTGCGGAAGGAGAAGCCATGTCCTCCACAGCCCGCACCTGTCTCGGCCAGAATTACGGCCCCTACCTGAGTCGCTACCCTGACGATCTCTAGAGTAAGACCTAGAGGATGCATAGGAACCTCTATAGGAACTTCCCTTGGACGTATTCGTCCCAGAAGTGCCTGTCCTTCTCTTCTCTGCTGAATCCGACTATATGGAAGCGGATTTGAATAGCAGAAAGTCTGAAGCTTTCTTAGTTATCTGATCATAGACTGCGGAAAGCTTGCCGTCAAAGAAAACTCTCCAGAGACCGGAGCGACTCTGAGAAAGTTTTTCACCTTACTATCCACACGCGTGGATGTAACCAGGGCCACGTCATGTCTAACCAACTCCATATTGCCACTAAAAGGATGGAGTTTTACGTGAGGCCCTTGAAAGAACTCTTTAGGAGGTTGTACATCCTAGAATTCTTTTTCCTTTGAGACGTAATGATAACGTTCTGGTAAGGTGATCTGCGTACAATGATGCGTCTAAGCTGACCCTGCTAAACGACATTGTCATTTCCAATGTCGTGGTTGGAATTGACATGGACGACAGTATAAACAATCCTAGGTCCTGACCTGGTCATCTAGATGCAGAGAACTCTCATAATGCTCTGTCCTGCCGTTTCAAAATATTCCTTGAATTGATGAAAGGCAGATGTAGAGCATTTGCCGATAAGAAACCTGACCTGCCCATTTAGGTAGCAAGTTATATAAATATAGCGTCATTCAACAGATCAAATGTCCGTGAGACATATCTGGACTATGTCGGAAACTGAGGGATGATGTCCCTAAACCGATTAAGAATTCTGTGTCTAGTGGCGCTATCAGTCTCTTATCCAGCAACGCAGCATTTTTGGTCTGGAGGAACGTCAGATGATAATGCCGGATGCACTCTACGGCAATTATGTTGTTCCGAAAAGGAAAATACAACTCATCCATATCCCTTTCGCCATCCTGTCGGACCACTTGTAATTCTTGGTCGTCCATGCCTGAACCTGCAGCGGAATGTACCAACCCATCTTACTCGGATAATTCCTGATCCGACAGAGTTACTGTCGGTTGCTGGGATGCTGCGATAATTTGTGCTATCTGCGATAGCATGTCCGTAACGGAGGCCTGTGGAGCTGCGGTCTTACAGGATTTAGCCGCTGGAAGCTCCTTGGACGTTAACTCCTGCATACTTCTTATATGCGAACGTCCGGAGTATGAAGGCCTCGTATCCTTGGCTACTGGATGGTGTGACCTGGTCACCGTAAATCCCTGGTCGGCGATGTTGGTTGAATATCACTGGTCACGTAGTCAAGGTGCGGTCGCGTGTGCTGCTGTGAGGATGAGGAAGCCGAAAGAGCAGTCTCTCCAGACTGTCTATATAACGGAGTGTCCTGAGCGGTGGACGTATGCTCTGACTGAGGAACGTTTTGGACCACAACATATGGGCCAAGATGTTGTAGTACGAGAGAGGGACCTCTCTCACTCGCAGCCCGGATGGACCTGGACGAGCTCTAGGAACTGGACTAATAGGCTTCCTCCATACCATCCTCGTATCCGTCGTCACTGGGTGTGCACATTGTATTTTATAGTGCTCGCATCACCCAAATCTCCTTCCTGGACCGCAACGGACGAACCCGGCTGCTGAGCCATTCGATGAATGGTCACTACACCGGGCGAGCTAGCGGACACCAACACCGTCGATCCTACTTGGGACCCCTTAGGCAATTGACGTATCTGCATGAGCACTTTTACCGCTAGCTCTTCATTTGACTGTGACGACGGAAGCACACTTTACGAAGACATCACGGTAACATCACCTTGTTCATGTTACTCAATGAGACCTGGTCCTACGTAATTATCCGCTGGAAGCTCCAGGGACGTTCATTCCTGCATTTATATAATATGCGAACATCCCAACTGGAAAGGCCTTGGTTAGCAGATGGAGTGACCTGGTCGACGTGTATTCCCTGGTCGGTGAAGCAGGAGCACCAGGACGTTCAATCCTGCATTTATATAATATGCGAACGTCCCCTGGAAATCTGTGGTCACATAGCCAAGGTGCGGTCATGTGTGTTGACATGAGGATGAGGAAGCCAATATAACAGCCACGTCGGACTGTCTATGCAACGGAGCATCCCGAGCAGCAGGAGGAGTGGACGTAAGCTCCAACTAAGCGAACAAACATACAACAACATCACGGCATAGATGTTGATGTAAGAGAGAGGGAGCCTCTCTCGCTCGCGGTCCGGGTGGACCTGGACGAGCTAGCTACTGGAATGACAGGCTTCCTCAGTACTATCCTCGGATCCGTTGTTGGGTGTGCACAATCGATGTTTTATAGTGCTCGCATCACCCAATCTGCTTCCCTGGACCGCAACGGACGAACCCGGATGCCGTTCCATTCGACACCGGGCGGACAAGAGGACGATCAATGCCTTCGTTCCTACTAGGGAACTCTTCGGCAATTGTCGTAATACCTTGAGCACTTTCCGCTAGCCCTAATATTGCAACGACGGAGACACACTTGTTGAAGACATTATGGAAACATCACTCTGCATTCTGAAAAAGAAACTGATAATATAGAGTGAACCTACGGAGAGAGGACCGTAATGGACCCCTCACTGCTAACAAAATACTGTGACACACGTCTGCAACGTTGTCATATCAATCAACACACACAGTGCAAGAATTAGTGCGACTACATTGACTATAAGAAACACAATGAACCTGTGAATTAGAGGAAGATATCCTCGTATTACAATTGAAGAATATTTTTTCAACATGAAAAAATATACCCAGTCATATTACTCGCACTAACCCTTGAAATAAATATACATAATATATTATAATCCATTATTTATTATTTATTTATTGACGTTTTAAGGTCACATATTTATGCACAATGGCTAATCATGACCGTGACAGTTTTACGGGTGGAGGAAGCCGGAGTACCCGGAGAGAACCACCGAGCAACGACGAGCAGCTGCCAGCTCCCCAACATCATAACTTCGCACTGCAACACAGGCATGGTTAGATTGGTTGAAGACATGCGTACCATTGACGTGCAGTACGCCTTAGTACACGGCATCATCGTGCCCCCACGCGGGCAATGGAGATGAAGTGTCTTGCCCAAGGACACAACGTGGTTGCCGCAGGTGGGATTCAAACCGAGGACCTCTCGGCTTGCAGCCTGCACCTCTACCTACTGAGCCACTGCGCTCCCTTATAATCCATTATAACATTTCAAAAGAAAATAATTTAAAAAAAAAAAAAAAAAAAATTTTTGAAAAATTTTTCAGAAGAGCCCAAGTTCCCATTGGGAACAATGAGCCCAAATGGATCCCAAAAAAGCCCAAGTGTGGACAAAAATTTTAAATCATTTCAAAAAATTAATGTAACACTTACGGACAATATTAATGTATCCTGCTATGAACTAAACTAAGCAGAGGACAAGTAATCACTATAAGAAATAACCGTTGTCAACATAGACAAAAAGTGTAAACAAACCGGAAACATGACTCCAGGCACTGATAAACCTGCCCCGAAATCAGTTACCAATGTAAACACTACCTGATGCAAAACAGAGACTTCCAGAGAAGAAAGTGCAGAACATCAGATGGTAGATGCAGACCAAAACGCCTAACCACCCAAGGGTGAGCACGTTAACATGGGGAAAACAACAAAAAATAATTCTGTTTCCAAGCCAAAACTCCCAAGAAAGTTTAGTAATAAACATTACAAAAAATAAGCCAAAAGCATGGGAGAATAGCTAGGGGGGAATAAAGGAAAGGGAGAGAGGAAACACTGATTAAACAATGGAACATTCATAGCAAGAATGACCACAATAAGGTCATGCCTCGAAAATAATTTCGTAAAATAATTATAAGTTACAGCCCTGAACATTTGTTTCCACTGTTTTTTCCTCTCCTCCTTCTAATCCACCATTTCTCTCATAATTATGTGTCTGGCATCCTTAAAACTGAGATTTACAAGCACAAATAACAGTGAAGTGTAACTGTCTTGAGGGCCAAACAAAGAATGATAATTGCGCCAATTTCGAGATCTCCTTGACACTGCGCATGCGCAGTGGAGTAAAAGTATGGAGGACCATACAGGACAGATAATTTTCAGTTTTAGATGCAAATTTTGGGGATTGGGGGGTAAAATTTGCGTTTGGCCCTAGATATTTTAGAGTTAGCACCAGCTAAGTCTGGGTCATTGGTACAGTATAAAAATATCAAGGGGTACATGCTTTCCATAACTGTCACGAAAATATCAAGGGGTACATGCTTTCCATAACTGTCACGAAAAGTCTGCTTGTCAAGAGAGCTAATGTAAACATGGGACCATCTCAATACATTCCTCAATCATATCCACCAAAAAGATTGCAAATGTGTCACAAGAAACTTTCACAATGATGTGTCAAATATGTGGTGCTTAGCAAACTTTGAGTAGTATACTTACCAATGGCCCAGACTAGCTGGTGCTAACTCAAAAATTAATCCAGGGCCAAACACAAATTTTGCCCCCCCAATCCCCCAAATTTGCAAGTAAAATGAAAAATTGATGTCATATCTGGTCCTCCATACTTTTCAGATCTGCGCATAAGCAGTATCCAGGAAGACACCAAAATTGGCGCCAACCATCATTCTTTCTACAGACTGCCTGTTAAATGTTATAGACAGCGGGGAGGTATAAGTGCCCACTCATGGGAGGGGCATATCCGTTTGGGCCATTGGTAAGTATAAAAAATGTACAACTTACTTTAAATTTATAATATTTTTATTCAACAACCAATGGCCCAGACTAGCTGAATCGTAAAAAGGCTGGAGGGCCTAGGACATAAAGGAAAATCCAATCTCTCAATTACTTCAGTAAAGTATATCTCCTACAGGAGAATAGGAGAAGAATAGAATTATATATGTCTTTCTCCTTTCCGAGAAAAGAGAAAGGCATAACACCAACAATGTAATTGAGTATTACATAATATATAATACTCCATTTAATGCCAGCATAACCTGTTATATATAAAGCTAGTCCAGAGAATGAGACTCTTTATACTCATTTAAAAGTGTCCCAGGATTGTTTATTAACGCCTGTCTGACATGCGACATATACAAATGCTTCACAGTCAGCTACACTTTAAAAACAGTACATAAATGAGATATAGTTATTGCTTCACACCGAGCTACACATTAAAACCATCCCAGCACCGACTCAGGACTACTGACACTGGAGGAGGTCTTCCCTTGCTTTTCACTATAAAGCCAGATGATCATAAGGGAAAAAATGCCCCCCACCCTAAATGTAAATGTCCTCAAAACAAAGAGGGCAGTGGAACAGCATCAATGCTGGAACGGACTGCCTAAATAACTATAGATGTAACCATTAATAGAGGACATTCTGAGCAACAGAAAGAGTACCTAAAGATCTAAGGTTACCAGAGATAGACTTTAAATTTCTCAGGTAAAACTTGGTAAATGAAGAGGGCTGTGTCCAGTACGCAGCCTTCATGAGATCAGTAATGGCTATACTGTTAGAATAAGCACAAGAAGTAGACAGTGCTCTAACCTCGTGCACTGACATCTTGTTAACCGAACGTAGATCCGAAGATAGATTTTCATAGGCAATGCGTATTGCCAACTGAATCCATCTAGCGCCCGAATGAACAGAAATATCCTTTCTGTTAGGAATCAAGGAAAGAAAGAAGCATTTTCTTTCTTTTCTAATAAAATCTGATCAACGTTTATAAATGCGCATAGCCCTGACTGGACACTGAAAAGGTCTATGGTTATCCGAGGACGGCAGAGCCTTAATGATAATAGGCTCAGGCCACTTGCAGATGCAAAGGCTAAGAGAAATGCCGTTTTATAGGTCAAGAATTTGAACTCTACAACATCCAACTGCTCAAACAGAGCTTCTTTGAGCTTCAACAGAACCCAAGCCAAATTCCACTTAGGAATTAATCTGAGGGTTCTAGGTCTATTAATAGAGAAATTTCTAACAGCTTGGGCAATGAACTATTTGATACGATAGCCAAGTTATCATGATGAACAAAGACCTGTAGCCCTTAATAATGACAGGCTGCAGTTTGAGAACATAAAATAAGTAGGCCAAGAAATTGGCAATATTTGATATGGACGGATCATAAACGTCTATCGACTGATCCTGACACCAACGGAAGAAAACCCTCCACTTCGCTGGGTAGTTCAACGTAGAGGACGATCTCCTGCAGTTGGAAATTGCACCCGCTGTGCATCCTGTAAACTTTTTCCATGCAAGAAGGACCACACAAGGGAAATATATGAAGGTTAAGACCTTCCGGGTTGTGATGCAGTGCGCGTGACTTCCCCTAATAAAGAAGGTCCTCTCGTGGAGGAAGCTTCTAGGGCTGAAACAGTTAACTGGTTAACCGACCAATAACCAACCGATCACGACTCACGGCAGTATGAGAGTCAACTCCAAAGGGAGAACATGTCTTTTAACAATCTGTGAAACAAACAACGTTGTCAACATGTCAGTTACATTCACAATGATTCAACATCAGTACAGTCAATGTCGCATTCGGGTCTCAATCATTACATTAGTGTTACACGGGCGGTGCATGCTTTGAAGTTTGAGCCTTTGATGTTTGATGTGCAGTTCCCGATCCCGAAATGCTTAGTTTACAGTTGCTGCAGATTTGGACGGATCAAATTTGATATCATTATCACATTAATCCAGTTTAGTCATGGAACGAGATCGTAGGCGCTCCGTAATATGGAAAGTTGGTAAAGGGTTAAGGTATCATGACAAAGTGTCGGCAATGTAATGTGTTGTCCATCCAATTATGTTGCAAAAATGAATACAGAACAGATCATGGAATATCTCGAATTTGAAGAGCCATTTGAAACAAAATATCATACAAGGATTTTTTCTGTTTCGAAATGAGTTGTTGAGGTCTCACTGCATTGATTGATTGACCTGTAAAACCTTACCTGTGTCATGAATATTGAATAAGTAAACTTGTTGATCATGCTATTCTGGTGGGAAATAAATTATATTTTCTGCACCCGATTGGTGGAATCATGAATATTAAACAAGTCAACCTTTGGACCTGGCTCAATCACTTCTTTATATGGCAATTTGGCGATAAATAAATTAATAAATTATTTTCGAGATGTCTGATTGGAACTTCTAGTCACGTGCCACGTAATGCCTGTGTTCTTATTTTTAGTTTGCAATGTGATGTACAGTTTTACTTTACAAACCAAAAACAATAACACATTTCACTCACATATTTCGGATTATTTCCGTGACAGCTATAACATGTGTGTTTAGCATATCTGTGTTACATAACAAGGACAAAAGTATGAATTGTGACAGCTATAACATGTGTGTTTAGCATATCTGTGTTACATAACAAGGACAAGGTATGAATTGTGACAGCTATAACATGTGTGTTTAGCATATCTGTGTTACATAACAAGGACAAGGTATGAATTGTGACAGCTATAACATGTGTGTTTAGCATATCTGTGTTACATAACAAGGACAAGGTATGAATTGTGACAGCTATAACGTGTGTGTTTAGCATATCTGTGTTACATAACAAGGACAAGGTATGAATTGTGACAGCTATAACGTGTGTGTTTAGCATATCTGTGTTACATAACAAGGACAAGGTATGAATTGTGACAGCTATAACGTGTGTGTTTAGCATATCTGTGTTACATAACAAGGACAAGGTATGAATTGCAATTTCTTTATATCTGTGATTATATCTTTAATCAAAATCCTCTAAGTGAGAAGCCTTGGAATTCCCAAAATTTTCGAAGAAAACACGATTAATTCCCTTGACCCGGTGACGTTAAGTGTAAAATTGTACCCCACCTTTTTCCAAAAAGCTTTTCACAAGACTATGGTAATATTTAACAACAATTTACCGATTAACCACAGTTATATATCGCGGTTAACTGGTCATGAAAATCCCGTAACCGTTTCAGCCCTAGAAGCTTCCGGGGAACATCCCATAACAGACACCCGAGAAGACTGATCCAAGGTTTCTGTGACGACAGAGGTGCTACTAGCAGAATTTGCAACAAGACTGTGTGATCTTTAACAGAATCTGCTGAATCAACGGAGTTGGAGGATACGCATATCCTATCATTTTGTCCCATGAGATCGACAGAGCGTCTACTGCGTGTGCTAGATGGTCTGGGCATGGCGACACAAATGTCGGTAACCGTTTGTTCAGGTGCATCACAAACAAATCTATCATGGGACGATCCCACCAGTAGCAAATCTGCCTGAATATTTGCTTGTTGAGAGTCCACTCCGATGACAACAGGTGACCTTTCCGAGAGAGCACAAGTCTACTAGTACATTCAGACAATCCGGTATATGAAGGATAGAAAGATGAACATGATGATTCATGACGTATAGGAGAATCCTCTCCGTTAATTCCCATAAATGAATTGAATGAGTGCCGCCTTGGTTCCTGATGTAAGCTACTACTGTTGAATTGTCCGCCAAAATTTGAACATGGACGTTCGCTATTATGTGTATCCAATGTTGAAGAGCTAGCCATATTGATATCATCTCTTTGTTGTTTATGTGCTTCTGTAGGAACCAAGGGTCCCAAAGACTCTGACACTTCAAGTCTGCGGGACTTAGGGATGTGCCTCAACCCATCTGACTCGCATCCGTCATAATTGTGAAAGCCGGATCCGGCAGTTGCAGCGAAACTCCCTGAGTAAACCACTGAAGATCTGCCCAGATCTGACTCCGGTCCATCGGAATAAGATCTGCAGCTGCTCCGCACAGCCCCATCAGTCGCATGAATTCCCTCACTGTTAACAGAGCTAGATCCGACTTTTTCTCATTTACAATGAACCCGAGACGTCGGAGTAATAGAAGCAGACTCTGAACATCGTTCTGAAGAATAATTCTGTTGCCGTATCTCTGCAGAATGTCGTCCAAGTAAGCTAACGATACCACAGATGAATGAGCTCGGAAGTATGACATTACCGAGTTCACTATTCGAGTGAATGCCCAGGGAGCCAGGTTCAGACCAAAGCACATTGCTCTAAACTGATAAACCTTCCAGTGTACGGCGAACCTCAGGTACTTTCTGAATGCTGGATGTACCAGGACATGAAAGTACACATCCTTTAGATCTATGCTTGCCGCATAGTCGTTCACACGAATGCTCGCTCTTACCAACCGAATGGTCTCCATATAGAATTTTGGAGCCACGATAAGCTTGTTTATCCAGCTCAAGTCTATTATCGGTCGGAACGAGCCGTCTGGCTTTGGTACGAGGAACAGGTGACTGTAAAAACCCTTTGAATCTTGATTCTCGACGATCTCTATTGCTTCCTTTAATAAGAGAGCCTGTACCTTCGCTAGGAAGATTTATCCAACTCAGACATCTTGTTAGTGGGGATTTTGCTCAGAATGATAGCCGTAGGCCATCCAAGACTACACTTCTCACCCACTGATATTCCGTGTCTGCTATCCAGTTTCTCGCGAAGTTTGATAACCTTCTGCCAACTGGCTAGCAACAGAGGTCTTGAACATCACCTGTATGACCTGCAAGGCTTACAGCCAGAGAAACTACATCCTCCCTGAGAAGAACCTCGTCCCGTAGGCCTAGGGGTGTCTGACCAATAGTCCCAATCAGACCTACGCACCTTTCCCGAGTCGCTATATTGATGACCTCCAGAGTAATTGTAAGAGGGTTTCTTGTACCCTCGTGAAGAGTTCCCTTTTGACATTTTAGACTTTGAACGTCCTCCTTTACTCTTGTCTGCAGAAGCGGGTTGCTGAGATGAAGACTTCAATAGCAGAGCACTTGACGCTTTCCTAGTAGCCTGTTCTTAGACTAACGAAAGCTTGTCATCAAAAATATTATGTCCAGAGACCGGAGCGACACAGAGAGAGCTTTTCACCTTGTCATCTATAAGTGATGACGACGCAAGGGCAGCATCACGACTGATTAACTCCAGATTAGCCACTGTTAGGGTGGAGTTATATGTGGTATACATAATTGCCCTGGAAAGAACTCTAAGAGCGGTACGAACGTCCTCAAATTTCTTCCCATTGAGACATTGCACCAATGCTCTGGTAAGGTGATCTGCATAGGACATTGCATCCAAATTTGCTCTATTTGATGCAGGTAAGGATACATCTAGATCCCCAACCTGCTCATCCAAACACAGAAGATCTCTCTGAACATCTTCTCCAACCGTTTTAAGTGAACGTGTTTCAAGAAACGGTATCTTTATGGAAGATGGAGAAACTGCCTTTTTTCCTCGCACTCAAGAGGTTGAATACGGTGTCGTCTACATGGCCGAAGACCTGCGACACCTGTCTAGACAGAACCGGAAAAGAAAGTACTTCTTCCTTTCTCTGAATAAAGTCTGCATCCAACGACGCCAGCGGTTTCTCTCTTGTTATCACAGAATTCTGATTCGGCAGAACAAATTCAGGGTAGTATTGATGGATGAAATCCATAGCAACTGTGTGCTGTTCCGAAAGGGAAGGGTAATCCTCTTCCTTATCCCTTTCACCAGTTGCGAATCTCGGACCATTGCATCTGCGTGAACAGATGACTGGACCGACCCAGCACCGTCCGACAGCTCAGGTTCTGAGTCTGAGGGAGGTTGCTCCTGCACTTGCTGGGAAGCTGAGTTCAGCTGCGCAATCTGCGACAGCAAGTCCGTCATCGAGGCCTGAGGGGCAGCGGTCTTCTGTTTCTTAGCTGCTTGCTGCTCCTGGGATGGCATATCGGAGATGGATCTCTTCTCCAAACGTCCTGATGATCGAGGCCTCATCTCCCTAGCTACCGGATGGTCTGACTTCAGGGGCGAAGAGTGGTCCCTTCTTCATGCAGCAGGCTGGATATCCGAAGTCGGGTGGCTAGGATGCAGTCATGTATGCTTTATATTCGAAGCAGAAGAAGCCATGACTGTAGCCAAGGCTGGCTGCAATTTAGACGGAGTGTAACGAACAGCCGGTATGGACGTGTGCTCCGGCCACTTAAGTTCTTCACCATAACATCTGGCCCCAGATGTTGCTGGGATAGAGAGGGACCTCTCCCACTCATGGCCCTTTCAGACCTCGACGAGCTTCCCAAAACACTTGCTGGCTTCTTCCCTAGTTCTGTCATCAATGGGTGAGCATGTTTAGATTTTAAGGTGCGGAGTAACCGCTTCACCAGTCGAGCTAGCTGCTGGCAAAGGATTAAAACCACTGCCCAGTGGGTTTATCCCTTGCCTAATATTCAGGAACACCTTAGCAGCTAGCTCTGTTTGCTCATCAGAGCGCGACGACGGTAGCACACTTTTGGTAGGTGTCACATAACCATCACCATGTTCTTGTTCCTCTAAAAAAAAAAATGAGAAACTTGAATGACTCTGTGGCGAGAGAACCGGCATTGGCCTCTCACCGCTAACAACATTTTGTGACATCCGCGTCCAACGTTTGTCATCCCAATCAACACATGTAGGACAAGAAATCATTGGAGTACACTGACTACAAGCAAGGCAACAAGCATGTAAATCTGATGAAGACTTCCTCATCTTAAATTTTGAGCAATAAGCTTTCATAATTAATCAAACAAGGTCGATTGAATTTCCACCAGCTCCACAATAAATATATGATAAAGATACATAATTAAGCAACAATCAAAATACAAATCGGAAAATTCATTTCAAAAAATCTTTCGAAAAAATTGCAAAAGCCCAAGTTCCCAAAGGGAACATGAAGAGCCTAAGGGTATCCCGATAGAGCCTAAGTGTGAACAAAAATCCAAAAAATATTGCTACACTACCGGAATATTAAAACATGTATCTTACAACAATCCTACAGTAATAATAAGTAGATACTATATATATTTTTAGGACGTTACCAATGCAAACAATGTCAAGGAAAAAAATGGAAACAAGACCTTAGGCACTGAATAAAAAAGGCCCGAAGTCAGTTACAAATTTTAAAGCTACCAGCTGTAAAGCAAGACCTTCAGATGAAGAAAAAACGATACATCGGATAGAAGATTCATGACCTAAATGACCCAACACCCCTGGGTTGAGGAAGGAACCATGGAGATAAACAGAATAAACATTCTGTAATATACATTAGACTCCCAAGAAAATTAATAAAATTTTTCAGTCAAAACTAGGGGTACTGTGAGCAATCTCACAAAGTGATACCCCCCGCACCTGAAATGTATAAGTTAGATTATCTCCCCTTGGAAATGTCAGAACGGAATTATATTGCTTCATGCACATCTTCATATGGAGTTCTTCCATTGTGTAAAGTTTCATGAAAATTCTTCACACGGTTTAGGAGGAGTTGCGCTTATAAGGATGGACTGCGCCTGAAATTTATAAGTTAGATTATCTCCCCTTGGAAATATCAGAACGGAATTTTATTACTTCATGCACATCTTCATATGGAGTTTTTCCATTGTGTAAAGTTTCATGAAAATTCTTCAAACAGTTTAGGAGGAGTTGCGCTTATAAGGATGGACAGATGGACAGATGGACAGACGTCCGGACAGACGTCTGGACAGACGTATGGACAGACGTATGGACAGATGTACGGACAGGGTGATTCCTATATACCCCCCCCCCCCAAACTTTGTTTGCAGGGGGGGGGGGGGGGGTATAATAAGCCAAAAAGGGCTTCAAGGAAGGATTGGGAAGGAACACTTAACAAACAGTGGATAAATCGTTAGCAAGAATGATGATGTCAGGCACATGTCCCAAAATTGGGAAACATGAAATAATTTTGATAAAACTTGTAAAGTTACAGCCTTGAACGTTCCTAACCACCGCTGTTCACTTCCATCATCCAATTATGTTCTTGGATCCACCAATTTTACCATTGATTTGTTTCTGGCATCCTCAAGAATGAGATTTAAAAGCACAGATGTCAGTTCATTGTTGCAGACTTTAGGGCCAAACAAAGAATGGTGGTTTGCGCCAATTTCGGTGTCTTCCTGGATGCTGCGCATGCGCAGATCTGAAAAGTATGGAGGACCAGATAGGACATCAATTTTTCAGTTTTCCATGCAAATTTTGGGGATTGGGGGGCAAAATTTGTGTTTGGCATTGGATTCATTTTTGAATTAGCACCAGCTAGTCTGGGCCATTGGTTGTTTATAAAAATACTAGATCCTTCCAATGATGGACCCTTCTGTATTACTAGGGGCTTCCTTTCAAAAATCAAAAGGTAACTAGATCCTTCCAATGATGGGCCTTTCTGTATTACTAGGGGCTTCCTTTCAAGAATCAAAAAGAAACTAGATCCTCCAAATGATGGACCTTTCTGTATTACTAGGGGCTACCTTTCCAGAATCAAAAGGCAGCTAGATCCTTCTAATGAAATGATGAACCTTTCTGTATTACTTGGGGCTTCACTTTCGAGAATCAAAAGGCAACTAGATCCTTCCAATGATGGACCTTTCTGTATTACTTGGGGCTTCACTTTCGAGAATCAAAAGGCAACTAGATCCTTCCAATGATGGACCTTTCTGTATTACTAGGGGCTTCACTTTCGAGAATCAAAAGGCAACTAGATCCTTCCAATGATGGACCATTCTGTATTACTAGAGGCTTCCTTTCAAGAATCAAATGGCAACTAGATCCTTCCAATAATGGACCTTTCTGTATTACTAGGGGCTTCACCTTCGAGAATCAAAAGGCAACTAGATCCTTCCAATGATGGACCATTCTGTATTACTTGGGGCTTCACTTTCGAGAATCAAAAGGCAACTAGATCCTTCCAATGATGGACCATTCTGTATTACTAGGGGCTTCCTTTCAAGAATCAAATGGCAACTAGATCCTTCCAATGATGAACCTTTCTGTATTACTAGGAGCTTCACTTTCGAGAATCAAAAGGCAACTAGATCCTTCCAATGATGGACCTTTCTGTATTACTTGGGGCTTCACTTTCGAGAATCAAAAGGCAACTAGATCCTTCCAATGATGGACCTTTCTGTATTACTAGGGGCTTCACTTTCGAGAATCAAAAGGCAACTAGATCCTTCCAATGATGGACCATTCTGTATTACTGGGGGCTTCCTTTCAAGAATCAAATGGCAACTAGATCCTTCCAATAATGGACCTTTCTGTATTACTAGGGGCTTCCTTTCAAGAATCAAAAAGAAACTAGATCCTTCCAATGATGGGCCTTTCTGTATTACTAGGGGCTTCCTTTCAAGAATCAAAAAGAAACTAGATCCTCCAAATGATGGACCTTTCTGTATTACTAGGGGCTTCCTTTCGAGGATCAAACAGCAATTAGATCCTTCCAATGATGGGCCTTTCTGTATTACTAGGGGCTTCCTTTCGAGGATCAAACAGCAACTAGATCCTTCCAATGATGGGCCTTTCTGTATTACTAGGGGCTTCCTTTCAAGAATCAAAAAGAAACTAGAGCCTTCCAATGATGGGCCTTTCTGTATTACTAGGGGCTTCCTTTCAAGAATCAAAAAGAAACTAGATCCTCCAAATGATGGACCTTTCTGTATTACTAGGGGCTTCACTTTCAAGAATCAAAAGGCAACTAGATCCTTCCAATGAGACTATTCTGTATTACTAGGGACTTCCTTTCAAGAATCAAATGGCAACTAGATCCTTCCAATAATGGACCTTTCTGTATTAGTAGGGGCTTCACTTTCAAGAATCAAAAGGCAACTAGATCCTTCCAAATGGTGGACCTTTCTGTATTTGTAGGGGCTTCCTTTCAAAAATCAAAAGGCAACTAGATCCTTCCAATGATGGACCTTTCTGTATTACTGGGGGCTTCACTTTCAAGAATCAAAAGGCAACTAGAACCTTCCAAGGATTGGACCTTTCTGTATTACTAGGGGCTTCAGTTTCAAGAATTAAAAGGAAACTAGATCCTTCCAATGATGGACCTTTCTGTATTACTAGGAGCTTCACTTTCAAGGATCAGAAGGCAACTAGATCCTTCCAACGATGGAGCTTTCTGTATTACTAGGGACTTCACTTTCAAGGATCAAAAGGCAACTAGATTCCTCCAATGATGGACCTTTCTGTATTACCTGGGGCTTCCTTTCCAGAATCAAAAAAGAAACTAGATCCTTCCAATGATGGACCTTTCTGTATTACTAGGGACTTCCTTTTCAGAATCAAAAAGAAACTAGATCCTTCCAATGATGTACCTTTCTGTATTACTGGGGACTTCTTTTCAAGAATCAAAAGGCAACTAGACATTCCTAATGATGGACCTTTCTGTATTACTTGGAGCGTCGCTTCCAAGAATCAAAAGGCAACTTGACCTTCCAAATGATGGACCTTTCTGTATTACTAGGGGCTTCACTTTCAAGAATCAAAAGGCAACTAGATCCTTCTAATGATAGACCTTTCTGTATTACTAGGGACTTGCATATAGAGTTGGTAGGTTTTTACGGCTATACTAAGTGCATAACCAATAGAAAATTGTGTCCAACAACTCTTCCACCTGTACTCTTTCACATTGGCATGAATGGTTAAAGTCGAAGTCAGGGTAGGCTTGCTGTCAGGCAAGTAGGTAGGCAGACAAGCAGAGTGATTGACTGCATATCATATTATTCCAGCCATAATTTCTGGAAATCCATATCTACGTCTCTGAAATCATGTGTGCAAGGTTAGGTTAGAAATCAACAGCATCATAGCAATACTGTTTAGCAAATAGTGCCAGCACACATTTATGAAATCTGTTTCAATAATGAAAGTGTCAATGACACTGTAGCTCAACTTAGCAAACTTGAACTTGGAAAGTTATAAATGAAATGGCAAAATTGAAGATCATTGGTACCAATGTTATTTGATGAAATTTCAACATAACAGCATTGTGTGCGCATACCGTCAGAGTAATCCATGCATTTTTAAATGTAAACTGTAAGACTGGCTAAAGGAAGAATGTTGATACACAAACTCAGTATGTTCAGAGGTTATTGTAAATGGCAACTTTTTTTACAGAAATGAATGCTAATCAGTAGCTCTTATCTAAAGGTCTTGCCCAATGAGCACACCAAGTTCAAAAACAATCCTATGATAAATGTGGCCTGTAGGCCATGTCAAAGAATATTGATGCACAAATGCAATAAATTCAAAGATTGTTGCTAACAGCAACAGTTTTTGATGGAAATGAAAAGAAAATCAATAGCTCCTATCTTTGTCACCCTGCATAAGCATGCAAAGTTTCAAAACAACCTGATAATGAATGTGCCCTCTGAGGCATGCCAAAGGAAGATGTTAATGCACAAATGCACTAAGTAGAAGATCATTGCTTGTGGCAATGGGATTTTTTGGGTTTTTTTGGGAGGGGGGGGGGATGGAAATTCATAAATATACCCTGCAGAGAATGCAAAAGGGATAAGTTGATGCACAAATGCAGTAAGTTCAAAGGCTGGTGATAATGACAATAATTTTTTTATGGAAATGAAAAAAAGAAATAGCTCACATCTAGAGGTCACCCCGAACACACATACCAAGTTTCAAAGTGATCCGATCATAAATGTGCCCTGAAGGGTGTGTTAAAGGGAAATACTGAGGTCTAACTAAACTAAGTTCAAAGGTCAGCGGCAACATTTTTTGACAGAAATGGAAGAAAATTGACAGCTCCCATACAGATGTCACCCCACACAAGCAAACCAAGTTTGCAAGCGATCCAATCATAAATGTGCCCTGCAGGGTGTGTCAAAGGGAAATATTGATGCTTAACTGCACTAAGTTTTTACTAAGCTCATCAAAGGTCATTTTCTGTGACAATATTTTTTAATGGAAATCGAAGAAAATCTATAACCCCAAACAAGCATACAAAGTTTCAAACTGATCTGATTATAAATGTGCCCTGTAAGACATGTCAAAGGAATATATTGATGCCTGTCTAAACTAAGTTCAAAGATCGTTGCCAGCAGCAACATTTTTTGATGGACGGAAATGGAAGAAAATCGATAGCTCCCATCTAGAGGTCCCCCAAACAAGCATGCCAGGTATCAAAGCAATCCGATCATAAATGTGCCCTGTAGGGTGTGCCAACTGGAAATATTGAGGTCTGACTAAACTAAGTTCTAAGAATGTTGGCCGTGGAAACATTTTTTGAGGGAAACGGAAAAAAATCGACAGCTCCCATCTAGAGGTCACCCCAAATAAGCATGCCAGGTTTCAGAGCAATCCGATCCTAAATGTGCTCTGTAGGGTGTGCCAAAGGGAAATATTGAGGTCTGACTAAACTAAGTTCTAAGAATGTTGACCGCGACAACATTTTTTGACGGAAACAGACGAAAATTGATAGCTCCCAAATAGATGTCACCCCAAACAAGCATGCCAGGTTTCAAAGCAATCCAATCATAAATGTTCCCTGCAGGGTGTGCCAAACGGAAATATTGAGTCTGACTAAACTAAGTTCTAAGAACGTTGGCTGTGGCAACATTTTTTGACGGAAATGGAAGAAAATCGACAGCTCCCATCTAAAGGTCACCCCAAACAAGCATGCTAGGTTTCAAAGCAATCCGATCATAAATGTGCCCTGTAGGGTGTGCCAAAGGGAAATATTGAGGTCTGACTAAACTATGTTCTAAGAACATTGGCCACGGCAACATTTTTTGATGGAAATTGAAGAAAATCGATAGCTCCCATCTAGAGGTAACACCAAACAAGCATACCAAGTTTCAAAGTGATCTGATCACAAATGCGACCTGTGAGGTGTGCCAAAGGAAATTGTAGACGTACGTACGTACTTATGTATGTACGTACGTCGACATACAAGAAGTGATGGCAATAGCTCAGCTTGACTTTGTCAAGTTGAGCTAAAAATCAGTAAAAGAAGGTTAAAGAATATTTTGAAAACGAGAACAAAGTGAGCAGGGTCTCAAGAGAAATACCCCCTTTGCCGTTCAGCCATCTGAAGGTGATTTAATGAACCCTTTACCAATCGAAATGGACAAAGCCAGCCAGCATTATTATACAAAAATCTCCATTCAATTTCAAATTTTATGTTTTGAATTTTTCTCTCAAAAACAAGCTTATGACTCCTCATTGGAACGAGCTCATTGAGCTCACTCTAATGAGGGGCCATAAGCTATGTTTTCAGGAGACAATGAAGTTATAGCTTCCTATACAAACAAAAAATAAAGTTATTGCATGGAAACCAAAAATATATTTATAGTAACAGTGATCTTGACCTTTGACCCATTGACCCCAAATGCAATCCCAATGACCGACATCTCAAATGCAACCACAGTATGAAGTTATAGCTTTGTACACAAAAGAAAACTAAAGTTATTTCATGGAAACCAAAAATTCTATTTATGGTAAAAGTGACCTTGACCTTTGACATATTGACCCCAAATGCAATCCCAATGATCAACACTTAAAATGCAATCACAATATACAGTTATAGCGAAAACTAAAGTTATTGCATGAAAAACAAAAATCTATTTATAGTAACAGTGACCATGACCTTTGACCTTTTGACCCCAAGTGCAATTCCAACGATCGACATCTCAAATGCAACCACAATATGAAGGTATAGCTTTGTACACAAAAGAAAACATAAGTTATTGCACGGAAACCAAAAATGAAAAAATTTATAGTAATTTATATATTTTTTATACTTACCAATGACCCAGATTTAGCTGGTGCTAACCCAAAAATATCTAGGGCCAAACACAAATTTTGCCACCAATCCCCAAAATTTGCATGCAAAACCGAAAATTAGAAGTCCTATCTGGCCCTCCATACATTTTACCCTCCGTGCATGTGCTGACGCCAGGAAGACACCAAATCCGGAGCCAATAAATCATTCTTTGTAGAAAAAAAGATTGTAATAATTCAGCGGGGGTGTATGAGTGCCCAGTACTGCCCACTCATGGGAGGGCCATTCCCGTCTGGGTCATTGATAAGTATAAAAAATATATAAATTACTATAAATTTTTTCATATTTTTATACTGTAATCAATGACCCAGACTTAGCTGAATCGTAAAAAGGTAGAGGGCCTAGAACTTCCGAAATAGTAAATCAACATCAATCAAATGCTTCAATCCACGATGAAGAAATTTGAATTTACATGTATGTCTCTTAATAATAGAAGAGACATATCCTAATATGGATCCCAATTATGTAAATCCTAAATCTAAGCATAAAATAATGTTAATTAGGATGTAACAAATAAACCATTTTTGAGACTAGTATGGACTAGGCCCTAAAAATTATTATGGCATACTGAGAATGAGAGAAAATTTCCCATAAACCGACGCCACACAATAATACTGCAGCTGATCGCCGAACATAGTACGGATAAGACAGCTTCCTCAATAGTTACATACCCCATAAGGCAAAGAAGTGGACAAACTGACCCCTCCCCCACACTTTTTTTTAACATATCTTCAAAAGAAAGAGGGGAGAGCTCTGGAATCAATAAGCAGAACCCAGAAATGATATAAATATCGATCAGGCACTCAAAAAATTAATTCATGAATAATAAATGGTGCTTAACGCCAGCCACTTCACAAGCCAAGGCTATAGCGATGATTTTGGTAAATAACATTATCCGCTACAAAATATGCACTGCAGACGCCGTATACAGGCACGACGAAATCAGTGAGAAAACAATTATAACATATACATACAAAAGCGGGATAAGATGAACAATCTCTGCAGAGAAAACACGCTTCAAGATCATTCACAGGAGGCCTCTGTAATATTAAATCCAGTAAAACACTCTCCAACGTGTACTATTTGGTATCTACAACTATAAACACGTGAGAATATGCGATTTGAGAACTGACAAAATAGAGACCAGGATCTAGCAATGGAGGTAGGTGTGATAAACCAGCTCCAAAATCAGAAAATAAATACTGGAAATAAATGCAACAGAACTGCATGTATGCCTATGAGGGTGCCATCCAACACGACCCAGACGCAAAGTATGTATGGGGGGAATTTGAATATATGTTGAAACCTCCTCACCCACATTACTTAATCATTGCTGGTGTAGCCAGCAATAATATAGTGACCATAAAGCTCTTTCACGTCTGAAATACTCCGTAATGCCACTGAGAGCAGAGAATGACGTGAAGAATAAAACTTCCCTTAAAGAAGAAAACCGTCTAATGGGGAAGCTTCTGGCGAATGCTCAATAGCAGACCCCATAAACTCAATGAAATCAATAGAAACAAATGAATTGAAGGATACACATATCCTATCATTCATTCCCATGAAAACGGCTGAGCGTCACTGTATGCGCTCAAAAGCCTTATACTAGCGTCACAAATAATGGAAACTATTATTCCCCTTCGCCAAAAACTTAACTATCCTGAAGAGATCCCACATAAGATCATATAGTAGCCAAACAGTTAGAATAAGCACAAGATATAGCCAGCGCTTACTTATGCACTGAAATCTTAAGCACTGACTGCTAATTGGAAGATAAAATAACCCAAGCAGTACGAATAGCTAACTGACTTATTTAACAATAGAATGAACATAAACGTCCCTTCAATTGAAAAATAATGACAAAAGAAGAGTTACTTCTTTTCTGATAAACTCTGATCTGCGTTTATAAATACATGAACTGAAAAAAAATTTGATGATGTAACATAAACAATGAGACATCATTGAATATGCGATTTCCAATAACCGAGGGTCCCCAAGATCCCTGCATAGAGAGACCCTCAGACTCAGGATTGTAACGCAATATATGAACTCACGTCTGAAATAATTGAGAAAACCATAATATATGCCCAAACTTGACCCTATGTTAAAAGATTCTGTAAAACAAAACAGGTCAAGAGGGAAAAAACGTCTACCACTCCAGTTAATAACTGGAGTAGACATCTGTGTAAGCGACCCATCGAAATAACATTCCAAGCCGCTCCACACAACTCCATCTGGGCCATAAAACTATCGCTGTTAATGCGTCAGATAACAGATAAAAGCGAGCCAAACAGCTGGTTAATTCGCTCTGTGAAACAACAGATGAACCAGCCAAATAAATAGTGGGATACGTGTATCCTATCATAAATCCCATGAGACATTATCTATATCACAAAACAAGTGATCTAAAGAACTTTTCTCGCTACAATTGCCGAACGTTCGCTTTTCGACTGAAAAGATAATCATAAATAACCTAATTATCCACTTCCAGTCAAAATCTGCCGGACCGAGCTCTATAAGAGCCTCAAACCACAGGCTCAGGGGAGTCTGGTCAGTAACTCAGTCTGATGAGAAACCAATATCCAAGTGGCTGTATAGACAATCCTAAAGAAATAAAAATAGGAGAGATACCTATACCCTCGTTATGAGCCCTTATAGGCAAATTGAGTCTAGGACAAACTCTCCTACTCTTACTGTTGGTGTGGTCGATTAGACCCCAACTTAAAGAGTCGAGTATAGATGCTTTCTTGTAGATTAATCCTACAAAATGAAAGCTTACCATCAAAGACTTAGGTATACCTATACCTTGGCTATGAGTCCTTATAGACGATCTGAGTCTAGGACAACCTCTCGTACTCTTTCTGTTGGTGTTGGTACATTAGACCCCAATTTAAAGAGTCGAGAATTGATTCTTACCATAAAGACTAGAGTTGGAAGACTAAAGCGACCTATGGCAAGTTTTTCACCTAGTCAAATGCAAAGATGAAGACACAAGGCTTTGTTGCATCAGAATAACTCCCACTTAACATTAGTTAAGACAGAGATATATAAATACTAGGTCTGGATAGAATTTTAAAAGGTATAAACGACCACAAAATTCCTTTCCATATAGATGATGTGTCACAGTACTTAAAATTAAAGTACATAAGACCATGAGACTAAATTCGCTCTAAGAAATTATCTTCTCAATTGCGTCCGAGCGAACAGCTAAATGATGAAGGTAAGGCTAAAACTAGGATCTTAGCCTGCTTAATCAATGCAGAGGAACTCTCCACATCTTCCCCTGTTGTTTTTAAAAGTATGTGAACAATCACAAACGATTAAAAATACAGAGGAAGAAGAAGCTGAATTACTTTTTCCTGCAGTAAGTTAAATATGGTGTCGTCTACACAATCGAAGACCTGTGACACCCGTGTAGACTTAACCGGAAAGAGATCTTACTCTGCTCTTTACCCAGATGAAGTCAGCGTCCAACTACGTTAGCGGTTTCTCATAATTGCTCGCAGCATTTTGATTCACTGGAACAAGTTCAAGGAAATGATAATGTATGGTATCTATATTATCCAAGAGTTGTTCCGGAAGGAAAAGTTATCCTTTCCATCATACATTCAAATCAGTTAGAATCACAGTCACCAGCATCTAAACCGGCAGGTGACTGGACCAAATAAGCACCATGCAACAGCTCAAGATTTTAGGGTGCCGTTGAGTGCTTCTGGTTTAGCAGGAATACTGCGATTAGCTGCGCAACTGCGACAGCAAGTCCGTTACAGAGGCCTGAGAAGCAGCGGTCATGAATAGCCTCTTTGCCAGCTGCTCCTAGGACAGGGAGTCCAATATAGTTATTACTGCGGACGACCCAATCAATGAAGCCTCTTCTCCTTGGCTACTAGATGGTGCGACTTTGTTCACAAAAGATGGACCTTTTGACGATGCAGACTGGAAATCCTGAGTCACTTAGCCAAGGTGCGGTCAGGAGTGCTTGGTAGACACTAAAGAAGCTGTAGCCATCCCCGGCTAAGAATTGAACTAAGCGTACCGGACAATAGCTATGAACGTAAGCTCTGACTGACGCAAGTTCCTACCAACAACACCCAGCTCCAGATGATGTTGAAAGAGAGAGAAGGGTCTCCCTCTTGCTCACGGTCTGGACGAGCGTACCCCAGAACTTGCCGTCTTCTTCCTTCCATCAACACTGGGTGAGCATGATTCGATTAAACAGTGCTTGCTACACCCTTATTCTCTCTCAACTGCCACGGACATACCCGGCATCACATCACCTACATAAGAGTGAGATCTGCCGGTTGAGCTAGCTGTAGACAAGGGACATAAACCTCTTTTGAAGCCTAGCCCTTGTCTAAAATCATTGAGCACTTTTCCACTAGCTTTAAATACAATGCATATGCGACACATCCAGAGTCACGGTCCTTGTATTCAATCTTAACCATTTCACCGGCGTCAGGGAACTGAAACCACTCATCGGGTTTATAGCCCTGTGCAATATAAAGATCACTTTATCCGTTATGTAGAGGAAACCATAAGACTAGCCAACCCCGGCTGCCTATTAGACGGGACGTCCCGGACAGGAGGCATGGACGTATACTCCGACTGACGCAAGTTCCTACCAACAACATCTGTCCCCAGATGATGCTGTAAGAGAGAGAGGCCTCTCTCTTGCTAGCGGTCCTGGATGACCTGGACAAGCGTACCTCAGAACTTGCCGGTTTCCCCCTTCCGTCGTCGCTGGGTGAGCATATCATATTGTTCGCTTCACCCTATATCATCTCCTAGCCCGGATCGTATACACCCGGCATCACAGTTCTCAGAGGCCTGAGTAACTACTTCACCAGTCGAGCTAACTGGCGACAACAGACTTGTGCGGTCGTGTGTGCTTTTCGAACATAGAGGAAGCTATAAGACTGGCCGACCCCGGCAGTCTATGGAAGGAGCACCTCGTGGACGGAAGTTCCAACTGACACAAGTTCCTACCAACAACCTCTGACCCCAGATGTTGTTATAAGAGAGAGGGGCCTCTCTCTTGCTCGCAATCACAGAAGACCTGGACGAGCATAACTCAGAACTTGTCTGACAGAAACAAGTTCCTACCAACAACCTCTGACCCCAGATGTTGTTATAAGAGAGAGAGGCCTCTCGCTTGCTCGCGATCACGGAAGACCTGAACGAGCATACCTCAGAACTTGTCTACTTCCTCCTTCCTGTGCTTCCTCCTTTCCGTCATCGCAGGGTGAGCATGTTCGTATCTTTCTAGTGCTCGCTACACCCTTATTCCTCTTCTCGACCACTACGGACATATCCGGAATCACATCACCCACATACGAGTGAGATCTGCCGGTTGAGCTAGCTGGCGACAAGGTCATCAATCCTACTAAGGATCTTGGCACTTGTCTCATTCCTTGAGCACTTTTGCCGCTAGCTCTTCATTGATTTGCGACGATGGCAGCACACGCCTTGACCACGGCACGAAGCCACACCATGTTCTTGTTCCTCTGTAAATAGAAACTAAAAAGCTATAGTGACATTTTGACGAGAGATCCAGCCAAGTCCCCCCGCCGCGAAAGGACCGATAGTGTTCACTCGCCTAACACAAACCATGACGCCTGTCATTCAGATTATCAAATCTGACACATGGAGTTGAATTAGTGGCAGTACATCAAGTAAACTCATTACAATGACCAAGTAAATAAAGGAAAGGTTTCCTCTATTTGCCATACTATTAGATAAATATAATTACCTAAATACTAATATATGTCATTGTACTACCACCAAATCTACATATAATATAACATTAAAATATAATCAATGAAACGAATATATCCAAAAGAAAAACTCTTTCAAAAATAAAATAAAAATCTTTGAAAAAATTTTCCTAATATAAGAGCCCAAGTTCCCAAAGGGAACGATGAGCCCAAAAAAGCCTAAGTGTGGACAAAATTATAAAATCTGTGTAAAATGAACTACCACACTATCAGAATATTTAATGTTACTTACAACTGTTGTTCCTAAACAAAAATAGGAAACTACCTAGAGTAATGTAATGTAAACAAAACACCGGAATCAAGACCCCAGGCAACACGGCCTGAAGTCAGTAACAGAAACAAGACTATCCGATGTAAAGCAAGATCTTCCTCAAAAGAAAAAACGATACATTGGATGTATGATGCATGACCAAAACGCCCGAACACCGTAAGGATGAGGACGTAACCCGGGGGATGTACAGAATAATCTTCTGTATAAAACATTAAACTCCCAATAAATTTTATAAAAATTTTTTATTAAAACAAGCCAAAAAGCTTGGGAGCTTAACTGGGGGGATCAAGGGAAGGTAGGGAAGGAATACTAAATAAACAGTGGACAGATCATAATCAATCAGTGATAACGTCAGGCTCATGTCCCGAAATTAGGGAACATGAACTAATTTTTATAAATATTATAAAATTACAGCCCTGAACATTTCAAACCACCGTTTCTTCCTTCCTTCATCCAGTTCTGTCCTTGGATCCACCAATTTAACCATTGATTTGTGTCTGGCATCATTATTAATTGAGATTTAAAAGCACAAATATCAGTTTGTTGTTATCTGACAAGGGCCAAACAAAGAATGATTTATTGGCGCCAGATTCGGTGACTTCCTGGCATCTGCGCATGCACAGAGGGTAAAATGTATGGAGGGCCAGATAGGACTTCTAATTTTCGGTTTTGAATGCAAATTTTTGGGATTGGTGGCAAAATTTGTGTTTGGCCCTAGATATTTTTGGGTTAGCACCAGCTAAGTCTGGATCTTTGGTTACGGTATAAAAATATTATATTTACAGTAACAGTGAACTTGACCTTTGACAAACAGATCCCAAGAGCAATCCCAATCATCATCCCATTACAAGCAGCCTACCTGTGAAGTACAAGTACTGTGTGACCAATGGTCCAAACGTTATTGCCCGGATGGCAGATGGACGGATGAACGAACGGACGGAAGGATGAATGGACAAAGTGATTACTATATACCCTCTCCCCCCTTTTAAAAAAAGGGGGTGGGGAGTATAATAACAGTTTTCAGACAGTTCTCTCTTTCAAAAAGCTTTGAGTAGCTGAAGGATTACAGGAAACACAACATTTTATTCAAATAATTTGTCACTATATTAAATGATATCAAAGCAATAATTGATTGGAGAATACTCGTCAGCTGTAAATGATTGTATACAAATAAAAAACACTTTTTTCCAAACACCTGTCATCAATCACAGCTTGACAGATTCTGATAAGAGACTTGGAGTAATTTTAACATATAGCAGCCAACTTGTTTTGTTTTACATCAATACATATACATGTATACACAATATTTTGTGGTTTTCCCAGTTCTCAGTGGAGAAAACTGGAACCAACCCTTACAAGATTAGAATATAGCGTACAAAAGCAAATATTCTCAACAAGTTTTGATACAAACAGTTATGCAAATTGTTTTCAGAACAGACAGGAAACACAAGCCAAACTTGTCAAATTTTGAAACAAATCACTACTTTTCGATTGTACAACCATTCAAGTTACTCTGCCGACCTAGGATTTATATTGTCATAATTACATATAACAGCAAAGTTGTTCGTCTTACATTTGGTGTCACAGTCATCAATTATGTGAAGTTTTAAAACATTTGGCCATGTAGTTTCAGAGAAGATTTTTCAAAATTGACCAATCAGAATCAAAGATTGCCACTGGCGGCCACATTTCCTATCCTCTCATAGACCATTCCAGCCAAGTTTGGTTCACATCGGCTCGGTAGTTCCAGAGAAGATGAAAATGTGATTTCCAATAGGTTTCCTTCAGTAACTATGAGCCACAATTGCGGCAATGCTTGCAACCCAATCAACATTAAATAAGGATCGTTGGCAGAGGGTGTTCCTGTCATCAATCATGCGAAGTTTCAAAATATTTGACCTTGTGGTTTCAGAGATTTTAAAAATTCACAAATCAGAATCAAAGAATGCCTCTGGCGGCCATGTTTTCCATCCGAAGGAAACAAAATGAGGATTGTTTGTAGGGAACCTCCCATAGACCAATCCTGCCAAGTTTGGTTCACATCAGATCAGTAGTTCCAGGGTTTCTATAGTAACTATAAGCTGAAATGTGGCCATGTTTGAAATCCAATCAACATTAAATGAGGATCGTTGGTGGAGGGTGTCTCAGTCATCAATCATGCAAAGTTTCAAAACATTTGGCATTGTAGTTTCAGAGAAGATTTTTGAAAATTCACCAATCAGAATCAAAGAATGCTTCTGGCAGCCATGTTTTTCAACTGACGGGAGCAAAATGAAGATCATTTATAGACCTCTCATAGACCATCCCTGCCAAGTTTGGTTCACATCAGCTCAGTAGTTCCAGAGAAGATGAAAATGTGTTTTCCCATAGGGTTTCTATGGTAACTATGAGCTGCAATTGCAGACATGTTTGCAACTCGATCAACACTAAATGAGGAACATTGGTAGATGGGTCCCAGTGATCGATCATGCAAAGTTTCAAAACGTTTGGCCTTTTAGTTTCAGAGAAGAAGATTTTTGAAAATCCACCAACCAGAATCAAAGAATGCCTCTGGAAGCCATGTTTTTCATCCGATGGGAACAAAATGACAGCTCAGCAGTTCCATAGAAGAAGATAAAAATATGAAAAGTTTACAGGTGACGATGGATGCCCTCTGGGCCAGGTGAGCTAAAAAGTAGAATCTGAAGTCAGGCCATAGGTTTTAAACCACAATGAAACAAGTCTTCAAAACTGACAACACAGTTCTTGACATACAAATACAAACTGAACATGGACAGTTCTGTCTTTCCAATTTTTGTGTAATAATTATTTTGGCAACCACTTCTGTTTTTTTTTTATAATTTCAAGATTTTTTTTATTGTGGTTTAACAACACTTTCAACAGCAAGAGTCACCTCATGTCAGACAATTTACAGGTGGAGAAAGCTGGAGAACTCCGAGAGAATCACCAAGCAAAAGTCACCTCATGTCAGACAATTTACAGGCGGAGAAAGCTGGAGAACTCCGAGAGAATCACCAAGCTGCACCGAGCACCCAACCAAATCCCCAATGTATGTACTAAGACCACAGAAGCAGGGTTAGCATTGATTCAAGACAAGTGCACCACCATCAGCGTGCAGTATGCCTTAGTACACAGCACGACAGTACCCCAACAGCATGCAGTATGCCTTAGTACACAGCACCACAGTACCCGAACAGCGTGTAGTATGCCTTAGTACACAGTACCACAGTACCCGAACAGCATGCAGTATGCCTTAGTACACAGCACGACAGTACCCCAACAGCATGCAGTATGCCTTAGTACACAGCACCACAGTACCCGAACAGCGTGTAGTATGCCTTAGTACACAGTACCACAGCACCCCAACAGTGGCAATCAGCCTTAGTATACAGTACCACAGTACCCCAACAGCGTGCAGTATGCCTTAGTACCTTAGTACACAGCACCACAGTACCCCAACAGTGGCAATCAGCCTTAGCACACAGTACCACAGTACCCCAACAGCATACAGTATGCCCTAGTACACAACACCACAGTACCCCAATAGTGGCAATCAGCCTTAGTACACAGTACTACCGTACCCCAACACCATGCAGTATGCCTTAGTACACAGCACCACAGTACCCCCAACAGAGTGCAGTATGCCTTAGCACACAGCACCACAGTACCCCAACAGTGGCAATCAGCCTTAGTACACAGCACTACCGTACCCCAACACCATGCAGTATGCCTTAGTACACAGCACCCCCAACAGAGTGCAATATGCCTTAGTACACAGCACCACAGTACCCCAACAGCATGCAGTATGCCTTAGTACACAGCACCACAGTACCCCAACAGCATGCAGTATGCCTTAGTACACAGCACCACAGTACCCCAACAGCATGCAATATGCCTTTCATACACAGCACCACAGTCAGCTTGCAATATGCCTTAGTACACAGCACCAGTCAGCTTGCAATCAGCCTTAGTACACAGCACCACAGTCAGCTTGCAATCAGCCTTAGTACACAGCACCACAGTCAGCTTGCAATCAGCCTTAGTACACAGCACCACAGTACCTCAACAGAGGCAATCAGGATTAAGTACCATGCCCAAGGACACAATGTAGTTACCCCTGGCAGGGATCGAACTGCATACCTTTCGGTTTGTATGCCGTAACCACCAAGCCACAATTTGAAGATTGAAATAATAGCTTAAAAAGGAAATGTTAATCATTAATTATTTGCAAACAGTAGTTTTGGAGGCAGTAAAACTGATAGCTTGTTTTTTCGAAAATGGCATAGATCTTCGCACATATGTTAATTAATGCCATTCACAATTATCAAGGACATGTCATTACTGAAAGGAATTCTCTTTCACGCATATCGCTACTGGATTTATTTTGCAGATTCATATTGGATGCTTATAAACCCTTTCTCTCAACACACACTTTGGTGATTTATGTAACAGTTGCTTGTAGCATAGTGTTACCCTTTCTCTCAGCATACACTTTGGTGATTTATGTAACAGTTGCTTGTAGCATAGTGTTACCCTTTCTCTCAACATACACTTTGGTGATTTATGTAACAGTTGCTTGTAGCATAGTGTTACCCTTTCCCTCAACATACACTTTGGTGATTTATGTAACAATTGCTTGTAGCATAGTGTTACCCTTTCTCTCAACACAGACTTTAATAATTTATGTAACAGTTGCTTGTAGCATAGTGTTACCCTTTCTCTCAACACACACTTTGGTGATTTATGTAACAGTTGCTTGTAGCATAGTGTTACCCTTTCTCTCAACACACACTTTGGTGATTTATGTAACAGTTGCTTGTAGCATAGTGTTACCCTTTCCCTCAACATACACTTTGGTGATTTATGTAACAATTGCTTGTAGCATAGTGTTACCCTTTCTCTCAACACAGACTTTAATAATTTATGTAACAGTTGCTTGTAGCATAGTGTTACCCTTTCTCTCAACACACACTTTGGTGATTTATGTAACAGTTGCTTGTAGCATAGTGTTACCCTTTCTCTCAACACACACTTTGGTGATTTATGTAACAGTTGCTTGTAGCATAGTGTTACCCTTTCTCTCAACATACACTTTGGTGATTTATGTAACAGTTGCTTGTAGCATAGTGTTACCCTTTCTCTCAACACACACTTTGGTGATTTATGTAACAGTTGCTTGTAGCATAGTGTTACCCTTTCTCTCAACATACACTTTGGTGATTTATGTAACAGTTGCTTGTAGCATAGTGTTACCCTTTCTCTCAACACACACTTTGGTGATTTATGTAACAGATGATTGTAAGTAGCATAGTGTAGAAGAATGAGAAAGTGAAATAACCTGATGAAATAAACTATAAAAGATCAAAAATATCATACATACCTTCTTCAGCACTATATAAGTCACTAACCCATTCTTTTAAACCTTGAGCTCTTGACATAACATTATTTCTGAACCATCCCTGAAAATTATTCAACCAAAGATATAAACATTATTTGAGTATAAAGAATATTTTGGTTATTTTTTGCACAGCATATTTTTCAGTTCTGTTAACCCTCAATGGACTGGACAACTGTTCTGAATGACCACTATACTACAACCCACACATGTCAGACTACTTAGCAGTGATTTGTAGTTTAGTCTTGACTGCCTGTTAAGGCCGGACTAAATATCACAGCCAATGTGTTTTCTTTATTGTTAGCAGGACCTCTTAAAGATGGCACATGGTGCAAGATCACAAAAGCCTGAAATACGTCTCTGAACAAGTCACAAAATTACTGTAGATATGATTTGTGGTTGTAAAAGTATGTCAATCGTTAACAGCTCATTGGCAGTGTCATTTATAGCATTGTGGTAACATGGTGGTGGAATGATACTACAACAACTTATTCTGTATTTTCTGATGTGAATTCCTCTTTGGTACTATCAGCAAGTCATATACCGAATACCAAACTGATACGAGGTATACCCCCTTAAAAATACCAAAACAGATACCGAACTCAAAATTCCAATACCACCCATCTCTACTTAACTAGTTGAGTGCTAAATCATTTTCTAAAGGTGATTTAAAACATGGACACCATACTACCAGCAAGAGTACCCTCAGTTTACAAATATTTTGTTCATAAATGTTTTGTTAAATTTATTGGAGAGTGCCAATTGGGGTGGAAGATAGTTGAAGTTGAAGAAACAAACCAAAGCGATCACAGGTCAGATTCCTTGGCTAAATGTTGGTTGGATTTGCAAATAAAATATTACGGGAATGCCTTATATTGACACATTTCCATGCACCCATTTTAACACAAGGTGTAAGCAAGTAACATGTCTGTGAAAAAAGAGAAGCGACCCATACCCCACTGCCTATGAGAGGGAACACTGTGGTGTTGTGTACTGAGGCATACATAATGTCAATAGTACACTTACTTTCAACAAATCCTAACCATGCTTGTGCTAAGTAGGAGAGTTCAACAGTTACTCCATGATTTTCTCCAGGTACTCCAGGTTTCCGGGACCTGTAAAACTATCAGCCTTGATATGATCATGTTCAAAACGGCCAAAACCGGCAAGCGCTATTCACAAAAAGTGCCAATTAATTTTCATTATTTGTTTAATTTTTTGTCTCAAAAACATAGGTTATGACCCCTCATTGGAACGGGCTCATCGAGCTCGTTCCAATGAGGGGTCATAACCTATGTTTTTGAGACAAAAAATGAAATAATTTATTTTTTCAAGTATTTTGTTTGCGAGTGTCATCTGCTTCTCAGGTTTCTAAAGCGTTAAACAGTAATATACAAACTAAGTGTGGATATCAGATCAATCGTTACAAAGGTTGGGCATAATAAGAGTAATCAAGAAATGACATTTGACAACATATTTTGATGTTCCAAGGTTGTGATGCTTGCAGCATTGGTTGTTATGAAGAACTTTGAAAATGTACAATGGAATTTAAATCCATGGTTGTGATGACTGAAGAGTTATTTGTGATGAAGAACCCTGGATTTCCTGTTACAATGTATGAAGTTACCACAAGATTTTTAGCTATGACACACTTGGTTCTTGCATTTGTTTGTTTATTATCAGAGCGGGAGTACATAAACCAAGAATTATCAGGGTAGGAGTACTTACATAAACCAAGAATTACCAGGGTAGGAGTGCATAAACCAAGAATTATCAGAGCGGGAGTACATAAACCAAGAATTATCAGAGCAGGAGTACATAAACCAAGAATTATCAGAGCAGGAGTACTTACATAAACCAAGAATTATCAGGATAGGAGTACAAAAACAAAGAATTACCAGGGTAGGAGTGCATAAACCAAAAATTATCAGAGCAGGAGTGCATAAACCAAGAATTATCAGAGCAGGAGTGCATAAACCAAGAATTATCAGAGCAGGAGTGCATAAACCAAGAATTATCAGAGCAGGAGTGCATAAACCAAGAATTATCAGGATAGGAGTACAAAAACAAAGAATTATCAGGGTAGGAGTACACAAACCAAGAATTATCAGAGTAGGGGTACATAGAACAAGAATTATCAGGGTGGGAGTACATAAACCAACAATTATCAGGGTGGGAGAACATAAACCAAGAATTATCAGGGTGGGAGTACATAAACCAAGAATTATCAGGGTGGGAGAACATAAACCAAGAATTATCAGGGTGGGAGTACATAAACCAACAATTATCAGGGTGGGAGAACATAAACCAAGAATTATCAGGGTGGGAGTACATAAACCAAGAATTATCAGGGTGGGGGTACACAAACCAAGACTTATCAGGGTGGGAGTACATAAACCAAGAATTATCAGGGTGGGGGTACACAAACCAAGAATTATCAGGGTGGAAGTACATAAATCAAGAATTATCAGGGTAGGAGTACACAAACTAAGGATTATCAGGGTGGGAGTACATAAACCAAGAATTATCAGGGTGGGGGTACATAAATCAAGAATTATTGGACTAGGAGTACATAAACCAAGAATTATCAGAGTGGGAGTACACAAACTTAGGAGTATCAGGGTGGGAGTACATAAACCAAGAATTATCAGGGTGGGAGTACATAAATCAAGAATTATCAGGGTGGGAGTACATAAACCAAGAATTATCATGTTGGGAGTACATAAAACAAGAATTATCAGGGTGGGAGTACATCAACCAAGAATTATCAGAGTGGGAGTACATAAATCAATAATTATCAGGGTGGGAGTACACCAATCAAGAACTATCAGGGAAGGAGTACATGAATGAAGAATTATCAGGGTGGGGGGTACATAAACCAAGAATTATCAGAGCAGGAGTACATAAACCAAGAATGATCAGGGTAGGAGTACATAAACCAAGAGCTATCTGTGTGGGAATACACAAAACAAGAATTATCAGGGTGGGGGTACATAAAACAAGAATTATCAGGGTGGGAGTACATAAAACAAGAATTATCAGGGTGGGAGTACATGAATGAAGAATTATCAGGGTGGCAGTACATAAACCAAGAATTAGCAGGGTGGGAGTACATAAACCAAGAATTATTAGAGTAGGAGTACATAAACCAAGAATTATCATGGTGGTAGTACATGAACCAAGAATTATCAGGGTGGGAGTACATAAACCAAAAATTATCAGGACAGGAGTACATGAATCAAGAATTATCAGAGTGGGAGTACATATATCAAGAATTATCAGAGTAGGAGTACATAAAACAAGAATTATCAGAGTAGGAGTACATAAAAGAATTATCAGGGTGGGAGTACATAAACCAAGAATTATCAGGGTGGGAGTACATAAACCAAAAATTATCAGAGTAGGAGTACATAAACCAAGACATTATCAGAGTAGGAGTACACAAACCAAGAATTATCAGGGTGGGAGTACATAAACCAAGAATTATCAGGGTGGGAGTACATAAATCAAGAATTATCAGAGTAGGAGTACATAAACCAAGAATTATCAGGGTAGGAGTACATAAAAGAATTATCAGGGTGGGAGGACATAAACCAAGAATTATCAGAGTGGGAGTACATAAACCAAGAATTATCAGGGTGGGAGTACATAAACCAAGAATTATCAGGGTAGGAGTACATAAACCAAGAATTATCAGGGTGGTAGTACATAAACCAAGAATTATCAGGGTGGGAGTACATAAATCAAGAATTATCAGGACAGGAGTACATGAATCAAGAATTATCAGGGTGGGAGTACATAAACCAAGAATTATCAGAGTAGGAGTACATAAACCAAGAATTATCAGGGTGGGAGTACATGAATGAAGAATTATCAGGGTGGGAGTACATAAACCAAGAATTATTAGAGTAGGAGTACATAAACCAAGAATTATCAGAGTAGGAGTACATAAACCAAGAAGTATCAGGGTGGTAGTACATAAACCAAGAATTATCAGGGTTGGAGTACATAAACCAAGAATTATCAGGGTGGGAGTACATAAACCAAGAATTATCAGGGTGGGAGTACATAAACCAAGAATTATCAGAGTAGAAGTAGGAGTACATAAACCAAGAATTATCAGGGTGGGAGTACATAAACCAAGAATTATCAGAGTAGGAGTACATAAACCAAGAATTATCAGGGTGGGAGTACATAAATGAAGAATTATCAGGGTGGGAGTACATAAACCAAGAATTATCAGAGTAGGAGTACATAAACCAAGAATTATCAGGACAGGAGTACATGAATCAAGAATTATCAGGGTGGGAGTACATAAATCAAGAATTATCAGGACAGGAGTACATGAATCAAGAATTATCAGGACAGGAGTACATAAGAGTTATCAGGGTGGGAGTATATAAACCAAGAATTATCAGGGTGGGAGTACATAAACCAAGAATTATCAGGGTGGGAGTACATAAATCAAGAATTATCAGGGTGGGAGTACATAAACCAAGAATTATCAAGGTGGGAGTACATAAACCAAGAATTATCAGAGTAGGAATACATAAACAAAGAATTATCAGAGTAGGAGTACATAAACCAAGAATTATCAGGGTGAGAGTACATAAACCAAGAATTATCAGGGTGGGAGTACATAAACCATGAATTATCAGAATAGGAGCACTTGAACCAAGAATTATCAGAGTGGGAGTACATAAAAGAATTATCAAGGTGGGAGTACATAAACCAAGAATTATCAGGGTGGGCGTACATAAACAAGAATTATCAGAGTAGGAGTACATAAACCAAGGGTGGGAGTACATGAATGAAGAATTATCAGGGTGGGAGAACATAAACCAAGACTTATCAGGGTGGGAGTACATAAAAGAATTATCAGAGTGGGAGTACATAAACCAAGAATTATCAGGGTGGGAGTACATAAACCAAGAATTATCAGAGTAGGAGTACATAAACCAAGAATTATCAGGGTGGGAGTACATGAATGAAGAATTATCAGGGTGGGAGTACATAAACCAAGAATTATCAGGGTGGGGGTACATAAATCAATAATTGTGGGAGTAGGAGTACATAAACCAAGAATTATCAGGGTCAGAGTACATAAATCAAGAATTATGAGGGTGGGAGTACATAAACCAAGAATTATCAGGGTGGGGGTACATAAATCAAGAATTATTGGAGTAGGAGTACATAAACCAAGAATTATCAGGGTGGTAGTACATAAACCAAGACTTATCAGGGTGGGAGTACATAAACCAAGAATTATCAGGGTGGGAGTACATAAACCAAGAATTATCAGGGTGGGGGTACATAAATCAAGAATTATTGGAGTAGGAGTACATAAACCAAGAATTATCAGGGGGGGGGGGGGTATATAAACCAAGAATTATCAGGGTAGGAGTACATAAACCAAGAATGATCAGGGTGGGGGTACATAAATCAAGAATTATTGGAGTAGGAGTACATAAACCAAGAATTATCAGGGGGAGTACATAAACCAAGAATTATCAGGGTGGGAGTACATAAACCAAGAATTATCAGAGTGGGAGTACATAAACCAAGAATTATCAGGGTCGGAGTACATAAACCAAGAATTATCAGGGTGGGAGTACATGGATGAAAAATTATCAGGGTGGGAGTACATAAACCAAGAATTATCAGGGTGGGAGTACATAAACCAAGAATTATCAGAATGGGAGTACATAAAACAAGAATTATCAGGTTGGGAGTACATGGATGAAAAATTATCAGGGTGGGAGTACATAAACCAAGAATTATCAGGGTAGGAGTACATAAACCAAGAATTATCAGAATGGGAGTACATAAAACAAGAATTATCAGGTTGGGAGTACATGGAAGAAAAATTATCAGGGTGGGAGTACATAAACCAAGAATTATCAGAGTGGGAGTACATAAACCAAGAATTATCAGGTTGGGAGTACATAAACCAAGAATTATCAGAGTGGGAGTACATAAACCAAGAATTATCAGGGTGGGAGTACATAAACCAAGAATTATCAGAGTAGGAGGACATAAAACAAGAATTATCAGAGTGGGAGTACATAAACCAAGAATTATCAGAGTGGGAGTACATAAACCAAGAATTATCAGGGTGGGAGTACATAAAACAAGAATTATCAGGGCAGGAGTACATAAACCAGAGGTTAATTTGGTAGTGATTGAAATCTAACCCTTTACCCTATGTATAAGGTATTAAAAATTTGTCAATTTTTCGTTGCTATTTGTCAATTTATTTTTAGCAAAACTATATCATGTGACCCATCTCAGTGGAACATGTTCAATGAGCTCATTCCAGGAGGAGGGTGGAGGGGAGGGGTTGTTGACATGATATGTTCAACTGCCCAATCTGTATATTACTGGTGGATGGGGCACATTCATAAGGAAAATGGATCGTGGCTGACATTTATTAGAAGCTGAAGGACAAGACCCCTCACTGAGTGATGAAATACATGTATGAACTTCAGGAGTGCATTAGGAGGGCAGACAATGTGATTACCAGCAATTTTGAATGAAAGTGTCAATGACACTGTAGCTCAACTTGTCAAGACAAAGACATGTACATGTATAGTATGTGACACAGCAATGACAAACATCTAGGTAATGACCTGATAACAAAGGTACATATAAAGTATTGTAACGGTCTGTACATAAATACTGAGCGTTGCCTGTAACAAATGTATAGGTAAAGTATTGTAAAGGTGGGTGACAGTCAGATGCTAAACTAGAAAAAATCTTTGAGTCCCACAGTGGGTCTGACTGAACCCCAAAATATTTGTTCTCATAGCACAGTGATAACAAAGGCACCCCAAAACACACTCATTCCTGTCCCAAGGTGAAAACAAAGGTACCCAAGAAGTTTCGTGAAGATCAGTTCACAAATATGAGCTGTGTAGAAGTTGTGACAAAAAACTGATTGGACCTGATTTCGGTACAAAATGGCCACTGGCAGCCATCTTGAATTTTGGACCGCGCCCAGAAACACTCGTTCTCGTCCCAAGGTGATAACAAAGGTACCCAAGAAGTTTTGTGAAGATCGGTTCATAAATACAGCCTCTAGCCCGAGCCGTATTGACATGTGCACTTACAGAGTATAAGTAGCACTGAATAAATCAAAGTTCATCTAATTTGCATAATTTCTACACGAGAAAAAAACCTGTACTATATGTGATGTATTCCATGTTACTAAACATTCATACAAAACTTTATTCAAATCAAAACTTTCCTACAGAAGTTCTGTACAAAAGACTGATTGCACTAATTTTGGTACAAAATGGCTGCTGGTGGACATCTTGAAATTTGGACCACACCCAAAAACACTCGTTCTCATCCCACGGTAATAACAAAGGTACCCAAGACGTTTCGTGAAGATCGGTTCATAAATACAGACTCTAGCCCGAGCCGTATTGACATGTGTACTTACTGTGTGTAAGCAGCACTGAAAAAATCAAAGTTCATCTAATTTGCATAATTTCTGCACGAGAAAAAAACCTGTATTATATGTGATGTATCCCATGGTACTAAACATTCACACAAAAAATTATTCAAATCAGCGCTTTCATATGGAAGTTCTGTGCAAAAATCTGATTGCACCAAATTTCGTACAAAATGGCTGCCATCGGCCATCCTGAATTTCGAACCGGACCCCAAAACACTCGTTCTCGTCCCACGGTGATAACAAAGGTACCCAAGAAGTTTCGTAAAGATCGGTTCATAAATACGGCCTCTAGCCCGAGCCGTATTGGCATTTGCACTTACAGTGCTGAAAGTAACACCAAAAAACATCAAAGTTAGTCTAATTTGCATAATTTACGCACAAGAAAAAAACCCGTATTATATGCGATGTATCCCATGGTACTAAACATTCATACAAAAATTTTTCAAATCAGAGCTTTCATATGGAAGTTCTGTACAAAAAAACAGATTTCTGCATCGTCGGTACAAAATGGCAGCTGGTAGCCATCTTGAATTTTGGACCGCACCCAAAAAAACTCGTTCTCGTCCCACAGTCATAACAAAGGTACCCAAGAAGTTTCGTAAAGATCGGTTCATAAATACGACCTCTAGCCCGAGCCGTATCCAATTGTTGATGGACAGACGGACAGACGGCCAGACGGACGACGGGCCATGGCATAAGCTCAAATTTGGCTTTGCCAAAGTTGAGCTAAAAATGAACTCATTGACCCATCTTTTGAACCTCTACTGGCTTTCAACTCATTTGGTGCTGATCCCAGGTCCATTTGTCATACCGTGCTTGAGATACACATTCAAAATTTGGGGTACCACCCACTTTTTTCAAGTGTCATACATGTATGAACTTGCAAAATGCATTAGGTCATAAAATGTGATTTCCAGCAATTCTAGAAAAAGCACTCAATGACCCATAGGTGACCTCAATACCTTGACCCATATTTTAAACCTCCACTGAATTTTGACTCATTTGGTGTCAGACCCAGTTCCATAGGTCATACCATGCTTGAGATATGTGAGTGACATTCTTTCAATATTTTTGGAACCGCCTTTTTTTGAGTGTGAAAATGCATGTATAAACTTCAGCAGTGCATTAGATTCATAAAATATGATTTATTGCACGTGCACTTAATGATCCCTTGGTGACCTCAGTGGCCCTTTCAAAATGTTTGGCCCCATTCACTATTCTTGGTGTAAAACTACATGTATGAACTTCTGAAATGCATTTGGGGGGGGGGGGGGGGGGAGGGGTCATAAAATGCAATGAACCCTGGATGACATTGCCTCATCTTTTGAACCTCCATTGAGTTTTGACTCAAATGATGTTGCTCCTGGGTCCATACATCATACCATGCTTGAGATATGAGCATGATCCACTTTTAATATTTTTTGGCCCCCAGACCACTTTTATTAGTGTAACAATACACGTATGGACTTTATTAGTGTAACAATACATGTATGGACTTTATTAGTGTAACAATACATGTATGGACTTTATTAGTGTAACAATACATGTATGGACTTTATTAGTGTAACAATACATGTATGGACTTTATTAGTGTAACAATACATGTATGGACTTTATTAGTGTAACAATACATGTATGGACTTTATTAGTGTAACAATACATGTATGGACTTTATTAGTGTAACAATACATGTATGGACTTTATTAGTGTAACAATACATGTATGGACTTTATTAGTGTAACAATACATGTATGGACTTTATTAGTGTAACAATACATGTATGGACTTTATTAGTGTAACAATACATGTATGGACTTTATTAGTGTAACAATACATGCATGGACTTTATTAGTGTAACAATACATGTATGGACTTTATTAGTGTAACAATACATGTATGGACTTTATTAGTGTAACAATACATGTATGGACTTTATTAGTGTAACAATACATGTATGGACTTTATTAGTGTAACAATACATGTATGGACTTTATTAGTGTAACAATACATGTATGGACTTTATTAGTGTAACAATACATGTATGGACTTTATTAGTGTAACAATACATGCATGGACTTTATTAGTGTAACAATACATGTATGGACTTTATTAGTGTAACAATACATGTATGGACTTTATTAGTGTAACAATACATGTATGGACTTTATTAGTGTAACAATACATGTATGGACTTTATTAGTGTAACAATACATGTATGGACTTTATTAGTGTAACAATACATGTACTGTATGGACTTTATTAGTGTAACAATACATGTATGGACTTTATTAGTGTAACAATACATGTATGGACTTTATTAGTGTAACAATACATGTATGGACTTTATTAGTGTAACAATACATGTATGGACTTTATTAGTGTAACAATACATGTATGGACTTTATTAGTGTAACAATACATGTATGGACTTTATTAGTGTAACAATACATGTACTGTATGGACTTTATTAGTGTAACAATACATGTATGGACTTTATTAGTGTAACAATACATGTATGGACTTTATTAGTGTAACAATACATGTATGGACTTTATTAGTGTAACAATACATGTATGGACTTTATTAGTGTAACAATACATGTATGGACTTTATTAGTGTAACAATACATGTATGGACTTTATTAGTGTAACAATACATGTATGGACTTTATTAGTGTAACAATACATGTATGGACTTTATTAGTGTAACAATACATGTATGGACTTTGGGGGAAATGCATTAGGTCATAAAATGTGATTTCCAGCAATTCTGAAAATGCTTTCAATGAACCCTGGGTGACCACAGTAACCTTAATCCATATTTTGAACCTCCATTGAGGTTTGACTCATTTGGTGTTGGTCTGAGGTCCATAGGTCAGACCATGCTTGAGATATGAGTGTGACCCACTTTCATATTTTGGCCTTGCTCACTTTTTTGAGTATAAAAAAAATACATGTACAAATTTTGGCAATGTATTGGGGGGTGGGGGCATAAAATGCGATTTCCAGCATTTCTGAAAAATGCCCTCAATGACCGCTTGGTAACCTCAGTGACCTTGGCCCATATTTTTAACCTCCTTTGAGCTTTGACTCATTTTATGTTGTCCCAGGTCCATACCACACTTGAGATATGAGCATGAACCCAGTTTAAAAATGTTTGGTCTGCCAACTTTTTGAGTGTAAAAATACACATATGGACTTTAGGAATGCATTAGGGGTAAAATGCGATTTCCAGCAATTCTGAATGAAAGTGTCAATGACACTGCAGCTCAACTTGTCCAAGAAGAGATTGAAATAAAAGGAAAGCTAATTTGAAATAATAACAAGGGCAATGCCCCCGGTCCCCCGACCAAGATGGCAAATTCAAGGGAGCTGTTAGGATGCAATTTGTTCGCAGAGCATGGCCATTTTTTAACTTGACCTGTATTTCCAACCAATTAAACCACATACTTAGTTTCGTTTCAATCAAATGATCCAAAGTAAAGTTATCATCCGTACAACACAAAAACCATATTTTCTAAGTCGAAAAAGGGGAATAAATCCAGTAACTAGAGGGGGTATCAGTACCCCGTGGCTCACCAACAGGTGGCCAATGTAAACGGGTGGCTGGAGAAAAAAAAAAAGTTCAAAACCTGCACACAAAAGTCCAAAATTAAAGAAAATAAGCAGCTAAAGGGTTAAATAATATAATAATAACCCCTAAGAAGCATGGAGATATGCTGCAAGGTAAATCTCCACTTGGGAGAAAGGAAAAAAAAAACATCAAAACCTGCACGCAAACATCAAAATAAGTCTAAAATTTGATTCAAAGGGTTAAAATTACGACAAAATACCCTGGAAAAGAGTTAAATGTTATAGTGAACCACCATAGCAATATGCTGAAACTAAAAAAAAATTTGAAAAGCCAAAAAATCAAAACCTGTACACAAAAGTTCAAAATATTTGAGAGCGGACGCCGACGCCGACATGAGGGCTATGCCATAGGCTCACACAACTAACGTTGGTGAGCCAAAAATCAGTGGAGCGTGCCCATTTTCGAACTTGACCTGCATTTCCACCCAAATAAGCGGCATACTAAATTTCGTTTCAATCAAATGATCCTAACTAAAGTTATCATCCGGACAACACAAAAACTGTATTTTCTAAGTCGAAAAAGGGGAATAAATCCAGTAGAAATCAGTGGAGCGTGCCCATTTTCGAACTTGACCTGCATTTCCACCCAAGTAAGACACATACCAAATTTAGTTTCAGTAAAATCATCTAAACTAAAGTTATCATCCGGACAAGGGTGTGACGGACAGATGGACGGATGCACGCATGCACACACGGACAGACGGACGGACACTGCTGATTACAATAGTCCCCCGAAGGGTCGGGGGACAAAAAAATTGGGTAAGCGATGGGGCCTATTGGGTGTTCTAATGCAATTGTTGACAATTTATATGTCAAATCCAAGATGGCTGCTGGCGGCCACATTTTTCAACGAAATTCAGAAATATGTGATAGCTCCCATCTAGACATCACACCAAAGCTACATAAGAAATTTGAAAAAAATCGGGTGAGAGATGCAGTCTGTAGGGCGTGCTAATGGAAATGTTGACAATTTATATGCCAAGTCTAAGATGGCAGCTTGCGGCCACATTTTCAACGAAATTTGGAATGAAAGTGTCAATGAAACTGTAGCTTAACTAGTGTGTTGTGTTTGATGAAAAGGATAATGTTCAATGTTTATGAAAGGATTATGAAATAAGACAAGAATTGTGATAATTGGGAATATGTTCATTTCTGTTCCCTGTATGCTATGTTTTTGATAAAAATAATATGAGGTGTACACTGTACTAAAGAGCTGAGGGGTGGGTTAATATGACCTCACAGTTAATGTATGTGGCCCTCACAGTTAATGTACATCAACGAAAGTTACCAAGTTACAGTGAAATTATTCCAAAACGAGTCATCCTATCAAGTTACAATGAAATCCCTTCATAAATATGGCCTGTAGACTGTGCTAAAGGTTTTCGGGCTTCGGGCCCCTATAGCTGTCAGTTTCCTAATTGCGTCCAAAGGGGACGTTCTCATCCAGACATTATATGAAGTCAACCTACCAAGTTACAGTGAAATCCCTTCATAAATATGACCTGTAGACTGTGCTAAAGGGCTTTGGGCTCGGGCAGCCATTATAGTTGAATGATCGCAACCAAAAGGAGACATTATCATCTGGGCATCATCTGGAGTGATCTTACGAAGTTACAATGAAATCCCTTCATAAATATGACCTGTAGACTGTGCTCAAGGTTTTCAGTCTTCGGGCCCCTGAAGCCATCACAGTTGACCAATCATGACCAAAAGGGGATGTCATCATCTAGGCATTATATGGAGTCAAACTAACAGGTTACAATGAAATCCTTCCATAAATATGACTTATAGACTATGCTAAAGGTTTGGGGGTTTTGGGCTCAGGCAGCCATCAAGGCTGAATGATCGCGACCAAAAGGGGACATTCTCATCTAGACATTATCTGGGGTCATCCTATCAAGGTACAATGAAATCCCTCCATATTAACATGACCTGCAGACTGTGCTAAAACTTTTTGGATTTTGGGCTTGGGCAGCCATCACGGTTGACGGATCATGCCCAAAAGGGGACGTTCTCGTCTAGGCATTATACAGAGGCATCCTACGAAGTTACAATGAAATCCCTTCATAAATACGACCTGTAGACTGTGCTAATGGTTTTCGGGTTTTGGGCTCGGGAAGCCATACCGGTTGACCGATCATGGCCAAAAGGGGACGTTCTCATCTAGACATGACCCCAAACCTGCGTATGAAATTTGTGTGACGATCAGACAAGAACTGCGGGGTGTAGCCCGTGCTAAAGGAAAATGTGAACAGACTCACAGACTAACAGACTTCCGCACGCTTGATGGCAATAGCTTATCTTGACTTTGTCAAGTTCAGCTAAAAATTCGATAGCTCCCATCTAGACATTGCCCCAAAGCCACATATTGGGACTGATCGGGTGCGAGCAGCGGCCTGTAGGGTGTGCTAAAGGAATTGTTGGACAATTTATATCCAAATCAAAGATGGCAGCTGGCATCCATGTTTTTCAACAAAATTCAGAACAATTAAATAGCTCCCATCTAGTCATTACACCCAAGTTTCATATGAAATTTACAAAAGACTGGGTGATAGATGCAGCTTGTATGGTGTGCTAATGGAATTGTTGACAATTTATATGCTAAATCTAAGATGGCCACTGACAGCCATGTTTTTTGACGAAATCCGGACAAATTCGATAGCTCCCATCTAGACATTGCCGAAAAGTTACAAATGAAATTTGGGTCTCTGTAGAGTGTGCTAAAGGAATTGTGGATGGACAGTCATACGGACGGACAACAGATCGCAACCCATCCCAATAGCTCTTTCTTCACATTGTAAAGTTGAGCTAAAAATGCACTCAATGACCCCCTTGGGTGGCATTGGCTCATCTTTTGAACACCCATTGAGTTTTGACTCATTTCATGTTGGTCCCAGGTCGATATGTCGTATCATGCTTAAGATATGAGTGTGATCCACTTTCAATATTTTTGGCCCCACCCACTTTTATTAGTGTAAAGTACATGTATGGACTTTGGAAATGCATTATGGGGTAATAAAATGTGATTTCAGCAATTCTGAAAATGCACCCAATAATCCCTGGGTGACCTCAAATTGGGAACCTCCTTTGAGAGTCAAATCATTTGGTGTTGGTCCCAAGTCCCGGGTCCACAGGTCACACCAAGCCTGAAATATGAGAATGTCCTCCTTTTGAAACACCCTCAGGGGCACCCTAATGTCCAAGGAGTCTGAAAAACATGGGAGGCTGATTACTAGTTACTACCTATGAGTATGCCAAAAAGCAATGACATAGGAAGATTCGTACAAGAAGAACAAGAAAACCAGAGGCTCACGTGAGCCTAAAACGCTCACCTGGCCCAAATTGTCAAAAGAGATGCATGTATCAGAAAGTGATCAGCAGCAAGAGCAATTTTTTGTTTTGCTATGACACAACCAAAGGCAATTTTTTGGGCCATTCATTTCTGCTGGTCGTAGGAAATCTTCCTAGCAAGCTCTGTTCTGTGAAGTATTAAAAAACAACCAATGAACAAAGTTTCTGTTTTGTTTTCAACTACTGTGGTTATCTCTACCCACAAACCACCCTCCCCTAATCCCCCAACCCCTCCCCCCCCCCCCCCCCATTTTTTTTTTTTTTTTTAAAAACCCAAAAAACAAGACACTCAATTTGAACAAATTTGAATCTGACACTCCTTGGGCTTCAATAAAAAGCCCAAATATTAACCCAGGGGCCTGATTTGAACAACCTTCAATCTAACCCTCCCATAGATGCTGTACACCAAATATCAAAAGAATCTGACTCCTGGATCTGACGAAGATGATTTTAAACGATAATTCCCCATATTGCACCAAGTAAAATTTAACCCAGAAACTCGATTTTAACAAATTTGAACCTTACTCCTCTAGAGATGTCACATACTAAATAGGAAAGGATTCTCACTAGTGGGTCTGAAAAAAAAGATTTTTTAAGAAATTTTCTCATATTGCACTAAGTTAAAATTTGGGCCCCAATAAAGAGCCCAAATATTCATCCAGGGATCCCATTTGAACAAACATGAATCTAACCCCCCTAAAAAGATGTTGCATAAATAAATATCAAAAGAATCTGACTGCTGGATCTGAAGAAGCAGCTTTTTAAAGAATATCCCCCATATTGCACCAAGTTAATAATCAGGCTCCCATAGGAAGCCCAAGTATTAACCCAGGGACTCAATTTGAACTCATTCAAATCTTACACCTCTAGAGATGACACATACCAAATACGACAAGATTCTCACTAGTGGGTCAGAAAAAGAATATTTTTTAATAAATTTTCTCATATTGCACTAAATTAAATGTTGGGCTCCAATAAAAAGCCCAAATATTCATCCAGGATCCCATTTGAACAAACTTGAATGTACCCCATCCCCCCACCCACAAAGATGCTGCATACCAAATATCAAAAGAATCTGACTGGTGGATCTGAAGAAGATGATTTTTAAACAATATCCCCCAAATTGCACCAAGTTAATAATCAGGCTTCCATTGGTTGGAAGCCCAAATATTAACCCAGGGACTTGATTTGAACAAATTCAAATCTTACACCTCTAGAGATGTCACATACCAAAAATATGAAAGGATTCTCAAAAGTGGTTCTGAAAAAGACGATTTTTTAAGAAATTTTCTCATATTACACGAAGTTAAAATTTGGGCTCCAATAAAGAGCCCAAATATTCATCCAGGGATCCCATTTGAACAAACCTGAATCTAACCCCCCTAAGATATTGCTGTATACCAAATATCACAAGAATCTGACTGGTGGATCTGAAGAAGAAGATTTTTAAAGATTATTCCCATATTGCACCAAGTTAATATTCGGGCTCCCATGGGAAGCCCAAATATTAACCCAGGGACTAAATCTGATCAAACTTCAATCTGACCCCTGTAGAGATGTTGTGTACCAAGTATCAAAAGAATCTGACTGTTTGTTCTGAAGAAGAAGATTTTTAAAGCTTATTCCCCATAGTGCCCTGAGTTAATTATTTGGGCTCCTGTGTTGAGCCCAAATATGAACCGAGGGGATCGATTTGAAAACATTTGTATTTGACCATCGTATGGATGCTGTATACCAAATATCAAAAGATTCTGATCAGCGGTTCTGAAGAAAAATTTTTTTCAATTTTTGCAAATATGCTCACTCAGCATTTTTTCAAATGGCCCTACAGAACGCCATAACACAACCGATGGCCATTTTTTTTTCAATCCATTCTACTGGTCAAAAGGATGCTTCATACCAAATAATAGTTCTCTGTTCCATGTAGTTTGGGATATATGGGCATTTGAATTTTTTTCTATTTTTAGCCCCTGGGGTACCCACTTGGCTACGAAAAAAAAGATTTGGGGCATCAATGAAGTACTTTTTTACCCACTTATACTACATGCCAAATTTGGTTCAAGTCGGCTCATCGGTTCTTGAAACATAAATTTTGGGAGGAGCCCAAAATGGGTATGTGCCCACAGAGAGCCCAAATATTGATCTACCAACTTCCCTTGAACAAATTTTAATCTTCAACACCAAAGAGTGTTCCATACCATATATCAAGGCAATCTCTCTGGTGGTTCATGAGAAGAAGATTTTTAAAGATTTTTAGGCTTTGGCATCATTGACTAGAGCCCAAAGAAGGCAACCACTTCATTTGAACAAAACAGAAAGGGTATACTTCAAGGATGGTTTGTGCAATATATGTCCGAATTTGGCTGAATGGCTGTGAAGAAGAAGCCAACGGACGATGGATGAAAAGTGATGGCAATAGCTCACACTGACTTGCAGTCAGATGAGGTAACAAGTAAGAAGTTGGCACAGTCAACAGATGCTCCCTGAAAATGCAGATAAATATGTCGGGCAGAAAACATGTGAATGTGAAGTAAAAAAAAAATAAAGAAAAGATGAAGGTCATACATCAAAGTGAAATGGAGCGATCATCCGGAAACCATTAATTTTACCATTTTGCAGCTTAAAAAGGGGCATAACTCTGGAATGGGAAACACAATGAAAAATCAAACTTGACCTACATTTTATGGCAGATAGTAATGTTACAAAATATAAAGGTCATACATCAAAGCAAACTGGAGTTATCATCCGGAAAGCACTCATTTTACCATTTTGTGGATTTGCAAGGGACATATAATTCTGGAACAGGAAATACGATACCAGTAAAAATTGAACTTGACCTACATTTCATTATAGGTAGTAATGGCGCAAAATAATAAGGTCCTACATCAAAGCAAACTGGAGTTATCATCCAGAAACCATTTGTTTTGGATGGAATGGACAGATGGATGGACAAACATATGGACAGCGGTGACTATATGCTCCCCCAAAATTGTTTTGGGGAGTACCAAAAAGGAAAAAGAAACCATACAACAACAATAGTCTGTGTACTTCATTGTTTCATTCCTAATACCAACAATTCTATTGAAAATAACAAATATATTCAATTCTTTGGAGTTTATGCCGGTCAAACGACGATGGACGACGGACGGAAAGTAATTGGTAAAGCGCCCCTTCAGGTGAGTGAGCTAATAACAAATATATTAAATTCTGTGGAAAATTGTTTCATATTCATTTATCAAAATTCTTCATATAAAGAGAGAAGTGTACCTTTTCTGGTAAAGATAAATTATCTGTGGCTACTCTGATCTTCTGAAATATTCTCAATAATTGCTCATTCTCAGGAATGTATTCCTTCATCCATTCAAGGTCTGGAAGGTATTCTCTCCATGTATCAATTGTCTGAAAACAAAAAAAGTAACAGACACTTGTTTTATGTATCTTTTGAGACTTATTAACCACTCTCCATGTATCAACTGTCCAAGACACTTCATCTCCATTACCCACGTGGGGGCACGATGGCATTGTGTACTAAGGCGTACTGCACAACGATGGTGCACTTGTCTTCAACCAATGCTAACCCTGCTTGTGTGGAGTTAGTATGTTGAGGAGCTGACAGTTGCTTGCCATTGCTTGGTGGTTCTTTCTGGGTACTCCGGCTTCCTCCACCCGTAAAACTGTCATGGTCATGATTAGCCATTGTGCATAAATCATTACGTGTACAGTCCCTGTAAAAGTTGTCTTCCAAATTACCCCAGTTGTTACATATGATTACATAATGCAGTCACTGTTAATCCGGTTCAATTAAGATCTCTATGTCTATTTTTAGAGGAACTTTTTATGAGTGGGCGGAGCTAATTAATGGGGTTTTTCAGCACTGGTCTGATAAAGCATAACACTTTTGAGATGTTGTTTATAACCTTTCTGACAACTTTTATTTATCAAATGTTATTAAATATCTTTTTGAAATTTATTCTGTATTTTGTTATAATTTATTGGGAATGCATATATATCAATATATATCAATATATTCAATTAATTGTAATTTGTAACAAAAACAAAAAATCACATTAAAATAATCTTGGCATATAAAGTTCAAATGGAGATATATTCAAGTCTAATTATTGTGTAATATTCATTTTCACATATTTACATCATCAACACAAACAAGACTGACAACAAATCGAGATACAATTGATCGCCTTCTATTTCAGTTATGACCGCTTATGACAATAATAGTCGGATTGTAAAAATTCAAGGACAAAATCACCTTGATTTTTACTCAATATATTCGAAACGAAACACGTTTTTAAAATTCCCTATGATATTAAAAGTAGTATTTGCCGACTGGTTGGAAAAATGTGGTAATTGGTATCCAAAAATTACGGGATCAAAGAAACACCAACATCGACAAAAAGTTACGAGAAGGTCTTCACAAATATTCATGCGAGATCGAAACTGCCCTCAAAAGTCATTTTGTACGATATTTTGAAATAAATTTTAACGATTTTATTTTTATTTATGTAGTTTGGGAGCGATGCGCTTTTTTCCCTAATTATCAACAGCCGTTTTGCAGAGAAATGATGTTGGAGGTCCTATTCTGTGTCGGAAGCATAACCTTGTCACAACACTGGGAAACACATCGTGCTAATTATAACCGATTGTACGTCTCATTGAAGTCACGTGGTTGGGTTTTGATATCCCACCTCATACAGCAGTTAGTGGGGAGTCGATTGGCAGTGTTTTACAGGGAGCGTACACGTAATGTATGTGACCTTAAACACCAATCAATAAATAAATAAATAAATCAACTGTCCAAAAACAAAAAGCAACAGAAACTCTTCATTTCTGTATCTGTTAAGACACATTAACCAAGCCAGAAAACAAGCCAGTCATCTGCAAAATGAGGTCCCCAGAGAGTGAATTTAGTGATGCTACCCTGCACAGCAGGGTAGCATCACTAAATGTACCCTCTGTGAACCTCAATCTGAACCAGGGTCTCAAAACTAAACAGAAAGAGGTACCCATACCCAGAGGATAAATTGGCCCACTGTGTGGGACAGCATTCACCCTCTGGGGACCTCATTCTGCAAATGTTAGACTGCTTATTTTCAGGCCTGATTTCACTTCTCCATGTGTCAACTGTCCAAAAACAAAAAAGCAACAGAAACTCTTCATTTATGTATATGTTAAGACTCATTAACCCCTGAACACTGAGGTCAACATACCAAAATTTGAGCCAGTAAATATTTCCTCTGAGCTCAGTCAAACAAGATTGACTTGGTTAAATTTCTAGTTGCATTATGAAAAATCTACTTTTTGAAATTTTGATGTTTTGAGATCATTGTGTAAAAGAAGATTAACTGGAAAATGCAGAGGGCCACATCATATTTTAAAGCCGATTTGAATAAATATAAGCTCAGGATCTTGATTTGAACACCCCTCCCCCATCCCCCTCCCCCCAGCTCTGACTCTTCTGCCCCCAAGGTGTTGCATACCAATACCAAGTAACAAAAGATTCTGACCCGTGGATCTGAGGAAGAACATTTTTTAAAAATATTCCTCATATTGCAAGGAGTAAAAACCAAATATAAACCCAAGTACTTGACTTGAACAAACTCGAATCTAACCAACTAATGATGATGAATATCAAATATCAAAAGATTTTAACTGGTGGATCTAGTTTAAACAATATTTATTCAAAACAAAATATGCTATAATGATATAATGCATATAAGTAATTGTTAACTGGTAGAGTGCTAAATTATTTTTGGTCATCAAAATTTGTTCATGCTTATATGCATTGTTACATTTCATGAGAGAGTGCCTATAGGCCTGATGTGGCCCTCTACATTTTCCAGTTAATCTTCTTTTACACAATGATCTCAAAACATCAAAATTTCAAAAAGTAGATTTTTCATAGGTAAAATGAAGTTCATCCACCAAAAAAGATGCCTTGACGTTGAAGAACCTGCACTTCAGAATAAAGCCCAAATATGGGCTTCCAGCACTTAACCAGTTAATATGACAGTAGTTGTACAGAGGATATAATAGTGAAGTATGCACTATAGCAAGACAAACAAAAATAAATAACAGGGTAAATGGAAAGGATTCGACAGAAAACTGTGGAGCTTATATATAGGCCATCTCCCAGAGTATATCAGTCAATTACAAAATATATGGGTGGATGCAAACACTGAGTGAACTAGAAACTATTTTAGCACACTAAAACATATGTCTCCCCTTCCTTTCTATTTAACGCACTGCAAATTATATATACATGAATAATATTGACAATCATACCAAATATCTAAGGTCTAGGTCAAAAGACAAAAAAGTTCTGGTCCGGACGAAGTTTCCCTTAAAAAGCACATAAATCTGACCTTCAGGTCAAAGGTCAAGGTCACTATGGTATGCTATGGTATGCAACACACCGGCTCATGGTGATACATCCACATGCCAAATATCTAAGGTCTAGGTCAAAATACAAAAAAGTTATGCCCTGGACAAAGTTTCCCTTAAAAAGCACATAAAACTGACCTTCAGGTCAAAGGTCAAGGTCACATGAAGGTCACTATGGTACGCGACACACCGGCTCATGGTGATACATCCACATGCCAAATATCTGTAGTCTAAGTCAAAAGACAAAAAAGTTTGTATGAGAAGAAGAAGAAGAAGAAAAGAAGAAGAAGAAGAAGAGAAGAAGAATACGCACCAAAACAATATGTCTCCCTTCTGGGAAGGGGAGACATAAATATTGTTTAAACTTGTCATCAATGGTAGATAGGAAGTAAGAAATGAGAGAGATAGTATGCAATAAAGACAGAGAAAAGCTGCAGATGAAACCAACACTTGAAAGCAGTAGTTCTTACCAGTAGCAGACACAAGAGAGCAACCTGTATGTCTCCACTGATTGATAAGAGCATCATCGTAGACTGACACAAAAATCCACAGGTGGACCATTCCTACTGCGGATGCAGCTCGCAGGTATCCAATAATAACACCGACAAGGCAGTATTATTGCAGAGAAACAGCCCATGCACAGAGATCGGACAGTCCACAGGAATGTATTGTGGCATGGAAAGGTGTTTTCTAAGGTACAAATAGTGGCCTGATTATGGATGCAATAACACTTTGTATATTTAGCAGTTTATTAGCTGACACATTTGTTAACAGGTCTCACAATTACTGAATAAAATACCTGAATAAAGTAAGTTAGGACCCACAGGTGCATTTAATCATGAACTCAGTTAATTCACACCTATGGTTACGCATACACTATATGGCATTGTGGCTCAGTCGTTCAGGCCCAAACAAAAGCATCGAGAAATCAAAAGAAAACGGCCAAGTATTAATTGATAAATTACGTACATCTGCATACTTTAGGCAGAAAACGAGAAAATATTCAGTTGTCTCCAAGTCACCTCATTGACAAAGAGGAGACATTGAGAGATGGTTATCATACAATTTGACATTAATACCACTACAGTGCAGGCATAACCTACAGTGATAAATTTGAGCAGCACAGGATTTGGCCCCAGCATAGAGTGTAGGTGGGCATTGGTTTGGGCTGTTTAGGAATGTTTTGAAATTCATAATGGAACAGTTTCCTCTCACTGAGAGTGGAAGTGCATTCCACTGGTTGGTAACATCTGGGAGAAATGAAGACTGGTACAGACTAGTACGGCAAAATACATGTAGAACACAGTGGTTTTTATCTGAACGGATATGGTGGTTTTGGCTGATGGATGAAATAGTTGGTGGTACCTCAGGCCTGCACAAATTCAAAATTAACTCTTTGTATGCTGCTGGCGGATATTCCTGACGACACGAAATATCTTGCCACTGAAAAGGATATAATTTGGGCACATTTAACCAAATTTCTCTATACAGCAGCCATGACTAGATCTGATGAAAAATATTTTTAAAATACTCAGCAGGTAAAGAGTTAATCAGGGTTTCCGCTAGGCGGGCTCCGTCAAACGGACGCATTCCTCCTGTCAGTTGGTACAGTTAAAACTAAAAGTCCTGTCACAAACTGTGCGTTTATCTAGGCTTAATTGCACGTAAGAATTGCGTGCAGTTGCCATATCGAATGGCATCCAAAGCACGGCAGGTTCTCCTGGTTACTCATAGCAAACACAGGCAATGTTTCTGCCAATGGACCTCTGGGTTACCCGGAGGTCCATTGGCTGAAACATTGCTTGTGCACAGGCCATATTTACAGAATTTGATAGCCTTACTATAGTCATAACACATAGATTAACGCGCAGATCGACATGCTATTTGTGCGCATTTCATGACAGGACTCCTAGTTTTAACTGTACTGTTATTTGAGTTATCGTTTAGCTTTGCCTATGCACATGTATCGATGGATATTTAGTTCATTTGGAATGCTGTGAATTTTATTTCGATAAATAATTTTAATTATTGTTTGATGTCCGAAAGTATAAATTTTATAGTAAATTTCCTTTCTTATTATACCTACCGAAATTGTTTACAACAGGCTTAAACTACAGTGGAAGAACCTAACTCGGATAAAATACTCTCTATTTTAATCTTTCCCAAGATTTGGGAAAGAAAAGTGGTGTAAAAACACCACGAAAAAATAAGCCAAAACTGGGCCGAGCGCCATCGGCGCACACCCAGTATGGGACGCTCTTCCATAGTCCAAATCCCTGACTTCCGTCACAGTGCGCAATGCATCAATTCGTCATTCTTTTGATTCCGAACAACACAGGAGTTATGTGATCAGCGGGGAGGAAGGATTCTTACCCGAATAAGAAGACGGGAGGGCCTCCATGTAAACAATTTCGGTAGGTATAATAAGAAAGGAAATTTACTATAAAATTTATACTTCTTATCAACCTACCTCAATTGTTTACAACAGGCTGAATAGACAAAAGGCTGGAGGGAATCACATAACCAACCCACACATAACTCAATAGCACTGGGACCATGGACAGAGGAAGAGATCCCTAGGCCTATCAAACCATAGCATCACAAACATTAGAAAAGCCAATGAAAGATGAGGCGTATGGTGAAGTGCGACGCACAGACAGAAAGGGCAGTAACAGCACAAAGCTGGAACCGACCCTGAAAAAAGCTGAAAAGCTTGGATAGACAACATCCTGAGCCGAAGAAAGAGGGCCCCAAGGGTCTCTGTCGACTCCTGCAACTGTCGCAGAGAAAAGGAGAATGTAGCATTTCTCCAGAAGGCTGCCAGTATAACATCAGTCATCCGACAACATGACAGAGTTATTAAAAGAGGAAGACAATGCACGCACCTCCTGACAGAAAAAACAATTGGTAATACAATCACCAGTAGCTAGACGAGCGGAAGCTGCACGAATAGCAAGACAAGTCCATCAAGAAATGGATGCAGGAGAGATCTGGCATGTGGGAAAATGCATATTCATCCAGGATAAAGGCGTGAATGCCCCCCCCCCCCCACCCCCAAGCAGAGCAGCGCCCAAGAAAGTGACCATCTTGGAGTAAACTGCAAAGTCCTAGGCCTTTTCAAGGAAAAGAGCTGAACAAGCTTGGAGAGGCAAGGATGAGTGTCGAAACAATGCGGTATCACACAGGAAAAAAATGTCTCCGAAGCATGGACAAGTACACATAGCTGGAGACCCCCAGAAACAAACATATACCAGAAAACTCCGCAAGCAGTGTGATCGAAGGAGTGACAGAAGCAACAGAGTGATCACACACCATCGACAGAAGAACCTTCCACTTAGCCACAGAGGCTAAACCAGTGGAGTGAGTGCCTCCTTAAAGAAAAGCAACTCCACTGCGTGTCTCGAAAAACCACTACGGAGGAGACAGGACCCGATAAAAGACATGTGCGAAGGCACAATGAAGTCGGGTCAACTTGAAAACCTCCCGGGCGACTTTGGCAAAGAAAGTCGCGAGGTAGAGGGAGACATGCCGGAACCTCCGCTAACAGAGAGCGGAGCAGAATGATCCACACCCACCGAAGCGACGGGTGTGATCGAAAGGATTCGACGACTGCAGGTTCATATCTGGATGAGAACCTGAGGCGGAATCGGAACCGGTAGGAAGGTGTAGCCGACAAGACCATCCCAAAGGAGGGCCAGAGCATCCACGGCGAAAGCCAGAGCATCTGGACACGGGGACACGAAAGTGTCCACCTGATGGTTCCAACTAGTCACAAGAGAACGATGGAACCCGCCATGTGGAGCATCCACCTGGTGGAAATGACCCTGCCCCGACTGGACAGGGAGTCGGCTAGGACGTTCAGGCGACCGGGAATGTGACGAACAGCCACCCCGGCGCGGACATCCTGAGCGAGCAGTATAAGATCCCAAGCCAATCGTACATTGGAACAGAGTGCGTGCCGCCCTGGTTCCGAATGTAAGCAACCACCGTCGAATGGTCGGACAACAGAAGGACCTGGCGATTCGATAGGTGAGGGATCCACTGCCTGAAACGCAGAAGAAGAGCAATTAGTTCCTTCTAGTTGATGTGTAGAGCTGCATGATCCTGGTCCACCATCCCGTGAATGGAAAGACCTAGAGGATCCAACGTCGCACCCCATCCGAGATCGCTGGCATCTGCCGTCAGAACGCGATCGGACGTGGGGAAGTCCAACGGAACACCCTGCGAAAGCCACTGGACATCCGCCCAGAGGAGAAGGTGAGGATAAAGAGAGTCTGGAAACTGAAGCACCAGTTCCAGAAAATCTACATTCGGCCTCCAACGACTGAGCAGAAAGTGTTGGAGAGGTCTGACACACAGCCGACCTAGAGGAATGAGATCCGTCACCAAACAGCAGAGACCGATTAGCCGGAGAAAACTCCGAGCCGTCGCGGATGTGGACTGGGACAGAGTCGGAGCAAAAGCTGAGAGAATCACAGCCTTGGCCTGGGGAACTGCCACCAAATTGAACTGTGTGCGGAAAGCCATCCCCAGATGATAAAACGACTGAGAAGGGACCAGGTCCGACTTCTCCTCATTGACTCTGAAACGTAGCGACGTGAGCAAGCTCAACAGAGTGGCGACATCCGACTCCAGGAAGGCAGCATTGGAATGCCCCTGGAGGATATAGTCCAGATATGCCGAAGTAGTCACCCTGGACTGTATGCGATGGAAAGCTATCACATGCGACATCAGTCTGGTGAAAGACCAAGGAACCAGGTTGAGGCCGAAAGGCATGGCCTTGAACTGGTAAACTCGCCCCAGAAAAATTAACCTGAGATACTTCCGTAACGCCCAATGAATCGGAACGTGAAAGTAAGCGTCTCGCAGGTCGAAGCTGGAAGCGAAATCTCCCTGGTGAATTGAACGGAGGACCGACCTGAAAGTCTCCATGCTGAACTTGGGAGCAAAGATAGACTGGTTCAGGAAACTCAGATCGAGAACCGGTCGGAGTCGGCCATCCTTCTTCGGCACCAAGAACAGGCGGGAATAGAAACCCACTGACCTAATGTTCTTGATGACCTCAATCGCCCCCTTTGTCAGGAGATTGTCCGTGGACAAAAGTTCCAGACGTAAAATGTCTGAAGGAACTGTGGTTGGAAAAGGCACCCCAGACAGAGTGGAGTGCCGTCGGAAGGATATTCGCAGCCCGGACCAAACAACATCTAACATCCAAGGATCGGATGTGATGGTGGCCCACGGTCTGCGAACTCTGCAATCCTTCCTCCAACCTGGGACGAGTCGAGGTGAGGACCTTCATTGCGAACCCCGACGAGGCTCGCGAGAGGAGAAAACACCTCTACTGAATGAAGAATCCTGGGAGTTCCCTCAAGACTGCTGACGCTTACTCTTACCCCTTGAGTAAGAAGTAGAAGCGGTGGCAGAAGGATCAGCCCCTTTTGCTTCGCAGAGGAAGCAGAGGGTACTTGTTAGGCTTGGAGCGGCCTGTGCCTACCCTAGAAGGCTGATCAAGCTGAAGAAACAGCAGCTGATCGTTGGAATGACGTAGGACGTCATCCCGGACCGTTAACACAGAATCATGGAAAAGTTGCGGACCTGTCAATAAAGCAGATCGAAGAGTAGCGTACTGCTCCTCAGGAAGGGAACGGCCTGTGTCCCGCACAGAGTCCCTTCGAACTAATTCCAGATTAGCCATGTTACAGGCATGCGCGTGAGTAAGATGCATGAGCGCCTTGGACAGCACACGCAAAGGAGCCTGTACCTCGTCAATCTTATCTGAAGGCAGATAAGCAGCAAAAGCTGAGACGACGTGATCGGAGAGAGAAAGCATACCAAGCATCTCTCTCGATAAGCCCAATGTGGACTCCAGAGTCGTCATCGGAATGACGGCAGACTTGGACTTGGAAAGCCCGAGGGAATTGGAGTCCTGATCCAAAACCGTCAAAGTCTGGAAGACCGACGGATTGGCGGAATCGTAGGAATGATAACGCGCAGGAGGCAAAAAGGTGTCAACCCTGGTGAAGAACGGAGCCTTCATAGCCTTGGAACTTAGCTTGGAGTCCAAGGCTAAAAATGCTTCAACCAACTGTACCGAAGGGCACGGTCGAAGACGCCCAGAAGCAGGTTGCTCCATAGACTGTTGGCGCGCGACCGATGATCGCGGCCAGGCTGACACTGTCGACTGGTTAGATGGTTTGAGATCCAGAAGGAACCCAAACACAAAATCAAGAGCTGCCCCCAAGTCCGAAGACTGCTGGCTCTCGACATCAAGCATGTCTGACTCTTCCCCTGAGTCGGAAGACACATAGCCCATCGTGGGCAAACCAGCCGACGCCTCCCATGGTGTCAGAACACCAGGGGATCAGAAAGCGGCCTGTTTCTAATCCCGGGAGGCGGCGCCATAGGAGGTGCCTGGAAACCACTCGCTGCCTCGCTGGAAGCAACAGGAAGGCTCGTTGACAGAACCTGAGTGAGTAAGGAGAGGGCCTCCCTAAGCTCACTGCCCGTACTGGCCGGTTCGACAGGGGAACGAACACCCGGAGGATCAACATAGCAGTAACTCATGAGAGTCACCGCTGACATCTGCAGGGCAGAAGGTCCAGGCTGCACAAAAGACGTTGGACCCCCAAAACTGGTCGTGTGGCCAGAATGAGGGACGGAAACGCCACGGAGTTCATAGTGTCCCACTAAGAACAACCGAATCCAATGACAACTGTGGTGCTCGACGGCGCAGAGACCACAGGAGAGGGTCCGGCCGGCAGCCACTTCCAACTTCGCCGAGTTGAAGTCAGGGAAGGCTGAGGCCGATACCCCCACGTCTACACAACCAGACACTGCAGCAGACCACTGCAGGTATAAAACTACTGTGCTCAATGGCTGAGAGGACACAGTATGGGGTTCAGTCGGCAGGCCCATTTGACTTCGCCGAGTGGAAGTCTGGGAAGGCTGAGGCCGAAACCCCACAACCACACTACAGACATCCCTGCAGACCCTGGCAGGGAGAAGCCGAGGCCGGCTAAAAACGGTGCCCAATGATGTTGCAGACGGAACAGCAGTAGCAGCAGATACGACGGGAGCTGTTGGAACTGGCGGAGAGAGCCACCAAGCTCGGCCTCCAAAGGAGGAGTCACAACCCTAGTGACAACCTCAGATGTCGACTGGAGAGGGCGCATAGTCCAGGAACCAGGCATCTCTATATCAGAAAACCAACAGCTCCCGCAGTATCCACCACGGTAAAACACTGCACATTCCCCACGGAAGGGGAATAACTCTCACCAGACATGGTCGAATCGGGAAGCCCTGAAACGAAAGCGGTCCCCACCCCCCACTGGTGCGGGAGGAGCTGCACATCCCCCACAGAGGAGGAGCAATTCTCATCAGATGTGGTCGAATCGGGCGACCCGAAACGAAAGAGTTCACCACCCCCCACGGGAGCGGGAGGAACTGCACATCCCCCACGGAGGGGGTCAAACTCACACCAGACGTGGTCGAGTCGGGGCCCCGAAACGACAGTGTCCCCCCCCCCCCCTGCGGCTGCGGAAGGAGCTGCACATCCCCCACAGAGGGGGTAAACTCACATCAGATGTTGTCGAGTCGGGAGGCTCCCGAAACGACTGCATTCCACACCACCAGCGTGTGCGGACGAAACGGACACGAGAACGCACCAATGGCGAGGGCAAAAGGAATTGCCCTAAAGGAACCGAACTGGAAAGAACAGAGGTGAGAGCAGTAGAAGAAAAAGGTGAACTCAACAGAAACAGAAGGTAGAAGAACACCCTCAACTACGAGAGAATGTGGCAGAACCCAGACGGCCGACACCGACTCCAATAAAAAATTTTTATCAACCGAAAAAATTCATTGTCGAATCGCGATGACACGATGTCGCAAAACATTCGCGAAAACGGAATAGTAATTAATAAACAATGAGAATGTGGTTGAAAATATAAACGAGAATATATAAAACACAGTCCTGTTATTATACGATCTTCAAATCCATAATTCCAGTCACAGGAAAACCATTATCCACGAGTTGAATTATCACTGTTTCATAATGCATATGGCAGAAACACATCCTGCTCGTGCTTCGGATAGAAAAAGAATGGCGAATTGATGCATTGCGCACTGTGACGGAAGTCAGGGATTTGTACTATGGAAGAGCATCCCATACTGGGTGTGTGCCGATGGCGCTCGGCCCAGTTTTGGCTTATTTTTTCGTGGTGTTTTTACACCACTTTTCTTTCCCAAATCTTGGGAAAGATTAAAATAGAGAGTATTTTATCCGAGTTAGGTTCTTCCACTGTAGTGCAAGCCTGTTGTAAACAATTGAGGTAGGTTGATAAGAAATTTAGATGCAATATGGCTGCTGAGGCACTCAGATGCATCGAAATGGGGAGTTCTGCACAATGGAAATCAAAAGTTTCTGACTATGGTTCGGTCCATCGTACCAATGACCATCGGTCTCCCCATAACAGACTCATTCCCCCAAACCCTGGCAGACAACCCTGGTTAATGCAACCTATTTATGGGTTACCCTAATTTTTTAAAGGTAACCCTTTTGAATTAAGATAACCCTATAAAGGCTACATGATTAGGCATTGTAAATTGGTCTGCTTTCCATCCAAGTCATCCTCGTAGCTGAAATCACTCGCGTTTGGCTATTTTTTTAAAGTTTTTTTCACTGAGACTCCGGTTCTTCATTTACTTTGGTTTGTTAAACATGGATTATCAACAATTTTGAAAAAGAAATAGACTGATTTAAGACTGCATTGGTGTACACATGCTAACTTCAGTCAGCTGTTTTGTTGTTCCGTTTGTTTACAGACCTGAAGTGCCACCATGAGACCATTTCCTCATGGCTGATACTGTACCGCTTGATAACTTGAAAATTTGATGACTGCGACTGAGTGCAGCACAAACAGTTTATTCTTTTCAGCTGGAAGTAATTATTCTTTTAATTATATATATTTGAAACATGGTTTCAATAACCGGAAATCATCATCACTTGCAGAGTTTTATTTTGATAACATTACCAATAAGTTTGGCCCATGACTCGAGAAGAATCTTTGTCATCATGTGTGATAATATGGAGAAATAGAAGGTCAAGAGAAGTTGCAGCAAAAATAAAACAATGATGACAGTGCAGTCACTACAATTATTTATCATACAAGTAGTAAGCTCTATCAATAGTAAATATGTCACACATATGATCTCAACATTTGCCAAGGATTTCCACACACGTTGTACACCCATATTTTCGCAAGTAATTAAAATAACGTTGACCCGTCTCCATGTATTAGAAGCTAACTGGCTTTCAAGTTTTGTTTCCAGTCAGATATGTCGGAAACACAGCTGAAATTCACTGCAAGCAGCCAACAGCTTGCCATAACAAGAGGCCCCAAAGGGCCTGAGGGCGCTCACTTGACATGGTAGCCTAAATTTATATCAACCCAGAGAATTGATTTCAACAAGTTGCATCTGCTCCTCCTAAGAAAAGCTTATACCAAATATCCAAAGATTCTGACCAGTGGATCTAAAAAAAAAAGATTTTTAAAGAATATTTCTCATATTGAACTAAGTTATAATTCAGGCTCCCACAGGAAGCCCATATATGAACCCAGGGACTTGGCTTGAACAAACTTGAATCTCACCCCCTAAGGATGCTGCATACCAAATATCAAAACATTCTGACTGCTGGATCTGAAGAAGATTTTTAAAGAAAATTCCTCATTTTGAACTAAGTTATAATTCGGGCTACCACAGTGAGCCCAAATATGAACCCAGGGACTTGGATTGAACAAACTTGAATCTCACCCCCCTAAGCATGGTGCATACCCAATATCAGAAGATTCTGCCTGCTGGATCTTGAGAAGAAGATTTTCAAAGAAATTTGCCTGAAATGCACTAAGTTCAAATTTGGGCTCCTATACTGAGCCCAAATATAAACCCAGGGGGCCGATTTGAACAAACTTGAATCAGATCCACCCCACAATGTTGCATACCAAATATCAAAAGATTCTGCCTGCTGGATCTGGAGAAGAAGATTTTTTAAGAAATATGCCTGAAATGCACTAAGTTAAAATTTGGGCTCCTATACGGAGCCCAAATATAAACCCAAGGGGCCGATTTGAACAAACTTGAATCAGATCCACCCCACAATGTTGCTTACCAAATATGAAAAGATTCTGAAGCTGGATCTGGAGAAGAAGATTTTTTAAGAAATTTGCCTGAAATGCACAAAGTTCGAATTCGAGCTTCTATAGTGAGCCCAAATATGAAACTAGGAAGCCGATTTGAACAAACTTGAATCAGATCCACCCCACAATGTTGCATACCAAATATCAAAAGATTCTGCCTGCTGGATCTGGAGAAGAAGATTTTTTAATAAATTTGCCCGAAATGCACTAAGTGCGAATTCGGGCTTCTATATTAAGCCCAAATATGAATCCAGGGAGCCGATTTGAACAAACTTGAATCAGATCCACTCTGCAATGTTGCATACCAAATATCAAAAGATTCTGCCTGCCGGATCTGGAGAAGAAGATTTTTGAAGAAATTTGCCCGAAATGCACTAAGTTTGAATTCGAGCTTCTATAGTGAGCCCAAATATGAATCCAGGGGGCCAATTTGAACAAACTTGAATCAGATCCACCCCGCAATGTTGCATACCAAATATCAAAAGATTCTGACTGCTGGATCTGGAGAAGATGATTTTTTAAGAAATTTCCCTGAAATGCACTAAGTTCGAATTCGAGCTTCTATAGTAAGCCCAAATATGAATCTAGGGAGCCGATTTGAACAAATTTGCATCAGATCCATCCCACAATGTTGCATACCAAATATCAAAAGATTCTGCCTGCTGGATCTGGAGAAGAAAATTTTTTAAGAAATTTGCCTGAAATGCACTAAGTTCGAATTCGAGCTTCTATAGTGAGCCCAAATATGAATCTAGGAAGCCGATTTGAACAAACTTGAATCAGATCCATCCCACAATGTTGCATACCAAATATCAAAAGATTCTGCCTGCTGGATCTGGAGAAGAAGATTTTTTAATAAATTTGCTTGAAATGCACTAAGTTCAAATTTGGGCTCCTATACTGAGCCCAAATATAAACCCAGGGGACCGATTTGAACAAACTTGAATCAGATCCACCCGACAATGTTGCTTACCAAATATGAAAAGATTCTGCCTGCTGGATCTGGAGAAGAAGATTTTTTAAGAAATTTGCATGAAATGCACTAAGTTCAAATTCGAGCTTCTATAGTGAGCCCAAATATGAATCTAGGAAGCCGATTTGAACAAACTTGAATCAGATCCACCCCACAATGTTGCTTACCAAATATCAAAAGATTCTGCCTGCTGGATCTGGAGAAGAAGATTTTTTAAGAAATTTGCCTAAATGCACTAAGTTCGAAATCGGGCTCCTATACTGAGCCCAAATATGAACCCAGGGGGCTGATTTGAACACACTTGAATCAGATCCACCCTACAATGTTGCATACCAAATATCAAAAGATTCTGCCTGCTGGATCTGGAGAAGAAGATTTTTTAAGAAATTTGCCTGAAATGCACTAAGTTCGAAATCGGGCTCCTATACTGAGCCCAAATATTAACCCAGGGATCCGATTTGAACGAACTTGAATCAGATCCACCCCACAATGTTGCTTACCATATATGAAAAGATTCTGCCTGTTGGATCTGGAGAAGAAGATTTTTTAAGAAATTTGCCTGAAATGCACTAAGTTTGAATTCGGGCTTCTATAGTAAGCCGAAATATGAATCCAGGGGGCCGATTTGAACAAACTTGAATCAGATCTACCCCACAACGTTGCATACCAAATATCAAAAGATTCTGCCTGCTGGATCTGGAGAAGAAGATTTTTGAAGAAATTTGCCTGAAATGCACTAAGTTCGAATTCGAGCTCCTATAGTGAGCCCAAATATGAATCTAGGGAGCCGATTTGAACAAACTTGAATCAGATCCACCCTACAATGTTGCATGCCAAATATCAAAAGATTCTGCCTGCTGGATCTGGAGAAGAAGATTTTCAAAGAAATTTGCCTGAAATGCAGTAAGTTCAAATTTGGGCTCCTATACTGAGCCCAAATATAAACCCAGGGGGCCGATTTGAACAAACTTAAATCAGATCCACCCCACAATGTTGCATACCAAATATCAAAAGATTCTGCCTGCTGGATCTGGAGAAAAAGATTTTTTTTAAGAAATTTGCCTGAAATGCACTAAGTTCGAAATCGGGCTCCTATACTGAGCCCAAATATGAACCCAGGGGGCCGATTTGAACAAACTTGAATCAGATCCACCCTACAATGTTGCATACCAAATATCAAAAGATTCTGCCTGCTGGATCTGGAGAAGAAGATTTTTTAATGTTTTTCCCATTGCCTACAGTGTTAAAAAGTGCTGACTCAGCACTTTTTCAAAGTCCCGAAACTGTACCCTATGATAAAACCGATGGCAATTTTTTTTTACCAATCCTTTCTATTGGTCCTAAGGAAGCTGCACACCAAATAAAAATTCTCAATGCCGTGCAGTTTTGGAGATATGGGCGTATTAAATTTTTCTATTTTTAGCTCCTGCGGTTCCCACGGGGCTGCGGGAAATTTTTTTTTTGCATAAATCAAGTACTCATGACCCAATAAGCCCTCACATAAAATTTGGTTCAAATCAGCCTCTCGGTTTGGAAAATAGAAATTTTGGGCGGGGCAAAAAATTTTGCCCCTCCCATAACAACGCCAAGTATAGCCCCACAAACTTCTCTTGAACAAATCTGAGTCTACACCTCAAAAGGAAGCAGCACACCATATATCAAATCTCTGCTACTGCTGGTTCATGAGAAGAAGATTTACAAAGATTTTGGTGCCCCTTGGGGGCGTGGCACCACCCAGGAGGAGGGGCAACTTCATTTGAACAAATCTGAATTGGCATTAGGTAATAAACATTTAGCCAACATTTGAATAAAATTGGGCTAGTGGTTTAGGAGGAGAAGTCGATAATGTAAAGTTAACGCCGGACGGACGACGCCGGACGACGGACGCCGGACAGAAAGTGATTAGTAAAGCTCCCCTTGAGCTTCGCTCAGGTGAGCTAAAAAATTACATCTTTTATTTAGTAGATATCTGCCCCTAGACGGCTTCTAACAGTCTACTTTGGCCATTTGTTAATTTGACATACCTTATTTAGTACATATCCACCCCTAGATGACTTCTAACAGTTTACTTTGACCATTTGTTAATTTGACATACCTTATTTAGTACATATCCACCCCTAGATGGCTTCTAACAGTTTACTTTGACCATTTGTTAATTTGACATACCTTATTTAGTACATATCCACCCCTAGAAGGCTTCTAGCAGTTTACTTTGACCATTTGTTAATTTGACATACCTTATTTAGTACATATCCACCCCTAGATGGCTTCTAACAGTTTCCTTTGACCATTTGTTAATTTGACATACCTTATTTAGTACATATCCACCCCTAGATGGCTTCTAACAGTTTACTTTGACCATTTGTTAATTTGACATACCTTATTTAGTACATTTCCACCCCTAGATGGCTTCTAACAGTTTACTTTGACCATTTGTTAATTTGACATACCTTATTTAGTACATATCCACCCCTAGATGGCTTCTAGCAGTTTACTTTGACCATTTGTTAATTTGACATACCTTATTTAGTACATATCCACCCCTAGATGGCTTCTAACAGTTTACTTTGACCATTTGTTAATTTGACATACCTTATTTAGTACATATCCACCCCTAGATGGCTTCTAACAGTTTACTTTGACCATTTGTTAATTTGACATACCTTATTTAGTACATATCCACCCCTAGATGGCTTCTAACAGTTTACTTTGACCATTTGTTAATTTGACATACCTTATTTAGTACAATACCTTATTTAGTACTTATCTGCCCCTAGATGGCTTCTAACAGTTTACTTTGACCATTTGTTAATTTGACACACCTTATTTAGTACATATCCACCCCTAGATGACTTCTAACAGTTAACTTTGACCATTTGTTAATTTGACACACCTTATTTAGTACATATCCACCCCTAGATGGCTTCTAACAGTTAACTTTGACCATTTGTTAATTTGACACACCTTATTTAGTACATATCCATCCCTAGATGGCTTCTAGCAGTTTACTTTGACCATTTGTTAATTTGACATCCCTTATTTAGTACATATCCACCCCTAGATGGCTTCTAACAGTTTACTTTGACCATTTGTTAATTTGACATACCTTATTTAGTACAATACCTTATTTAGTACTTATCTGCCCCTAGATGGCTTCTAACAGTTTACTTTGACCATTTGTTAATTTGACATACCTTATTTAGTACATATCCACCCCTAGATGGCTTCTAACAGTTTACTTTGACCATTTGTTAATTTGACATACCTTATTTAGTACAATACCTTATTTAGTACATATCCACCCCTAGATGACTACTAACAGTTTACTTTGGCCATTTGTTAATTTGACATACCTTATTTAGTACATATCCACCCCTAGATGGCTTCTAGCAGTTTACTTTGACCATTTGTTAATTTGACATACCTTATTTAGTACATATCCACTCCCAGATGGCTTCTAACAGTTTACTTTGACCATTTGTTAATTTGACATACCTTATTTAGTACATATCCACCCCCAGATGGCTTCTAACAGTTTACTTTGACCATTTGTTAATTTGACATACCTTATTTAGTACTTATCTGCCCCTAGATGACTTCTAACAGTTTACTTTGACCATTTCTTAATTTGACATACGTTATTTAGTACATATCCACCCCTAGATGGCTTTTAACAGTTTACTTTGACCATTTGTTAATTTGACATACCTTATTTAGTACATATCCGCCCCTAGATGGCTTCTAACAGTTTACTTTGACCATTTGTTAATTTGACATACCTTATTTAGTACAATACCTTATTTAGTACTTATCTGCCCCTAGATGGCTTCTAGCAGTTTACTTTGACCATTTGTTAATTTGACACACCTTATTTAGTACATATCCACCCCTAGATGGCTTCTAACAGTTTACTTTGACCATTTGTTAATTTCACATACCTTATTCAGTACAATACCTTATTTAGTACTTATCTGCCCTTAGATGACTTCTAACAGTTTACTTTGACCATTTGTTAATTTGACATACCTTATTTAGTACATTTCCACCCCTAGATAGCTTCTAACAGTTTACTTTGACCATTTGTTAATTTGACATACCTTATTTAGTACCTATCCACCCCTAGATGACTTCTAACAGTTTACTTTGACAATTTGTTAATTTGACATACCTTATTTAGTACATATCCACCCCTAGATGGCTTCTAACAGTTTACTTTGACCATTTGTTAATTTGACATACCTTATTTAGTACATATCCACCCTAGATGACTTCTAACAGTTAACTTTGACCATTTGTTAATTTGACACACCTTATTTAGTACATATCCACCCCTAGATGGCTTCTAGCAGTTTACTTTGACCATTTGTTAATTTGACATCCCTTATTTAGTACACATCCACCCCAAGATGGCTTCTAACAGTTTACTTTGACCATTTGTTAATTTGACATACCTTATTTAGTACAATACCTTATTTAGTACTTATCTGCCCCTAAATGGCTTCTAGCAGTTTACTTTGACCATTTGTTAATTTGACATACCTTATTTAGTACATATCCACCCCTAGATGACTTCTAACAGTTTACTTTGACCATTTGTTAATTTGACATACCTTATTTAGTACATATATCCACCCCTAGATGGCTTCTAGCAGTTTACTTTGACCATTTGTTAATTTGACATACCTTATTTAGTACATATCCACCCCTAGATGGCTTTTAACAGTTTACTTTGACCATTTGTTAATTTGACATACCTTATTTAGTACATATCCACCCTAGATGACTTCTAACAGTTAACTTTGACCATTTGTTAATTTGACACACCTTATTTAGTACATATCCACCCCTAGATGGCTTCTAGCAGTTTACTTTGACCATTTGTTAATTTGACATCCCTTATTTAGTACACATCCACCCCAAGATGGCTTCTAACAGTTTACTTTGACCATTTGTTAATTTGACATACCTTATTTAGTACAATACCTTATTTAGTACTTATCTGCCCCTAGATGGCTTCTAGCAGTTTACTTTGACCATTTGTTAATTTGACATACCTTATTTAGTACATATCCACCCCTAGATGACTTCTAACAGTTTACTTTGACCATTTGTTAATTTGACATACCTTATTTAGTACATATCCACCCCTAGATGGCTTCTAACAGTTTACATTGACCATCTGTTAATTTGACATACCTTATTTAGTACATATCCACCCCTAGATGGCTTCTAACAGTTTACTTTGACAATTTGTTAATTTGACATACTTTATTTAGTACATATCCACCCCTAGATGGCTTCTAACAGTTTACTTTGACCATTTGTTAATTTGACATACCTTATTTAGTACAATACCTTATTTAGTACTTATCTGCCCCTAGATGGCTTCTACAAGTTTACTTTGACCATTTGTTAATTTGACATACCTTATTTAGTACATATCCACCCCTAGATGGCTTCTAACAGTTTACTTTGACAATTTGTTAATTTGACATACCTTATTTAGTACCTATCCACCCCTAGATGACTTCTAACAGTTTACTTTGACCATTGTTAATTTGACATACCTTATTTAGTACATATCCACCCCAAGATGGCTTCTAACAGTTTACATTGACCATTTGTTAATTTGACATACCTTATTTAGTACATATCCACCCCTAGATGGCTTCTAACAGTTTACTTAGACAATTTGTTAATTTGACATACCTTATTTAGTACATATCCACCCCTAGATGGCTTCTAACAGTTTACTTTGACCATTTGTCAATTTGACATACCTTATTTAGTACAATACCTTATTTAGTACTTATCTGCCCCTAGATGGCTTCTAACAGTTTACTTTGACCATTTGTTAATTTGACACACCTTATTTAGTACATATCCACCCCTAGATGACTTCTAACAGTTAACTTTGACCATTTGTTAATTTGACACACCTTATTTAGTACATATCCACCCCTAGATGGCTTCTAACAGTTAACTTTGACCATTTGTTAATTTGACACACCTTATTTAGTACATATCCACCCCTAGATGGCTTCTAGCAGTTTACTTTGACCATTTGTTAATTTGACATCCCTTATTTAGTACATATCCACCCCTAGATGGCTTCTAACAGTTTACTTTGACCATTTGTTAATTTGACATACCTTATTTAGTACAATACCTTATTTAGTACTTATCTGCCCCTAGATGGCTTCTAACAGTTTACTTTGACCATTTGTTAATTTGACATACCTTATTTAGTACATATCCACCCCTAGATGGCTTCTAACAGTTTACTTTGACCATTTGTTAATTTGACATACCTTATTTAGTACAATACCTTATTTAGTACATATCCACCCCTAGATGACTTCTAACAGTTTACTTTGGCCATTTGTTAATTTGACATACCTTATTTAGTACATATCCACCCTTAGATGGCTTCAAGCAGTTTACTTTGACCATTTGTTAATTTGACATACCTTATTTAGTACATATCCACTCCCAGATGGCTTCTAACAGTTTACTTTGACCATTTGTTAATTTGACATACCTTATTTAGTACATATCCACCCCCAGATGGCTTCTAACAGTTTACTTTGACCATTTGTTAATTTGACATACCTTATTTAGTACTTATCTGCCCCTAGATGACTTCTAACAGTTTACTTTGACCATTTCTTAATTTGACATACGTTATTTAGTACATATCCACCCCTAGATGGCTTCTAACAGTTTACTTTGACCATTTGTTAATTTGACATACCTTATTTAGTACATATCCACCCCTAGATGGCTTCTAACAGTTTACTTTGACCATTTGTTAATTTGACATACCTTATTTAGTACAATACCTTATTTAGTACTTATCTGCCCCTAGATGGCTTCTAGCAGTTTACTTTGACCATTTGTTAATTTGACACACCTTATTTAGTACATATCCACCCCTAGATGGCTTCTAACAGTTTACTTTGACCATTTATTAATTTCACATACCTTATTCAGTACAATACCTTATTTAGTACTTATCTGCCCTTAGATGACTTCTAACAGTTTACTTTGACCATTTGTTAATTTGACATACCTTATTTAGTACATTTCCACCCCTAGATGGCTTCTAACAGTTTACTTTGACCATTTGTTAATTTGACATACCTTATTTAGTACCTATCCACCCCTAGATGACTTCTAACAGTTTACTTTGACCATTTGTTAATTTGACATACCTTATTTAGTACATATCCACCCCTAGATGTCTTCTAACAGTTTACTTTGACCATTTGTTAATTTGACATACCTTATTTAGTACATATCCACCCTAGATGACTTCTAACAGTTAACTTTGACCATTTGTTAATTTGACACACCTTATTTAGTACATATCCACCCCTAGATGGCTTCTAGCAGTTTACTTTGACCATTTGTTAATTTGACATCCCTTATTTAGTACACATCCACCCCAAGATGGCTTCTAACAGTTTACTTTGACCATTTGTTAATTTGACATACCTTATTTAGTACAATACCTTATTTAGTACTTATCTGCCCCTAAATGGCTTCTAGCAGTTTACTTTGACCATTTGTTAATTTGACATACCTTATTTAGTACATATCCACCCCTAGATGACTTCTAACAGTTTACTTTGACCATTTGTTAATTTGACATACCTTATTTAGTACATATATCCACCCCTAGATGGCTTCTAGCAGTTTACTTTGACCATTTGTTAATTTGACATACCTTATTTAGTACATATCCACCCCTAGATGGCTTTTAACAGTTTACTTTGACCATTTGTTAATTTGACATACCTTATTTAGTACATATCCACCCTAGATGACTTCTAACAGTTAACTTTGACCATTTGTTAATTTGACACACCTTATTTAGTACATATCCACCCCTAGATGGCTTCTAGCAGTTTACTTTGACCATTTGTTAATTTGACATCCCTTATTTAGTACACATCCACCCCAAGATGGCTTCTAACAGTTTACTTTGACCATTTGTTAATTTGACATACCTTATTTAGTACAATACCTTATTTAGTACTTATCTGCCCCTAGATTGCTTCTAGCAGTTTACTTTGACCATTTGTTAATTTGACATACCTTATTTAGTACATATCCACCCCTAGATGACTTCTAACAGTTTACATTGACCATTTGTTAATTTGACATACCTTATTTAGTACATATCCACCCCTAGATGGCTTCTAACAGTTTACTTTGACAATTTGTTAATTTGACATACTTTATTTAGTACATATCCACCCCTAGATGGCTTCTAACAGTTTACTTTGACCATTTGTTAATTTGACATACCTTATTTAGTACAATACCTTATTTAGTACTTATCTGCCCCTAGATGGCTTCTAACAGTTTACTTTGACCATTTGTTAATTTGACACACCTTATTTAGTACATATCCACCCCTAGATGACTTCTAACAGTTAACTTTGACCATTTGTTAATTTGACACACCTTATTTAGTACATATCCACCCCTAGATGGCTTCTAACAGTTAACTTTGACCATTTGTTAATTTGACACACCTTATTTAGTACATATCCACCCCTAGATGGCTTCTAGCAGTTTACTTTGACCATTTGTTAATTTGACATCCCTTATTTAGTACATATCCACCCCTAGATGGCTTCTAACAGTTTACTTTGACCATTTGTTAATTTGACATACCTTATTTAGTACAATACCTTATTTAGTACTTATCTGCCCCTAGATGGCTTCTAACAGTTTACTTTGACCATTTGTTAATTTGACATACCTTATTTAGTACATATCCACCCCTAGATGGCTTCTAACAGTTTACTTTGACCATTTGTTAATTTGACATACCTTATTTAGTACAATACCTTATTTAGTACATATCCACCCCTAGATGACTTCTAACAGTTTACTTTGGCCATTTGTTAATTTGACATACCTTATTTAGTACATATCCACCCCTAGATGGCTTCTAGCAGTTTACTTTGACCATTTGTTAATTTGACATACCTTATTTAGTACATATCCACCCCCAGATGGCTTCTAACAGTTTACTTTGACCATTTGTTAATTTGACATACCTTATTTAGTACATATCCACCCCCAGATGGCTTCTAACAGTTTACTTTGACCATTTGTTAATTTGACATACCTTATTTAGTACTTATCTGCCCCTAGATAACTTCTAACAGTTTACTTTGACCATTTCTTAATTTGACATACGTTATTTAGTACATATCCACCCCTAGATGGCTTCTAACAGTTTACTTTGACCATTTGTTAATTTGACATACCTTATTTAGTACATATCCACCCCTAGATGGCTTCTAACAGTTTACTTTGACAATTTGTTAATTTGACATACCTTATTTAGTACATATCCACCCCTAGATGGCTTCTAGCAGTTTACTTTGACCATTTGTTAATTTGACATACCTTACTTAGTACCTATCCACCCCTAGATGACTTCTAACAGTTTACTTTGACCATTTGTTAATTTGACATACCTTATTTAGTACATATCCACCCCTAGATGGCTTCTAACAGTTTACATTGACCATTTGTTAATTTGACATACCTTATTTAGTACATATCCACCCCTAGATGACTTCTAACAGTTTACTTTGACAATTTGTTAATTTGACATACCTTATTTAGTACACATCCACCCCTAGATGGCTTCTAACAGTTTACTTTGACCATTTGTTAATTTGACATACCTTATTTAGTACAATACCTTATTTAGTACTTATCTGCCCCTAGATGGCTTCTAACAGTTTACTTTGACCATTTGTTAAATTGACACACCTTATTTAGTACATATCCACCCCTAGATGACTTCTAACAGTTAACTTTGACCATTTGTTAATTTGACACACCTTATTTAGTACATATCCACCCCTAGATGGCTTCTAACAGTTAACTTTGACCATTTGTTAATTTGACACACCTTATTTAGTACATATCCACCCCTAGATGGCTTCTAGCAGTTTACTTTGACCATTTGTTAATTTGACATCCCTTATTTAGTACATATCCACCCCTAGATGGCTTCTAACAGTTTACTTTGACCATTTGTTAATTTGACATACCTTATTTAGTACAATACCTTATTTAGTACTTATCTGCCCCTAGATGGCTTCTAACAGTTTACTTTGACCATTTGTTAATTTGACATACCTTATTTAGTACATATCCACCCCTAGATGGCTTCTAACAGTTTACTTTGACCATTTGTTAATTTGACATACCTTATTTAGTACAATACCTTATTTAGTACATATCCACCCCTAGATGACTTCTAACAGTTTACTTTGGCCATTTGTTAATTTGACATACCTTATTTAGTACATATCCACCCCTAGATGGCTTCTAGCAGTTTACTTTGACCATTTGTTAATTTGACATACCTTATTTAGTACATATCCACCCCCAGATGGCTTCTAACAGTTTACTTTGACCATTTGTTAATTTGACATACCTTATTTAGTACATATCCACCCCCAGATGGCTTCTAACAGTTTACTTTGACCATTTGTTAATTTGACATACCTTATTTAGTACTTATCTGCCCCTAGATGACTTCTAACAGTTTACTTTGACCATTTGTTAATTTGACATACCTTATTTAGTACATTTCCACCCCTAGATGGCTTCTAACAGTTTACTTTGACCATTTGTTAATTTGACATACCTTATTTAGTACCTATCCACCCCTAGATGACTTCTAACAGTTTACTTTGACCATTTGTTAATTTGACATACCTTATTTAGTACATATCCACCCCTAGATGGCTTCTAACAGTTTACTTTGACCATTTGTTAATTTGACATACCTTATTTAGTACATATCCACCCTAGATGACTTCTAACAGTTAACTTTGACCATTTGTTAATTTGACACACCTTATTTAGTACATATCCACCCCTAGATGGCTTCTAGCAGTTTACTTTGACCATTTGTTAATTTGACATCCCTTATTTAGTACACATCCACCCCAAGATGGCTTCTAACAGTTTACTTTGACCATTTGTTAATTTGACATACCTTATTTAGTACAATACCTTATTTAGTACTTATCTGCCCCTAGATGGCTTCTAGCAGTTTACTTTGACCATTTGTTAATTTGACATACCTTATTTAGTACATATCCACCCCTAGATGACTTCTAACAGTTTACTTTGACCATTTGTTAATTTGACATACCTTATTTAGTACATATATCCACCCCTAGATGGCTTCTAGCAGTTTACTTTGACCATTTGTTAATTTGACATACCTTATTTAGTACATATCCACCCCTAGATGGCTTTTTAACAGTTTACTTTGACCATTTGTTAATTTGACATACCTTATTTAGTACATATCCACCCTAGATGACTTCTAACAGTTAACTTTGACCATTTGTTAATTTGACACACCTTATTTAGTACATATCCACCCCTAGATGGCTTCTAGCAGTTTACTTTGACCATTTGTTAATTTGACATCCCTTATTTAGTACACATCCACCCCAAGATGGCTTCTAACAGTTTACTTTGACCATTTGTTAATTTGACATACCTTATTTAGTACAATACCTTATTTAGTACTTATCTGCCCCTAGATGGCTTCTAGCAGTTTACTTTGACCATTTGTTAATTTGACATACCTTATTTAGTACATATCCACCCCCTAGATGACTTCTAACAGTTTACTTTGACCATTTGTTAATTTGACATACCTTATTTAGTACATATCCACCCGATGGCTTCTAACAGTTTGCATTGACCATTTGTTAATTTGACATACCTTATTTAGTACATATCCACCCCTAGATGGCTTCTAACAGTTTACTTTGACAATTTGTTAATTTGACATACCTTATTTAGTACATATCCACCCCTAGATGGCTTCTAACAGTTTACTTTGACAATTTGTTAATTTGACATACCTTACTTAGTACCTATCCACCCCTAGATGACTTCTAACAGTTTACTTTGACCATTTGTTAATTTGACATACCTTATTTAGTACATATCCACCCCTAGATGGCTTCTAACAGTTTACATTGACCATTTGTTAATTTGACATACCTTATTTAGTACATATCCACCCCTAGATGGCTTCTAACAGTTTACTTTGACCATTTGTTAATTTGACACACCTTATTTAGTACATATCCACCCCTAGATGGCTTCTAGCAGTTTACTTTGACCATTTGTTAATTTGACATCCCTTATTTAGTACACATCCACCCCAAGATGGCTTCTAACAGTTTACTTTGACCATTTGTTAATTTGACATACCTTATTTAGTACAATACCTTATTTAGTACTTATCTGCCCCTAGATGGCTTCTAGCAGTTTACTTTGACCATTTGTTAATTTGACATACCTTATTTAGTACATATCCACCCCTAGATGGCTTTTAACAGTTTACTTTGACCATTTGTTAATTTGACATACCTTATTTGGTACATATCCACCCTAGATGACTTCTAACAGTTAACTTTGACCATTTGTTAATTTGACACACCTTATTTAGTACATATCCACCCCTAGATGACTTCTAACAGTTTACTTTGACCATTTGTTAATTTGACATACCTTATTTAGTACATATATCCACCCCTAGATGGCTTCTAGCAGTTTACTTTGACCATTTGTTAATTTGACATACCTTATTTAGTACATATCCACCCCTAGATGGCTTTTAACAGTTTACTTTGACCATTTGTTAATTTGACATACCTTATTTAGTACATATCCACCCTAGATGACTTCTAACAGTTAACTTTGACCATTTGTTAATTTGACACACCTTATTTAGTACATATCCACCCCTAGATGGCTTCTAGCAGTTTACTTTGACCATTTGTTAATTTGACATCCCTTATTTAGTACACATCCACCCCAAGATGGCTTCTAACAGTTTACTTTGACCATTTGTTAATTTGACATACCTTATTTAGTACAATACCTTATTTAGTACTTATCTGCCCCTAGATGGCTTCTAGCAGTTTACTTTGACCATTTGTTAATTTGACATACCTTATTTAGTATATATCCACCCCTAGATGACTTCTAACAGTTTACTTTGACCATTTGTTAATTTGACATACCTTATTTAGTACATATCCACCCCTAGATGGCTTCTAACAGTTTGCATTGACCATTTCTTAATTTGACATACCTTATTTAGTACATATCCACCCCTAGATGGCTTCAAACAGTTTGCATTGACCATTTGTTAATTTGACATACCTTATTTAGTACTTATCTGCCCCTAGATGGCTTCTAACAGTTTTCTTTGACAATTTGTTAATTTGACATACCTTATTTAGTACACATCCACCCCTAGATGGCTTCTAACAGTTTACTTTGACCATTTGTTAATTTGACATACCTTATTTAGTACAATACCTTATTCAGTACTTATCTGCCCCTAGATGGCTTCTAACAGTTTACTTTGACCATTTGTTAATTTGACACACCTTATTTAGTACATATCCACGCCTAGATGACTTCTAACAGTTAACTTTGACCATTTGTTAATTTGACACACCTTATTTAGTACATATCCACCCCTAGATGGCTTCTAACAGTTAACTTTGACCATTTGTTAATTTGACACACCTTATTTAGTACATATCCACCCCTAGATGGCTTCTAGCAGTTTACTTTGACCATTTGTTAATTTGACATCCCTTATTTAGTACATATCCACCCCTAGATGGCTTCTAACAGTTTACTTTGACCATTTGTTAATTTGACATACCTTATTTAGTACAATACCTTATTTAGTACTTATCTGCCCCTAGATGGCTTCTAACAGTTTACTTTGACCATTTGTTAATTTGACATACCTTATTTAGTACATATCCACCCCTAGATGGCTTCTAACAGGTTACTTTGACCATTTGTTAATTTGACATACCTTATTTAGTACAATACCTTATTTAGTACTTATCTGCCCCTAGATGGCTTCTAACAGTTTACTTTGACCATTTGTTAATTTGACATACCTTATTTAGTACATATCCACCCCTAGATGGCTTCTAACAGTTTACTTTGACCATTTGTTAATTTGACATACCTTATTTAGTACAATACCTTATTTAGTACTTATCTGCCCCTAGATGGTTTCTAACAGTTTACTTTGACCATTTGTTAATTTGACATACCTTATTTAGTACAATACCTTATTTAGTACATATCCACCCCTCGATGACTTCTAACAGTTTACTTTGGCCATTTGTTAATTTGACATACCTTATTTAGTACATATCCACCCCTAGATGGCTTCTAGCAGTTTACTTTGACCATTTGTTAATTTGACATACCTTATTTAGTACATATCCACCCCCAGATGGCTTCTAACAGTTTACTTTGACCATTTGTTAATTTGACATACCTTATTTAGTCCTTATCTGCCCCTAGATGACTTCTAACAGTTTACTTTGACCATTTCTTAATTTGACATACGTTATTTAGTACATATCCACCCCTAGATGGCTTCTAACAGTTTACTTTGACCATTTGTTAATTTGACATACCTTATTTAGTACATATCCACCCCTAGATGGCTTCTAACAGTTTACTTTGACCATTTGTTAATTTGACATACCTTATTTAGTACTTATCTGCCCCTAGATGACTTCTAACAGTTTACTTTGACCATTTCTTAATTTGACATACGTTATTTAGTACATATCCACCCCTAGATGGCTTCTAACAGTTTACTTTGACCATTTGTTAATTTGACATACCTTATTTAGTACACATCCACCCCTAGATGGCTTCTAACAGTTTACTTTGACCATTTGTTAATTTGACATACCTTATTTAGTACAATACCTTATTTAGTACTTATCTGCCCCTAGATGGCTTCTAGCAGTTTACTTTGACCATTTGTTAATTTGACACACCTTATTTAGTACATATCCACCCCTAGATGGCTTCTAACAGTTTACTTTGACCATTTGTTAATTTCACATACCTTATTCAGTACAATACCTTATTTAGTACTTATCTGCCCCTAGATGGCTTCTAACAGTTTACTTTGACCATTTGTTAATTTGACATACCTTATTTAGTACATATCCACCCTAGATGACTTCTAACAGTTAACTTTGACCATTTGTTAATTTGACACACCTTATTTAGTACATATCCACCCCTAGATGGCTTCTAGCAGTTTACTTTGACCATTTGTTAATTTGACATCCCTTATTTAGTACATATCCACCCCTAGATGGCTTCTAACAGTTTACTTTGACCATTTGTTAATTTGACATACCTTATTTAGTACAATACCTTATTTAGTACTTATCTGCCCCTAGATGGCTTCTAACAGTTTACTTTGACCATTTGTTAATTTGACATACCTTATTTAGTACATATCCACCCCTAGATGGCTTCTAACAGGTTACTTTGACCATTTGTTAATTTGACATACCTTATTTAGTACAATACCTTATTTAGTACTTATCTGCCCCTAGATGGCTTCTAACAGTTTACTTTGACCATTTGTTAATTTGACATACCTTATTTAGTACATATCCACCCCTAGATGGCTTCTAACAGTTTACTTTGACCATTTGTTAATTTGACATACCTTATTTAGTACAATACCTTATTTAGTACTTATCTGCCCCTAGATGGTTTCTAACAGTTTACTTTGACCATTTGTTAATTTGACATACCTTATTTAGTACAATACCTTATTTAGTACATATCCACCCCTCGATGACTTCTAACAGTTTACTTTGGCCATTTGTTAATTTGACATACCTTATTTAGTACATATCCACCCCTAGATGGCTTCTAGCAGTTTACTTTGACCATTTGTTAATTTGACATACCTTATTTAGTACATATCCACCCCCAGATGGCTTCTAACAGTTTACTTTGACCATTTGTTAATTTGACATACCTTATTTAGTCCTTATCTGCCCCTAGATGACTTCTAACAGTTTACTTTGACCATTTCTTAATTTGACATACGTTATTTAGTACATATCCACCCCTAGATGGCTTCTAACAGTTTACTTTGACCATTTGTTAATTTGACATACCTTATTTAGTACATATCCACCCCTAGATGGCTTCTAACAGTTTACTTTGACCATTTGTTAATTTGACATACCTTATTTAGTACTTATCTGCCCCTAGATGACTTCTAACAGTTTACTTTGACCATTTCTTAATTTGACATACGTTATTTAGTACATATCCACCCCTAGATGGCTTCTAACAGTTTACTTTGACCATTTGTTAATTTGACATACCTTATTTAGTACACATCCACCCCTAGATGGCTTCTAACAGTTTACTTTGACCATTTGTTAATTTGACATACCTTATTTAGTACAATACCTTATTTAGTACTTATCTGCCCCTAGATGGCTTCTAGCAGTTTACTTTGACCATTTGTTAATTTGACACACCTTATTTAGTACATATCCACCCCTAGATGGCTTCTAACAGTTTACTTTGACCATTTGTTAATTTCACATACCTTATTCAGTACAATACCTTATTTAGTACTTATCTGCCCCTAGATGGCTTCTAACAGTTTACTTTGACCATTTGTTAATTTGACATACCTTATTTAGTACATATCCACCCTAGATGACTTCTAACAGTTAACTTTGACCATTTGTTAATTTGACACACCTTATTTAGTACATATCCACCCCTAGATGGCTTCTAGCAGTTTACTTTGACCATTTGTTAATTTGACATCCCTTATTTAGTACACATCCACCCCAAGATGGCTTCTAACAGTTTACTTTGACCATTTGTTAATTTGACATACCTTATTTAGTACAATACCTTATTTAGTACTTATCTGCCCCTAGATGGCTTCTAGCAGTTTACTTTGACCATTTGTTAATTTGACATACCTTATTTAGTACATATCCACCCCTAGATGACTTCTAACAGTTTACTTTGACCATTTGTTAATTTGACATACCTTATTTAGTACATATCCACCCCTAGATGGCTTCTAACAGTTTGCATTGACCATTTGTTAATTTGACATACCTTATTTAGTACATATCCACCCCTAGATGGCTTCTAACAGTTTACTTTGACAATTTGTTAATTTGACATACCTTATTTAGTACATATCCACCCCTAGATGGCTTCTAACAGTTTACTTTGACCATTTGTTAATTTGACATACCTTATTTAGTACAATACCTTATTTAGTACTTATCTGCCCCTAGATGGCTTCTAACAATTTACTTTGACCATTTGTTAATTTGACACACCTTATTTAGTACATATCCACCCCTAGATGACTTCTAACAGTTAACTTTGACCATTTGTTAATTTGACACACCTTATTTAGTACATATCCACCCCTAGATGGCTTCTAACAGTTAACTTTGACCATTTGTTAATTTGACACACCTTATTTAGTACATATCCACCCCTAGATGGCTTCTAGCAGTTTACTTTGACCATTTGTTAATTTGACATCCCTTATTTAGTACATATCCACCCCTAGATGGCTTCTAACAGTTTACTTTGACCATTTGTTAATTTGACATACCTTATTTAGTACAATACCTTATTTAGTACTTATCTGCCCCTAGATGGCTTGACCATTTGTTAATTTGACATACCTTATTTAGTACATATCCACCCCTAGATGGCTTCTAACAGTTTACTTTGACCATTTGTTAATTTGACATACCTTATTTAGTACATATCCACCCCCAGATGGCTTCTAACAGTTTACTTTGACCATTTGTTAATTTGACATACCTTATTTAGTACATATCCACCCCCAGATGGCTTCTAACAGTTTACTTTGACCATTTGTTAATTTGACATACCTTATTTAGTACTTATCTGCCCCTAGATGACTTCTAACAGTTTACTTTGACCATTTCTTAATTTGACATACGTTATTTAGTACATATCCACCCCTAGATGGCTTCTAACAGTTTACTTTGACCATTTGTTAATTTGACATACCTTATTTAGTACATATCCACCCCTAGATGGCTTCTAACAGTTTACTTTGACCATTTGTTAATTTGACATACCTTATTTAGTACAATACCTTATTTAGTACTTATCTGCCCCTAGATGGCTTCTAGCAGTTTACTTTGACCATTTAGCGGGGGAGGAATTCGCTAGAATTGTGCACTTGGTGATACCTTCCTGAAATTTGGCATGATGTAAGGGTAGGCATCAGAGATTTCAAAATCGATCGGCTACAAGTTGGCACCATCCTCTAGCCACCACTAGCAGCGAAATCCAAAATGGCCGCCAAGCGGATCGAAAAAAAGCTATTTTCGCCGATCGCACAACTGAAGCTCCAAACCTAACACCATACATGTGCTGTAATTGATGTGAATGATGGAGTGAAGCCCTTGGAACAAGTTGGGGGGAAGATTAATGGATAATGGGATCAGAATTTCCGTCGATGTGTGCGTCTGTGTGTCTGACTGTCAGTATGATCGTCCGTCCGTAGATAAATTAGTGTTGAATGTTTCTCGGGAATGCAATGGTCAAATGAACATGGTATGAGAGATTCCTGTCAACACATGAACAAGGGTACTCGATAGTATGCAGCAGTGGGGATACTTGGACATTTGATAATCCAATTAAAGTGACAGTCTATTCTCAACTTCCGGCATTTTCGATAGATTTATTTTCTAAGAAAATAAAACTATCAAATTTCTAGAGGAGTTCTGGTTCAATCTCAACACCATAGCGACACGTCTGCCAGCAAGGGCAGTGCTGGAATGAACTCGGGATGCATTAGTTCCCGTTGTTAATTATACAATGTTATCTTGCCAGTATAGAACATTGGCAAAATGGGACTAGAAGGGGTGAGTGTATGTTTGCAGTCATTCGAGGTACAGGAATATTTTTTGACTACAAGTAGTATTCTTCATTTTCGGCCAGTTAAGATGTGGTGTGTTCCAAGTCAGGATTAATGTTGCCGACACTTAATGCCCATCCCTCATGGTATGCTACTTTACCAGGGATATAGAGATATAGCCACCACTGGGAGCCAAAACATGACCTTTGATGTCGATGAGTGGTCGAAATGTTTTAGCGAATAACTTATCGAAATATGATCCGGTATGGCAATTTGATACCTTACGTTAGATTTATTAGATCAACTCAGGTATGGATTCATTGAGACATGAGTGCGCTACAAGATGAAGGATTTCCAAGTTGATTTGCTATGGAGTAGGAACTGACTAGTCACATGTGGCCTATGGCCAGAGAAAGACAAGGATACCATAGATGAACACACGGGTGAACGAAGGTATCAACTGTTGTACAGAGGCAAAATAGTTGGGGATATTGTATCATGCTATGCATGAATTAACACCGTCTTGTGCAGTAAATAACAGACTATTTTCCGAAATCTAAAACTGTATTCCTATACCCCGGACAATGTAGCAAGCCACATGGGATGAACATTTGTTAGCAAAATCAACTCAACTAGAAACATGACATGTGTTAACTGGCCGAAAATGGAAAAAAAAATACCAGAATAGGAGATGACTGGTCCTAACATGACAGTATACTACTCAATATTGTTACAACAGCCACCTTCACACTTACACAAAGGTGTGCACCTTAATCCAGCTTTCAAGCATTTGCAATTGCCCTTGCAGGCCTTGGCACAACTACAGTGGAGCATCAGTGCACATGCAGCACTTGCGTCTCCTAGGTGAGTCCAAAATGGGACCAGAATATTGAGACGTGGATTCCACTCCCATCCGTACTGTGATGGGTCTGGCACACATAAGTGTTTCTGCAGAGCACGATGCCAAATGAAAGATGACACAAGAATTACCCTTTTTACATGTTGATACAGAGCTGCTTTGGTGGGCGGGATGTTTTCCATAGACTTAAGGCCATGTGTGAACATATGCCGTCTCGCATCATTGACACGTGTACTGACACAACTGTTACTGTACATCTGTATGGTGAGTTTTTCGATATGCTGCATATGAGGGGAATCCTCTGAAAAGACTTGCGGATTCTCAGTCAATTCTATCATCATTTCAGTTGATGCGGGAAAATTCATCCATGCATTCCATCCTGTCTTCTTCCCAATGCCGAGCATGCTGGATGTTACATCACAACCTGTGAAGGCGTGGAAGAAAGTCAGGGCCTTACAGTAATCAGGTCCAAGTTGTGAAGCTATCTCATGAATTGGCATATCTTTATATGCCTTTCCAATTCCAAACCCAATCCACAGCTCACTGAGTCCAAGGTCACGGAATGTTGCGAAATGGTGCAAAGACAGAATGACGACATCAGAATCAACCGTGCGAAGAAAAGCTATTTTGTGACCTTGTGAGACTGCATGGTTGAGATGAAGCATCATGCGCGTGTCTGCTTCCTCGTGGTTCGATGGAGATATGTCACATAAGCTAACATCCTTATTGCATAGTACATATTCTCCTGATGTCGTTAACAACTGGTACTCGGATGTTGATGTTAATTTCAGCAGTTCAGCAGACAGGAACTTGAAAAATTCGTCTTTATTCTCACTAACTTTCAAGAATGCCTGCCAATTCTTCCCTTTAGGTAAAGGGACGTTCTCGGACACCCGTATCAACCTAACTGCTGTCTCACCGAGGCGTTTTGCTCGCGTCTGATTCTTCAAACAGCCTTCGGGGTAACAGTCATAGATCGCATCAACCCTTGTGGTGTTCGTGTTAATCAGAGATTCGATGTATGGCAATAATTGCAATCGAGCATATTCTCCAAACAGATCCGCTTTCTGTGGTTTGATTACATGGACTACAGCAGGCATATCCAAGATGACAACTGAAGCTTGTCTAGCTGCTGAATTCTTCCCTTGTGCAGGAATAGCTGGTAAACAATTGAGAATTTGAGATTTTGTCCCACTCCGTAGCTTACCTCTATCGGATAATGCTGGCGGATCACGTGCATTCTCGTGCATGAAAAACTCATCCATGTTTGAATCAGGCCGGGCTTGCAGTGAAACGAACATCTGGGTAACTATTGCGGCAGTTGCTTTACTTGACATGAGCTTGTCTCGGCCTTTGTCCAGGTTGGCTGGGGGTGGGTTAAGGAAGGTATATATATTTGCCTTGGGAATAACATCATTCAGGGGTACGGTGCATTCCACAAGCCTTTCCTTCAAGAAAGTGGAATATAAATGCTTGCCCCTTTCGGGTAATGACCGTAAACTCTTACTAACTTCGGGGTCCATATATTCACCAGTATCTAATGTCACCAGCTGACCACTAGTTTCATCATAAGGGTTGATAATGAGTCCCTGATTCACCAGATCGAGGAGAGATTTCAATTGATTCAGAAATTTTTTCTGCTCTGATACCGAACTTTCCGGGTGTTCCGTGTTATCTGATGATGTTGTGTGGAAACTTGCATATTCATACTCATCTATAACACGCAGAACTTCTGACCTTGAAAGCTCAATAACGACTTTCTCTTCAGCCTGGCCATAGAGACCTTTTGGACCACTGTCTTCTTTGAGTAGTTGGATACTATGTTCTTGGCTCTGATCTAAACCCATCATACTGAACTTCCTCTCACTAAGCTGGACCACAAAATGGCCTTCCATGAATTTGTTGTGGATTGAAGGATGCCGCCTGGGTAGCTGAGACATGTCTCTCAGAAATACGGGGACCCACCGACAATAATTTGTATGTCCTAGGGCAAAAAAGTAACTGCACAACTCATCGATAGAACACAGTGTACCAGGCCAGTTACCGATTCGTTGGTTCCGAACGAATTGACAGCTTGTCAAGAGAAAGTTCCGAACGATTTCACCCCAATAGCGCGCAGTTGGAGATTGTGAAAGAATCCTCTGTTCCCACATTTCAAATGACTCATGGGGCCCAGTCTGCTGACAGTAAATCTCATAAGCATTCTTTCTGAGGATCTCAAGCCAAGCTAGAGTGAGAAGATATGCCTGTCGCGTCCTCTTGACATGTTTCCCACCAAGTAGGGATGATGCTACACCGGGTGTGAATATCTTTGCGAGGTGAAACATTCGCTCCCAACCAGAACCACCCATAAGCTTACCACCAGCTTCTTGGGTGCACATTTCAAGATGCAGGAATCCAATCATACACACCATTCGATCCTCACCTATCTCCTCTGGGAACAGCCATTGACATTTTTTCTGCCTGGCATACAACGGACAGTCACCTTCAATGACAGGTATCTGGCCGGGGTTTACGAAAGCAGTAGCTTCCCTGACCACATACATAGCATGCTTCTGCATACTGAGTGAGTCCGCTTTCTGCTCACTGAAAACAGGGAATACCCCAATAACTGCACGAGGTTTGACATTGTCTTGATCTTCATGTTTTGAAAAGAAGCCTGAAAAGGTCACAGGGACTTCATCAAGCTGCCAGCTGCCATCAACCTTCCCTTTATTGCTGATCTGTGACACATGAGACAACCAGTCATTCTCTCCCACGTTCAAATCTGCATATTCATTGGGCCGTACATTACATTCATCTGGAGATTCAAGCCTGATGTCCCCACCAAAGTCTTCAACGAAAGGAACAAATGCATAGTCGTCTGGGAGTTCAATTTGTGTGTCTTCTGGAACATCTAAACTCAGTGGTGGGGGATCAGTACCCACATTGTCCCTGCTCAGTTGACCAATGAGTGTGATGGACGTACCATGCATATCAGATCTACCAGATACATCAATGTTATCAGTGGTTCCTATCGAGAAAACATTACGTTTGCAGTTAGCTGGGACTACAACACCTTCGTTCTTGAACCGCAGTGAAACAGCTCTCGCGAAACTCCTGCGAACATCCATTACGCGATCATAAGAGACAGAGAGTCCCATTTGATGAAAATCTCTGATAAGATTTTTCATACGATCATGGGCATGCAACTTCAAACCCACATAAAGAGGCATTGGAGTTTCTCTGTCACGTCTCTGGTGAACATTTTGTGCATGTTCGGAGCGTTTCGCTGAATTGCTGATCAACATCTGTGAAATAGTACAAGCCACTCGAGTCTTGGCATTAACAGTCTCATCATCGCCTAAGTTCTGTATACTACATGTGCCCTCAAGTAGAACTCTAAGAAGAGTCAGGAGTGAGTTGGGTACAGGCTCGCTCAAGCAATAAGATGAAAATGATCCCGTGAAAGGAGCTTGAGATATGAGTATGTGTTTACGCAGAAGAAGACCCACATCAACTATCTTTTTTGCCTCTTCCTCAGACACTATACGAGTTGAAGATTCGGACAACAAGGAGCCAACTCGAAACCTACTTGAAATAAACACATCTCTACCCTGTGTGAAGGCGTCCCAGCCATCGCCCAATTTCTGCAACAAATGTTCTTTGAATCGAGTGGAATGTATTTCTTCACTAAGCCAATCAGAACCGACTTGCTTCAACCTCCGACTGTACAGATTCTTGAGATCGACAAGCTTCATCGCGGAATCGTTGTGTTCAACAAATGTTATGAGCTCTGCCATAACGAGAGGGTCATAGGGCAGGCCTGACGCGGAATGTTCGGCGTTCTTCGACTTTTTAGATTTAGCCGCTCGTGCTTCATTGGCAAGCTTACAATAACAGGTTTTGTGATAGTAAAGATCACTAGCAGCGGAATCAAATGCTGCATTGACCCGAGAAAAAACAACCCAGTTCTCGGCTTCCTTTGCCATAATTTTGAGTTTATTGTTATCAGACATTGATCTGCAAATAGGCTCACTGCTGTCACCTTCGCGTTTGTGACAATAAACACACTGGGGCAGTTTCCTGTCACAGCCAGATTCAAAACTTGTCCGTGTTCTTTTAGGACTCAGCGTGGAGCAGGATGCCACTGCCTCATTTCGCTCTCGCTTGTGTAGCACGCGCTGTACGATGTGAGTCCGAATACTGTCACGGCATGTCTTATGATATATTGCCTTATTCGTCAACAGTGACATCGACATACACTCATCACTCTCTCTCATCAAACAATCAATGGTCAAATTATATGGAAGCTCAACGCCATTATCTAGGAAGCGCGTTATGTCTTCCTCAATAGCTTTATAGGCGTCATGAAAACGAGATTCTCTATACGGACGCATCAATTTCTTGGAACTGTCTTGCTGGCAAAAGCAACAACGTTCCCAGTCAGTACTAGTCCGTACACGAAGAGGATTCTCACTCATTCTGTGAATGATTTTTGTGAACAATCGCGTTCTCGAATTAATTTCGACAGACAAATCAGAATTGCTTGCGGAATTACGCCAAACAAGAGATTGTATGGCAAAGAGACTGCTTCATAAAGAGCGTTGTTTCTCCGGGATCAGCGTCATTCAGGTTTGCCTGAATGACGCTGATCCCGGAGAAACAACGCTCTTTTCAAGTTCCAAGAAATTGATGCGTCCGTATAGAGAATCTCGTTTTATTCTACATCATCTCCCACGTCTGTTTCCAACACGTGCGTGGATCAGAGTTCACTTTCGCGCCCTTACAATCGGATGTATAGTCGGTAGACCGTCGAAAAGGAGGTTCCCTTCAGCCGCTGGCGGCCATTTTGGATTGTGCCGCTACTGGTCGCCACCGGTCGGTGTCAACTTGTAGCCGATCGTTTTTGAGAACCTCATAGCCTACACTAACAGTGTGCCAAATTTCAAGAAGGTATCACCAAGTGCACAATTCACCTGTATGTGACGAATTCCTCCCCCGCTAATTTGTTAATTTGACACACCTTATTTAGTACATATCCACCCCTAGATGGCTTATAACAGTTTACTTTGACCATTTGTTAATTTCACATACCTTATTCAGTACAATACCTTATTTAGTACTTATCTCCCCCTAGATGGCTTCTAACAGTTTACTTTGACCATTTGTTAATTTGACATACCTTATTTAGTACATTTCCACCCCTAGATGGCTTCTAACAGTTTACTTTGACCATTTGTTAATTTGACATACCTTATTTAGTACCTATCCACCCCTAGATGACTTCTAACAGTTTACTTTGACCATTTGTTAATTTGACATACCTTATTTAGTACATATCCACCCCTAGATGGCTTCTAACAGTTTACTTTGACCATTTGTTAATTTGACATACCTTATTTAGTACATATCCACCCTAGATGACTTCTAACAGTTAACTTTGACCATTTGTTAATTTGACACACCTTATTTAGTACATATCCACCCCTAGATGGCTTCTAGCAGTTTACTTTGACCATTTGTTAATTTGACATCCCTTATTTAGTACACATCCACCCCAAGATGGCTTCTAACAGTTTACTTTGACCATTTGTTAATTTGACATACCTTATTTAGTACAATACCTTATTTAGTACTTATCTGCCCCTAGATGGCTTCTAGCAGTTTACTTTGACCATTTGTTAATTTGACATACCTTATTTAGTACATATCCACCCCTAGATGACTTCTAACAGTTTACTTTGACCATTTGTTAATTTGACATACCTTATTTAGTACATATATCCACCCCTAGATGGCTTCTAGCAGTTTACTTTGACCATTTGTTAATTTGACATACCTTATTTAGTACATATCCACCCCTAGATGGCTTTTAACAGTTTACTTTGACCATTTGTTAATTTGACATACCTTATTTAGTACATATCCACCCCTAGATGGCTTCTAACAGTTTACTTTGACCATTTGTTAATTTGACACACCTTATTTAGTACATATCCACCCCTAGATGGCTTCTAGCAGTTTACTTTGACCATTTGTTAATTTGACATCCCTTATTTAGTACATATCCACCCCTAGATGGCTTCTAACAGTTTACTTTGGCCATTTGTTAATTTGACATACCTTATTTAGTACAATACCTTATTTAGTACTTATCTGCCCCTAGATGGCTTCTAACAGTTTACTTTGACCATTTGTTAATTTGACATCCCTTATTTAGTACATATCCACCCCTAGATGGCTTCTAACAGTTTACTTTGACCATTTGTTAATTTGACATACCTTATTTAGTACAATACCTTATTTAGTACTTATCTGCCCCTAGATGGCTTCTAACAGTTTACTTTGACCATTTGTTAATTTGACATACCTTATTTAGTACATATCCACCCCTAGATGGCTTCTAACAGTTTACTTTGACCATTTGTTAATTTGACATACCTTATTTAGTACAATACCTTATTTAGTACATATCCACCCCTAGATGACTTCTAACAGTTTACTTTGGCCATTTGTTAATTTGACATACCTTATTTAGTACATATCCACCCATAGATGGCTTCTAGCAGTTTACTTTGACCATTTGTTAATTTGACATACCTTATTTAGTACATATCCACCCCCAGATGGCTTCTAACAGTTTACTTTGACCATTTGTTAATTTGACATACCTTATTTAGTACATATCCACCCCCAGATGGCTTCTAACAGTTTACTTTGACCATTTGTTAATTTGACATACCTTATTTAGTACTTATCTGCCCCTAGATGACTTCTAACAGTTTACTTTGACCATTTGTTAATTTGACATACCTTATTTAGTACATTTCCACCCCTAGATGGCTTCTAACAGTTTACTTTGACCATTTGTTAATTTGACATACCTTATTTAGTACCTATCCACCCCTAGATGACTTCTAACAGTTTACTTTGACCATTTGTTAATTTGACATACCTTATTTAGTACATATCCACCCCTAGATGGCTTCTAACAGTTTACTTTGACCATTTGTTAATTTGACATACCTTATTTAGTACATATCCACCCTAGATGACTTCTAACAGTTAACTTTGACCATTTGTTAATTTGACACACCTTATTTAGTACATATCCACCCCTAGATGGCTTCTAGCAGTTTACTTTGACCATTTGTTAATTTGACATCCCTTATTTAGTACACATCCACCCCAAGATGGCTTCTAACAGTTTACTTTGACCATTTGTTAATTTGACATACCTTATTTAGTACAATACCTTATTTAGTACTTATCTGCCCCTAGATGGCTTCTAGCAGTTTACTTTGACCATTTGTTAATTTGACATACCTTATTTAGTACATATCCACCCCTAGATGGCTTTTAACAGTTTACTTTGACCATTTGTTAATTTGACATACCTTATTTAGTACATATCCACCCTAGATGACTTCTAACAGTTAACTTTGACCATTTGTTAATTTGACACACCTTATTTAGTACATATCCACCCCTAGATGACTTCTAACAGTTTACTTTGACCATTTGTTAATTTGACATACCTTATTTAGTACATATATCCACCCCTAGATGGCTTCTAGCAGTTTACTTTGACCATTTGTTAATTTGACATACCTTATTTAGTACATATCCACCCCTAGATGGCTTTTAACAGTTTACTTTGACCATTTGTTAATTTGACATACCTTATTTAGTACATATCCACCCTAGATGACTTCTAACAGTTAACTTTGACCATTTGTTAATTTGACACACCTTATTTAGTACATATCCACCCCTAGATGGCTTCTAGCAGTTTACTTTGACCATTTGTTAATTTGACATCCCTTATTTAGTACACATCCACCCCAAGATGGCTTCTAACAGTTTACTTTGACCATTTGTTAATTTGACATACCTTATTTAGTACAATACCTTATTTAGTACTTATCTGCCCCTAGATGGCTTCTAGCAGTTTACTTTGACCATTTGTTAATTTGACATACCTTATTTAGTACATATCCACCCCTAGATGACTTCTAACAGTTTACTTTGACCATTTGTTAATTTGACATACCTTATTTAGTACATATCCACCCCTAGATGGCTTCTAACAGTTTGCATTGACCATTTGTTAATTTGACATACCTTATTTAGTACATATCCACCCCTAGATGGCTTCTAACAGTTTGCATTGACCATTTGTTAATTTGACATACCTTATTTAGTACTTATCTGCCCCTAGATGGCTTCTAACAGTTTACTTTGACAATTTGTTAATTTGACATACCTTATTTAGTACACATCCACCCCTAGATGGCTTCTAACAGTTTACTTTGACCATTTGTTAATTTGACATACCTTATTTAGTACAATACCTTATTCAGTACTTATCTGCCCCTAGATGGCTTCTAACAGTTTACTTTGACCATTTGTTAATTTGACACACCTTATTTAGTACATATCCACGCCTAGATGACTTCTAACAGTTAACTTTGACCATTTGTTAATTTGACACACCTTATTTAGTACATATCCACCCCTAGATGGCTTCTAACAGTTAACTTTGACCATTTGTTAATTTGACACACCTTATTTAGTACATATCCACCCCTAGATGGCTTCTAGCAGTTTACTTTGACCATTTGTTAATTTGACATCCCTTATTTAGTACATATCCACCCCTAGATGGCTTCTAACAGTTTACTTTGACCATTTGTTAATTTGACATACCTTATTTAGTACAATACCTTATTTAGTACTTATCTGCCCCTAGATGGCTTCTAACAGTTTACTTTGACCATTTGTTAATTTGACATACCTTATTTAGTACATATCCACCCCTAGATGGCTTCTAACAGGTTACTTTGACCATTTGTTAATTTGACATACCTTATTTAGTACAATACCTTATTTAGTACTTATCTGCCCCTAGATGGCTTCTAACAGTTTACTTTGACCATTTGTTAATTTGACATACCTTATTTAGTACATATCCACCCCTAGATGGCTTCTAACAGTTTACTTTGACCATTTGTTAATTTGACATACCTTATTTAGTACAATACCTTATTTAGTACTTATCTGCCCCTAGATGGTTTCTAACAGTTTACTTTGACCATTTGTTAATTTGACATACCTTATTTAGTACAATACCTTATTTAGTACATATCCACCCCTCGATGGCTTCTAACAGTTTACTTTGACCATTTGTTAATTTGACATACCTTATTTAGTACAATACCTTATTTAGTACATATCCACCCCTAGATGACTTCTAACAGTTTACTTTGGCCATTTGTTAATTTGACATACCTTATTTAGTACATATCCACCCATAGATGGCTTCTAGCAGTTTACTTTGACCATTTGTTAATTTGACATACCTTATTTAGTACATATCCACCCCCAGATGGCTTCTAACAGTTTACTTTGACCATTTGTTAATTTGACATACCTTATTTAGTACATATCCACCCCCAGATGGCTTCTAACAGTTTACTTTGACCATTTGTTAATTTGACATACCTTATTTAGTACTTATCTGCCCCTAGATGACTTCTAACAGTTTACTTTGACCATTTGTTAATTTGACATACCTTATTTAGTACATTTCCACCCCTAGATGGCTTCTAACAGTTTACTTTGACCATTTGTTAATTTGACATACCTTATTTAGTACCTATCCACCCCTAGATGACTTCTAACAGTTTACTTTGACCATTTGTTAATTTGACATACCTTATTTAGTACATATCCACCCCTAGATGGCTTCTAACAGTTTACTTTGACCATTTGTTAATTTGACATACCTTATTTAGTACATATCCACCCTAGATGACTTCTAACAGTTAACTTTGACCATTTGTTAATTTGACACACCTTATTTAGTACATATCCACCCCTAGATGGCTTCTAGCAGTTTACTTTGACCATTTGTTAATTTGACATCCCTTATTTAGTACACATCCACCCCAAGATGGCTTCTAACAGTTTACTTTGACCATTTGTTAATTTGACATACCTTATTTAGTACAATACCTTATTTAGTACTTATCTGCCCCTAGATGGCTTCTAGCAGTTTACTTTGACCATTTGTTAATTTGACATACCTTATTTAGTACATATCCACCCCTAGATGGCTTTTAACAGTTTACTTTGACCATTTGTTAATTTGACATACCTTATTTAGTACATATCCACCCTAGATGACTTCTAACAGTTAACTTTGACCATTTGTTAATTTGACACACCTTATTTAGTACATATCCACCCCTAGATGACTTCTAACAGTTTACTTTGACCATTTGTTAATTTGACATACCTTATTTAGTACATATATCCACCCCTAGATGGCTTCTAGCAGTTTACTTTGACCATTTGTTAATTTGACATACCTTATTTAGTACATATCCACCCCTAGATGGCTTTTAACAGTTTACTTTGACCATTTGTTAATTTGACATACCTTATTTAGTACATATCCACCCTAGATGACTTCTAACAGTTAACTTTGACCATTTGTTAATTTGACACACCTTATTTAGTACATATCCACCCCTAGATGGCTTCTAGCAGTTTACTTTGACCATTTGTTAATTTGACATCCCTTATTTAGTACACATCCACCCCAAGATGGCTTCTAACAGTTTACTTTGACCATTTGTTAATTTGACATACCTTATTTAGTACAATACCTTATTTAGTACTTATCTGCCCCTAGATGGCTTCTAGCAGTTTACTTTGACCATTTGTTAATTTGACATACCTTATTTAGTACATATCCACCCCTAGATGACTTCTAACAGTTTACTTTGACCATTTGTTAATTTGACATACCTTATTTAGTACATATCCACCCCTAGATGGCTTCTAACAGTTTGCATTGACCATTTGTTAATTTGACATACCTTATTTAGTACATATCCACCCCTAGATGGCTTCTAACAGTTTGCATTGACCATTTGTTAATTTGACATACCTTATTTAGTACTTATCTGCCCCTAGATGGCTTCTAACAGTTTACTTTGACAATTTGTTAATTTGACATACCTTATTTAGTACACATCCACCCCTAGATGGCTTCTAACAGTTTACTTTGACCATTTGTTAATTTGACATACCTTATTTAGTACAATACCTTATTCAGTACTTATCTGCCCCTAGATGGCTTCTAACAGTTTACTTTGACCATTTGTTAATTTGACACACCTTATTTAGTACATATCCACGCCTAGATGACTTCTAACAGTTAACTTTGACCATTTGTTAATTTGACACACCTTATTTAGTACATATCCACCCCTAGATGGCTTCTAACAGTTAACTTTGACCATTTGTTAATTTGACACACCTTATTTAGTACATATCCACCCCTAGATGGCTTCTAGCAGTTTACTTTGACCATTTGTTAATTTGACATCCCTTATTTAGTACATATCCACCCCTAGATGGCTTCTAACAGTTTACTTTGACCATTTGTTAATTTGACATACCTTATTTAGTACAATACCTTATTTAGTACTTATCTGCCCCTAGATGGCTTCTAACAGTTTACTTTGACCATTTGTTAATTTGACATACCTTATTTAGTACATATCCACCCCTAGATGGCTTCTAACAGGTTACTTTGACCATTTGTTAATTTGACATACCTTATTTAGTACAATACCTTATTTAGTACTTATCTGCCCCTAGATGGCTTCTAACAGTTTACTTTGACCATTTGTTAATTTGACATACCTTATTTAGTACATATCCACCCCTAGATGGCTTCTAACAGTTTACTTTGACCATTTGTTAATTTGACATACCTTATTTAGTACAATACCTTATTTAGTACTTATCTGCCCCTAGATGGTTTCTAACAGTTTACTTTGACCATTTGTTAATTTGACATACCTTATTTAGTACAATACCTTATTTAGTACATATCCACCCCTCGATGACTTCTAACAGTTTACTTTGGCCATTTGTTAATTTGACATACCTTATTTAGTACATATCCACCCCTAGATGGCTTCTAGCAGTTTACTTTGACCATTTGTTAATTTGACATACCTTATTTAGTACATATCCACCCCCAGATGGCTTCTAACAGTTTACTTTGACCATTTGTTAATTTGACATACCTTATTTAGTACATATCCACCCCCAGATGGCTTCTAACAGTTTACTTTGACCATTTGTTAATTTGACATACCTTATTTAGTCCTTATCTGCCCCTAGATGACTTCTAACAGTTTACTTTGACCATTTCTTAATTTGACATACGTTATTTAGTACATATCCACCCCTAGATGGCTTCTAACAGTTTACTTTGACCATTTGTTAATTTGACATACCTTATTTAGTACATATCCACCCCTAGATGGCTTCTAACAGTTTACTTTGACCATTTGTTAATTTGACATACCTTATTTAGTACAATACCTTATTTAGTACTTATCTGCCCCTAGATGGCTTCTAGCAGTTTACTTTGACCATTTGTTAATTTGACACACCTTATTTAGTACATATCCACCCCTAGATGGCTTCTAACAGTTTACTTTGACCATTTGTTAATTTCACATACCTTATTCAGTACAATACCTTATTTAGTACTTATCTGCCCCTAGATGGCTTCTAACAGTTTACTTTGACCATTTGTTAATTTGACATACCTTATTTAGTACATATCCACCCTAGATGACTTCTAACAGTTAACTTTGACCATTTGTTAATTTGACACACCTTATTTAGTACATATCCACCCCTAGATGGCTTCTAGCAGTTTACTTTGACCATTTGTTAATTTGACATCCCTTATTTAGTACACATCCACCCCAAGATGGCTTCTAACAGTTTACTTTGACCATTTGTTAATTTGACATACCTTATTTAGTACAATACCTTATTTAGTACTTATCTGCCCCTAGATGGCTTCTAGCAGTTTACTTTGACCATTTGTTAATTTGACATACCTTATTTAGTACATATCCACCCCTAGATGACTTCTAACAGTTTACTTTGACCATTTGTTAATTTGACATACCTTATTTAGTACATATCCACACCTAGATGGCTTCTAACAGTTTGCATTGACCATTTGTTAATTTGACATACCTTATTTAGTACATATCCACCCCTAGATGGCTTCTAACAGTTTACTTTGACAATTTGTTAATTTGACATACCTTATTTAGTACATATCCACCCCTAGATGGCTTCTAACAGTTTACTTTGACCATTTGTTAATTTGACATACCTTATTTAGTACAATACCTTATTTAGTACTTATCTGCCCCTAGATGGCTTCTAACAATTTACTTTGACCATTTGTTAATTTGACACACCTTATTTAGTACATATCCACCCCTAGATGACTTCTAACAGTTAACTTTGACCATTTGTTAATTTGACACACCTTATTTAGTACATATCCACCCCTAGATGGCTTCTAACAGTTAACTTTGACCATTTGTTAATTTGACACACCTTATTTAGTACATATCCACCCCTAGATGGCTTCTAGCAGTTTACTTTGACCATTTGTTAATTTGACATCCCTTATTTAGTACATATCCACCCCTAGATGGCTTCTAACAGTTTACTTTGACCATTTGTTAATTTGACATACCTTATTTAGTACAATACCTTATTTAGTACTTATCTGCCCCTAGATGGCTTGACCATTTGTTAATTTGACATACCTTATTTAGTACATATCCACCCCTAGATGGCTTCTAACAGTTTACTTTGACCATTTGTTAATTTGACATACCTTATTTAGTACATATCCACCCCCAGATGGCTTCTAACAGTTTACTTTGACCATTTGTTAATTTGACATACCTTATTTAGTACATATCCACCCCCAGATGGCTTCTAACAGTTTACTTTGACCATTTGTTAATTTGACATACCTTATTTAGTACTTATCTGCCCCTAGATGACTTCTAACAGTTTACTTTGACCATTTCTTAATTTGACATACGTTATTTAGTACATATCCACCCCTAGATGGCTTCTAACAGTTTACTTTGACCATTTGTTAATTTGACATACCTTATTTAGTACATATTCACCCCTAGATGGCTTCAAACAGTTTACTTTGACCATTTGTTAATTTGACATACCTTATTTAGTACAATACCTTATTTAGTACTTATCTGCCCCTAGATGGCTTCTAGCAGTTTACTTTGACCATTTGTTAATTTGACACACCTTATTTAGTACATATCCACCCCTACATGGCTTATAACAGTTTACTTTGACCATTTGTTAATTTCACATACCTTATTCAGTACAATACCTTATTTAGTACTTATCTCCCCCTAGATGGCTTCTAACAGTTTACTTTGACCATTTGTTAATTTGACATACCTTATTTAGTACATTTCCACCCCTAGATGGCTTCTAACAGTTTACTTTGACCATTTGTTAATTTGACATACCTTATTTAGTACCTATCCACCCCTAGATGACTTCTAACAGTTTACTTTGACCATTTGTTAATTTGACATGCCTTATTTAGTACATATCCACCCCTAGATGGCTTCTAACAGTTTACTTTGACCATTTGTTAATTTGACATACCTTATTTAGTACATATCCACCCTAGATGACTTCTAACAGTTAACTTTGACCATTTGTTAATTTGACACACCTTATTTAGTACATATCCACCCCTAGATGGCTTCTAGCAGTTTACTTTGACCATTTGTTAATTTGACATCCCTTATTTAGTACACATCCACCCCAAGATGGCTTCTAACAGTTTACTTTGACCATTTGTTAATTTGACATACCTTATTTAGTACAATACCTTATTTAGTACTTATCTGCCCCTAGATGGCTTCTAGCAGTTTACTTTGACCATTTGTTAATTTGACATACCTTATTTAGAACATATCCACCCCTAGATGACTTCTAACAGTTTACTTTGACCATTTGTTAATTTGACATACCTTATTTAGTACATATATCCACCCCTAGATGGCTTCTAGCAGTTTACTTTGACCATTTGTTAATTTGACATACCTTATTTAGTACATATCCACCCCTAGATGGCTTTTAACAGTTTACTTTGACCATTTGTTAATTTGACATACCTTATTTAGTACATATCCACGCCTAGATGGCTTCTAACAGTTTACTTTGACCATTTGTTAATTTGACACACCTTATTTAGTACATATCCACCCCTAGATGGCTTCTAGCAGTTTACTTTGACCATTTGTTAATTTGACATCCCTTATTTAGTACACATCCACCCCAAGATGGCTTCTAACAGTTTACTTTGACCATTTGTTAATTTGACATACCTTATTTAGTACAATACCTTATTTAGTACTTATCTGCCCCTAGATGGCTTCTAGCAGTTTACTTTGACCATTTGTTAATTTGACATACCTTATTTAGTACATATCCACCCCTAGATGACTTCTAACAGTTTACTTTGTCCATTTGTTAATTTGACATACCTTATTTAGTACATATATCCACCCCTAGATGGCTTCTAGCAGTTTACTTTGACCATTTGTTAATTTGACATACCTTATTTAGTACATATCCACCCCTAGATGGCTTCTAACAGTTTACTTTGACCATTTGTTAATTTGACATACCTTATTTAGTACATATCCACCCCTAGATGGCTTCTAACAGTTTACTTTGACCATTTGTTAATTTGACATACCTTATTTAGTACATATCCACCCCTAGATGGCTTCTAGCAGTTTACTTTGACCATTTGTTAATTTGACATACCTTATTTAGTACATATCCACCCCTAGATGGCTTCTAACAGTTTACTTTGACCATTTGTTAATTTGACATACCTTATTTAGTACATATCCACCCCTAGATGGCTTCTAACAGTTTACTTTGACCATTTGTTAATTTGACATACCTTATTTAGTACATATCCACCCCTAGATGGCTTCTAACAGTTTACTTTGACCATTTGTTAATTTGACATACCTTATTTAGTACATTTCCACCCCTAGATGGCTTCTAACAGTTTACTTTGACCATTTGTCAATTTGACATACCTTATTTAGTACTTATCTGCCCCTAGATGGCTTCTAGCAGTTTACTTTGACCATTTGTTAATTTGACATACCTTATTTAGTACATATCCACCCCTAGATGACTTCTAACAGTTTACTTTGACCATTTGTTAATTTCACATACCTTATTTAGTACATATTCACCCCAAGATGACTTCTAACAGTTTACTTTGAACATTTGTTAATTTGACATACCTTATTTAGTACAATACCTTATTTAGTACTTATCTGCCCCCAGATGGCTTCTAACAGTTTACTTTGACCATTTGTTAATTTGACATACCTTATTTAGTACATATCCACCCCTAGATGGCTTCTAACAGTTTACTTTGACCATTTGTTAATTTGACACACCTTATTTAGTACATATCCACCCCTAGATGGCTTCTAGCAGTTTACTTTGACCATTTCTTAATTTGACATCCCTTATTTAGTACACATCCACCCCAAGATGGCTTCTAACAGTTTACTTTGACCATTTGTTAATTTGACATACCTTATTTAGTACAATACCTTATTTAGTACTTATCTGCCCCTAGATGGCTTCTAGCAGTTTACTTTGACCATTTGTTAATTTGACGTACCTTATTTAGTACATATCCACCCCTAGATGACTTCTAACAGTTTACTTTGTCCATTTGTTAATTTGACATACCTTATTTAGTACATATATCCACCCCTAGATGGCTTCTAGCAGTTTACTTTGACCATTTGTTAATTTGACATACCTTATTTAGTACATATCCACCCCTAGATGGCTTCTAACAGTTTACTTTGACCATTTGTTAATTTGACATACCTTATTTAGTACATATCCACCCCTAGATGGCTTCTAACAGTTTACTTTGACCATTTGTTAATTTGACATACCTTATTTAGTACATATCCACCCCTAGATGGCTTCTAGCAGTTTACTTTGACCATTTGTTAATTTGACATACCTTATTTAGTACATATCCACCCCTAGATGGCTTCTAACAGTTTACTTTGACCATTTGTTAATTTGACATACCTTATTTAGTACATATCCACCCCTAGATGGCTTCTAACAGTTTACTTTGACCATTTGTTAATTTGACATACCTTATTTAGTACATATCCACCCCTAGATGGCTTCTAACAGTTTACTTTGACCATTTGTTAATTTGACATACCTTATTTAGTACATTTCCACCCCTAGATGGCTTCTAACAGTTTACTTTGACCATTTGTCAATTTGACATACCTTATTTAGTACTTATCTGCCCCTAGATGGCTTCTAGCAGTTTACTTTGACCATTTGTTAATTTGACATACCTTATTTAGTACATATCCACCCCTAGATGACTTCTAACAGTTTACTTTGACCATTTGTTAATTTCACATACCTTATTTAGTACATATCCACCCCAAGATGACTTCTAACAGTTTACTTTGAACATTTGTTAATTTGACATACCTTATTTAGTACAATACCTTATTTAGTACTTATCTGCCCCCAGATGGCTTCTAACAGTTTACTTTGACCATTTGTTAATTTGACATACCTTATTTAGTACATATCCACCCCTAGATGGCTTCTAACAGTTTACTTTGACCATTTGTTAATTTGACATACCTTATTTAGTACAATACCTTATTTAGTACATATCCACCCCTAGATGACTTCTAACAGTTCACTTTGGCCATTTGTTAATTTGACATACCTTATTTAGTACATATCCACCCCTAGATGGCTTCTAGCAGTTTACTTTGACCATTTGTTAATTTGACATACCTTATTTAGTACATATCCACCCCCAGATGGCTTCTAACAGTTTACTTTGACCATTTGTTAATTTGACATACCTTATTTAGTACATATCCACCCCCAGATGGCTTCAAACAGTTTACTTTGACCATTTGTTAATTTGAGATACCTTATTTAGTACTTATCTGCCCCTAGATGACTTCTAACAGTTTACTTTGACCATTTCTTAATTTGACATACGTTATTTAGTACATATCCACCCCTAGATGGCTTCTAACAGTTTACTTTGACCATTTGTTAATTTGACATACCTTATTTAGTACATATCCACCCCTAGATGACTTCTAACAGTTTACTTTGACCATTTGTTAATTTGACATACCTTATTTAGTACCTATCCACCCCTAGATGGCTTCTAACAGTTTACTTTGACCATTTGTTAATTTGACATACCTTATTTAGTACAATACCTTATTTAGTACTTATCTGCCCCTAGATGGCTTCTAGCAGTTTACTTTGACCATTTGTTAATTTGACACACCTTATTTAGTACATATCCACCCCTAGATGGCTTCTAACAGTTTACTTTGACTATTTGTTAATTTCACATACCTTATTCAGTACAATACCTTATTTAGTACTTATCTGCCCCTAGATGGCTTCTAACAGTTTACTTTGACCATTTGTTAATTTGACATACCTTATTTAGTACATTTCCACCCCTAGATGGCTTCTAACAGTTTACTTTGACCATTTGTTAATTTGACATACCTTATTTAGTACCTATCCACCCCTAGATGACTTCTAACAGTTTACTTTGACCATTTGTTAATTTGACATACCTTATTCAGTACATATCCACCCCTAGATGGCTTCTAACAGTTTACTTTGACCATTTGTTAATTTGACATACCTTATTTAGTACATATCCACCCTAGATGACTTCTAACAGTTAACTTTGACCATTTGTTAATTTGACACACCTTATTTAGTACATATCCACCCCTAGATGGCTTCTAGCAGTTTACTTTGACCATTTGTTAATTTGACATCCCTTATTTAGTACACATCCACCCCAAGATGGCTTCTAACAGTTTACTTTGACGATTTGTTAATTTGACATACCTTATTTAGTACAATACCTGATTTAGTACTTATCTGCCCCTAGATGGCTTCTAGCAGTTTACTTTGACCATTTGTTAATTTGACATACCTTATTTAGTACATATCCACCCCTAGATGACTTCTAACAGTTTACTTTGACCATTTGTTAATTTGACATACCTTATTTAGTACATATATCCACCCCTAGATGGCTTCTAGCAGTTTACTTTGACCATTTGTTAATTTGACATACCTTATTTAGTACATATCCACCCCTAGATGGCTTTTAACAGTTTACTTTGACCATTTGTTAATTTGACATACCTTATTTAGTACATATCCACCCCTAGATGGCTTCTAACAGTTTACTTTGACCATTTGTTAATTTGACACACCTTATTTAGTACATATCCACCCCAAGATGGCTTCTAGCAGTTTACTTTGACCATTTGTTAATTTGACATCCCTTATTTAGTACACATCCACCCCAAGATGGCTTTTAACAGTTTACTTTGACCATTTGTTAATTTGACATACCTTATTTAGTACAATACCTTATTTAGTACTTATCTGCCCCTAGATGGCTTCTAGTAGTTTACTTTGACCATTTGTTAATTTGACATACCTTATTTAGTACATATCCACCCCTAGATGACTTCAAACAGTTTACTTTGTCCATTTGTTAATTTGACATACCTTATTTAGTACATATCCACCCCTAGATGGCTTCTAACAGTTTACTTTGACCATTTGTTATTTTGACATACCTTATTTAGTACATATCCACCCCTAGATGGCTTCTAACAGTTTACTTTGACCATTTGTTAATTTGACATACCTTATTTAGTACATATCCACCCCTAGATGGCTTCTAACAGTTTACTTTGACCATTTGTTAATTTGACATACCTTATTTAGTACATATCCACCCCTAGATGGCTTCTAGCAGTTTACTTTGACCATTTGTTAATTTGACATACCTTATTTAGTACATATCCACCCCTAGATGGCTTCTAACAGTTTACTTTGACCATTTGTTAATTTGACATACCTTATTTAGTACATATCCACCCCTAGATGGCTTCTAACAGTTTACTTTGACCATTTGTTAATTTGACATACCTTATTTAGTACATATCCACCCCTAGATGGCTTCTAACAGTTTACTTTGACCATTTGTTAATTTGACATACCTTATTTAGTACATTTCCACCCCTAGATGGCTTCTAACAGTTTACTTTGACCATTTGTCAATTTGACATACCTTATTTAGTACTTATCTGCCCCTAGATGGCTTCTAACAGTTTACTTTGACCATTTGTCAATTTGACATACCTTATTTAGTACTTATCTGCCCCTAGATGGCTTCTAACAGTTTACTTTGACCATTTGTCAATTTGACATACCTTATTTAGTACTTATCTGCCCCTAGATGGCTTCTAACAGTTTACTTTGACCATTTGTTAATTTGACATACCTTATTTAGTACATATCCACCCCTAGATGGCTTCTAAAAGTTTACTTTGAACATTTGTTAATTTGACATACCTTATTTAGTACATATCCACCCCTAGATGACTTCTAACAGTTTACTTTGAACATTTGTTAATTTGACATACCTTATTTAGTACAATACCTTATTTAGTACATATCCACCCCTAGATGGCTTCTAACAGTTTACTTTGACCATTTGTCAATTTGACATACCTTATTTAGTACATATTCACCCCAAGATGACTTCTAACAGTTTACTTTGAACATTTGTTAATTTGACATACCTTATTTAGTACATATCCACCCCAAGATGACTTCTAACAGTTTACTTTGAACATTTGTTAATTTCACACACCTTATTTAGTACATATCCACCCCTAGATGACTTCTAACAGTTTACTTTGACCATTTGTTAATTTGACATACCTTATTTAGTACATATCCACCCCTAGATGACTTCTAACAGTTTACTTTGACCATTTGTCAATTTGACATACCTTATTTAGTACATATCCACCCCTAGATGACTTCTAACAGTTTACTTTGACCATTTGTTAATTTGACATACCTTATTTAGTACAATACCTTATTTAGTACATATCCACCCCTAGATGGCTTCTAACAGTTTACTTTGACCATTTGTCAATTTGACATACCTTATTTAGTACATATCCACCCCAAGATGACTTCTAACAGTTTACTTTGAACATTTGTTAATTTGACATACCTTATTTAGTACATATCCACCCCAAGATGGCTTCTAGCAGTTTGACCATTTGTTAATTTGACATACCTTATTTAGTACATATCCACCCCTAGATGACTTCTAACAGTTTACTTTGACCATTTGTTAATTTGACATACCTTATTTAGTACAATACCTTATTTAGTACATATCCACCCCTAGATGGCTTCTAACAGTTTACTTTGACCATTTGTCAATTTGACATACCTTATTTAGTACATATCCACCCCTAGATGGCTTCTAACGGTTTACTTTGACCATTTGTTAATTTGACATACCTTATTTAGTACATATCCACCCCAAGATGACTTCTAACAGTTTACTTTGAACATTTGTTAATTTGACATACCTTATTTAGTACATATCCACCCCTAGATGGCTTTCAACATTTTACTTTGACCATTTGTTAATTTGACATACCTTATTTAGTACATATCCACCCCAAGATGACTTCTAAAAGTTTACTTTGAACATTTGTTAATTTGACATACCTTATTTAGTACATATCCACCCCTAGATGACTTCTAACAGTTTACTTTGACCATTTGTTAATTTGACATACCTTACTTAGTACAATACCTTATTTAGTACACATCCACCCCTAGATGGCTTCTAGCAGTTTGACCATTTGTTAATTTGACATACCTTATTTAGAACATATCCACCCCTAGATGACTTCTAACAGTTTACTTTGACCATTTGTTAATTTGACATACCTTATTTAGTACCTATCCACCCCTAGATGGCTTCTAACAGTTTACATTGACCATTTGTTAATTTGACATACCTTATTTAGTACATATCCACCCCTAGATGGCTTCTAACAGTTTACTTTGACCATTTGTTAATTTGACATACCTTATTTAGTACATATCCACCCCTAGATGGCTTCTAACAGTTTACTTTGGCCATTTGTTAATTTGACATACCTTATTTAGTACATTTCCACCCCTAGATGGCTTCTAACAGTTTACTTTGACCATTTGTTAATTTGACATACCTTATTTAGTACATATCCACCCCTAGATGGCTTCTAACAGTTTACTTTGACCATTTGTTAATTTGACATACCTTATTTAGTACATTTCCACCCCTAGATGGCTTCTAACAGTTTACTTTGACCATTTGTCAATTTGACATACCTTATTTAGTACCTATCCACCCCTAGATGGCTTCTAACAGTTTACTTTGACCATTTGTTAATTTGACATACCTTATTTAGTACACATCCACCCCTAGATGGCTTCTAACAGTTTACTTTGACCATTTGTTAATTTGACATACCTTATTTAGTACAATACCTTATTTAGTACTTATCTGCCCCTAGATGGCTTCAAGCAGTTTACTTTTGACCATTTGTTAATTTGACATACCTTATTTAGTACATATCCACACTAGATGACTTCTAACAGTTTACTTTGACCATTTGTTAATTTGACATACCTTATTTAGTACAATACCTTATTTAGTACTTATCTGCCCCTAGATGACTTCTAGCAGTTTACTTTTGACCATTTGTTAATTTGACATACCTTATTTATTACATACCCCATAGATTTGTTAATTTGACATACCTTATTTATTACACACCCCCTAGGTTTGTTAATTTGACATACCTTATTTAGTACATATCCACCCCTAGATGGCTTCTAACAGTTTACTTTGACCATTTGTTAATTTGACATACCTTATTTAGTACTTATCTGCCCCCAGATGGCTTCTAACAGTTTACTTTGACCATTTGTCAATTTGACATACCTTATTTAGTACATATCCACCCCTAGATGGCTTCTAACAGTTTATTTTGACCATTTGTCAATTTGACATACCTTATTTAGTACATATCCACCCCTAGATGGCTTCTAACAGTTTACTTTGACCATTTGTTAATTTGACATACCTTATTTAGTACATATCCACCCCTAGATGGCTTCTAACAGTTTACTTTGACCATTTGTTAATTTGACATACCTTATTTAGTACATATCCACCCCTAGATGGCTTCTAGCAGTTTACTTTGACCATTTGTTAATTTGACACACCTTATTTAGTACATATCCACCCCTAGATGGCTTCTAACAGTTTACTTTGACCATTTGTTAATTTCACATACCTTATTCAGTACAATACCTTGTTTAGTACTTATCTGCCCCTAGATGGCTTCTAACAGTTTACTTTGACCATTTGTTAATTTGACATACCTTATTTAGTACATATCCACCCCAAGATGACTTCTAACAGTTTACTTTGAACATTTGTTAATTTGACATACCTTATTTAGTACATATCCACCCCTAGATGGCTTTTAACAGTTTACTTTGACCATTTGTTAATTTGACATACCTTATTTAGTACATATCCACCCCAAGATGACTTCTAAAAGTTTACTTTGAACATTTGTTAATTTGACATACCTTATTTAGTACATATCCACCCCTAGATGACTTCTAACAGTTTACTTTGACCATTTGTTAATTTGACATACCTTATTTAGTACAATACCTTATTTAGTACATATCCACCCCTAGATGGCTTCTAGCAGTTTGACCATTTGTTAATTTGACATACCTTATTTAGTACATATCCACCCCTAGATGACTTCTAACAGTTTACTTTGACCATTTGTTAATTTGACATACCTTATTTAGTACCTATCCACCCCTAGATGGCTTCTAACAGTTTACATTGACCATTTGTTAATTTGACATACCTTATTTAGTACATATCCACCCCTAGATGGCTTCTAACAGTTTACTTTGACCATTTGTTAATTTGACATACCTTATTTAGTACATATCCACCCCTAGATGGCTTCTAACAGTTTACTTTGGCCATTTGTTAATTTGACATACCTTATTTAGTACATTTCCACCCCTAGATGGCTTCTAACAGTTTACTTTGACCATTTGTTAATTTGACATACCTTATTTAGTACATATCCACCCCTAGATGGCTTCTAACAGTTTACTTTGACCATTTGTTAATTTGACATACCTTATTTAGTACATTTCCACCCCTAGATGGCTTCTAACAGTTTACTTTGACCATTTGTCACTTTGACATACCTTATTTAGCACCTATCCACCCCTAGATGGCTTCTAACAGTTTACTTTGACCATTTGTTAATTTGACATACCTTATTTAGTACATATCCACCCCTAGATGGCTTCTAACAGTTTACTTTGACCATTTGTTAATTTGACATACCTTATTTAGTACAATACCTTATTTAGTACATATCCACCCCTAGATGACTTCTAACAGTTCACTTTGGCCATTTGTTAATTTGACATACCTTATTTAGTACATATCCACCCCTAGATGGCTTCTAGCAGTTTACTTTGACCATTTGTTAATTTGACATACCTTATTTAGTACATATCCACCCCCAGATGGCTTCTAACAGTTTACTTTGACCATTTGTTAATTTGACATACCTTATTTAGTACATATCCACCCCCAGATGGCTTCTAACAGTTTACTTTGACCATTTGTTAATTTGAGATACCTTATTTAGTACTTATCTGCCCCTAGATGACTTCTAACAGTTTACTTTGACCATTTCTTAATTTGACATACGTTATTTAGTACATATCCACCCCTAGATGGCTTCTAACAGTTTACTTTGACCATTTGTTAATTTGACATACCTTATTTAGTACATATCCACCCCTAGATGACTTCTAACAGTTTACTTTGACCATTTGTTAATTTGACATACCTTATTTAGTACATATCCACCCCTAGATGGCTTCTAACAGTTTACTTTGACCATTTGTTAATTTCACATACCTTATTTAGTACAATACCTTATTTAGTACTTATCTGCCCCTAGATGGCTTCTAGCAGTTTACTTTGACCATTTGTTAATTTGACACACCTTATTTAGTACATATCCACCCCTAGATGGCTTCTAACAGTTTACTTTGACCATTTGTTAATTTCACATACCTTATTCAGTACAATACCTTATTTAGTACTTATCTGCCCCTAGATGGCTTCTAACAGTTTACTTTGACCATTTGTTAATTTGACATACCTTATTTAGTACATTTCCACCCCTAGATGGCTTCTAACAGTTTACTTTGACCATTTGTTAATTTGACATACCTTATTTAGTACCTATCCACCCCTAGATGACTTCTAACAGTTTACTTTGACCATTTGTTAATTTGACATACCTTATTTAGTACATATCCACCCCTAGATGGCTTCTAACAGTTTACTTAGACCATTTGTTAATTTGACATACCTTATTTAGTACATATCCACCCTAGATGACTTCTAACAGTTAACTTTGACCATTTGTTAATTTGACACACCTTATTTAGTACATATCCACCCCTAGATGGCTTCTAGCAGTTTACTTTGACCATTTGTTAATTTGACATCCCTTATTTAGTACACATCCACCCCAAGATGGCTTCTAACAGTTTACTTTGACCATTTGTTAATTTGACATACCTTATTTAGTACAATACCTTATTTAGTACTTATCTGCCCCTAGATGGCTTCTAGCAGTTTACTTTGACCATTTGTTAATTTGACATACCTTATTTAGTACATATCCACCCCTAGATGACTTCTAACAGTTTACTTTGACCATTTGTTAATTTGACATACCTTATTTAGTACATATATCCACCCCTAGATGGCTTCTAGCAGTTTACTTTGACCATTTGTTAATTTGACATACCTTATTTAGTACATATCCACCCCTAGATGGCTTTTAACAGTTTACTTTGACCATTTGTTAATTTGACATACCTTATTTAGTACATATCCACCCCTAGATGGCTTCTAACAGTTTACTTTGACCATTTGTTAATTTGACACACCTTATTTAGTACATATCCACCCCTAGATGGCTTCTAGCAGTTTACTTTGACCATTTGTTAATTTGACATCCCTTATTTAGTACACATCCACCCCAAGATGGCTTCTAACAGTTTACTTTGACCATTTGTTAATTTGACATACCTTATTTAGTACAATACCTTATTTAGTACTTATCTGCCCCTAGATGGCTTCTAGCAGTTTACTTTGACCATTTGTCAATTTGACATACCTTATTTAGTACTTATCTGCCCCTAGATGGCTTCTAACAGTTTACTTTGACCATTTGTTAATTTGACATACCTTATTTAGTACATATCCACCCCTAGATGGCTTCTAAAAGTTTACTTTGAACATTTGTTAATTTGACATACCTTATTTAGTACATATCCACCCCTAGATGACTTCTAACAGTTTACTTTGAACATTTGTTAATTTGACATACCTTATTTAGTACAATACCTTATTTAGTACATATCCACCCCTAGATGGCTTCTAACAGTTTACTTTGACCATTTGTCAATTTGACATACCTTATTCAGTACATATTCACCCCAAGATGACTTCTAACAGTTTACTTTGAACATTTGTTAATTTGACATACCTTATTTAGTACATATCCACCCGAAGATGACTTCTAACAGTTTACTTTGAACATTTGTTAATTTCACATACCTTATTTAGTACATATCCACCCCTAGATGACTTCTAACAGTTTACTTTGACCATTTGTTAATTTGACATACCTTATTTAGTACATATCCACCCCAAGATGACTTCTAACAGTTTACTTTGAACATTTGTTAATTTGACATACCTTATTTAGTACATATCCACCCCTAGATGACTTCTAACAGTTTACTTTGACCATTTGTTAATTTGACATACCTTATTTAGTACATATCCACCCCTAGATGACTTCTAACAGTTTACTTTGACCATTTGTCAATTTGACATACCTTATTTAGTACATATCCACCCCTAGATGACTTCTAACAGTTTACTTTGACCATTTGTTAATTTGACATACCTTATTTAGTACAATACCTTATTTAGTACATATCCACCCCTAGATGGCTTCTAACAGTTTACTTTGACCATTTGTCAATTTGACATACCTTATTTAGTACATATCCACCCCAAGATGACTTCTAACAGTTTACTTTGAACATTTGTTAATTTGACGTACCTTATTTAGTACATATCCACCCCAAGATGGCTTCTAGCAGTTTGACCATTTGTTAATTTGACATACCTTATTTAGTACATATCCACCCCTAGATGACTTCTAACAGTTTACTTTGACCATTTGTTAATTTGACATACCTTATTTAGTACAATACCTTATTTAGTACATATCCACCCCTAGATGGCTTCTAACAGTTTACTTTGACCATTTGTCAATTTGACATACCTTATTTAGTACATATCCACCCCTAGATGGCTTCTAACAGTTTACTTTGACCATTTGTTAATTTGACATACCTTATTTAGTACATATCCACCCCAAGATGACTTCTAACAGTTTACTTTGAACATTTGTTAATTTGACATACCTTATTTAGTACATATCCACCCCTAGATGGCTTTCAACAGTTTACTTTGACCATTTGTTAATTTGACATACCTTATTTAGTACATATCCACCCCAAGATGACTTCTAAAAGTTTACTTTGAACATTTGTTAATTTGACATACCTTATTTAGTACATATCCACCCCTAGATGACTTCTAACAGTTTACTTTGACCATTTGTTAATTTGACATACCTTATTTAGTACAATACCTTATTTAGTACATATCCACCCCTAGATGGCTTCTAGCAGTTTGACCATTTGTTAATTTGACATACCTTATTTAGAACATATCCACCCCTAGATGACTTCTAACAGTTTACTTTGACCATTTGTTAATTTGACATACCTTATTTAGTACCTATCCACCCCTAGATGGCTTCTAACAGTTTACATTGACCATTTGTTAATTTGACATACCTTATTTAGTACATATCCACCCCTAGATGGCTTCTAACAGTTTACTTTGACCATTTGTTAATTTGACATACCTTATTTAGTACATATCCACCCCTAGATGGCTTCTAACAGTTTACTTTGGCCATTTGTTAATTTGACATACCTTATTTAGTACATTTCCACCCCTAGATGGCTTCTAACAGTTTACTTTGACCATTTGTTAATTTGACATACCTTATTTAGTACATATCCACCCCTAGATGGCTTTTAACAGTTTACTTTGACCATTTGTTAATTTGACATACCTTATTTAGTACATTTCCACCCCTAGATGGCTTCTAACAGTTTACTTTGACCATTTGTCAATTTGACATAACTTATTTAGTACCTATCCACCCCTAGATGGCTTCTAACAGTTTACTTTGACCATTTGTTAATTTGACATACCTTATTTAGTACACATCCACCCCTAGATGGCTTCTAACAGTTTACTTTGACCATTTGTTAATTTGACATACCTTATTTAGTACAATACCTTATTTAGTACTTATCTGCCCCTAGATGGCTTCTAGCAGTTTACTTTTGACCATTTGTTAATTTGACATACCTTATTTAGTACATATCCACACTAGATGACTTCTAACAGTTTACTTTGACCATTTGTTAATTTGACATACCTTATTTAGTACAATACCTTATTTAGTACTTATCTGCCCCTAGATGACTTCTAGCAGTTTACTTTTGACCATTTGTTAATTTGACATACCTTATTTATTACATACCCCATAGATTTGTTAATTTGACATACCTTATTTATTACACACCCCCTAGGTTTGTTAATTTGACATACCTTATTTAGTACATATCCACCCCTAGATGGCTTCTAACAGTTTACTTTGACCATTTGTTAATTTGACATACCTTATTTAGTACTTATCTGCCCCCAGATGGCTTCTAACAGTTTACTTTGACCATTTGTCAATTTGACATACCTTATTTAGTACATATCCACCCCTAGATGGCTTCTAACAGTTTACTTTGACCATTTGTCAATTTGACATACCTTATTTAGTACATTTCCACCCCTAGATGACTTCTAACAGTTTACTTTGACCATTTGTTAATTTGACATACCTTATTTAGTACTTATCTGCCCCCAGATGGCTTCTAACAGTTTACTTTGACCATTTGTCAATTTGACATACCTTATTTAGTACATATCCACCCCTAGATGGCTTCTAACAGTTTACTTTGACCATTTGTCAATTTGACATAACTTATTTAGTACATATCCACCCCTAGATGGCTTCTAACAGTTTACTTTGACCATTTGTTAATTTGACATACCTTATTTAGTACATATCCACCCCTAGATGGCTTCTAACAGTTTACTTTGACCATTTGTTAATTTGACATACCTTATTTAGTACATATCCACCCCTAGATGGCTTCTAGCAGTTTACTTTGACCATTTGTTAATTTGACACACCTTATTTAGTACATATCCACCCCTAGATGGCTTCTAACAGTTTACTTTGACCATTTGTTAATTTCACATACCTTATTCAGTACAATACCTTATTTAGTACTTATCTGCCCCTAGATGGCTTCTAACAGTTTACTTTGACCATTTGTTAATTTGACATACCTTATTTAGTACATATCCACCCCAAGATGACTTCTAACAGTTTACTTTGAACATTTGTTAATTTGACATACCTTATTTAGTACATATCCACCCCTAGATGGCTTTTAACAGTTTACTTTGACCATTTGTTAATTTGACATACCTTATTTAGTACATATCCACCCCAAGATGACTTCTAAAAGTTTACTTTGAACATTTGTTAATTTGACATACCTTATTTAGTACATATCCACCCCTAGATGACTTCTAACAGTTTACTTTGACCATTTGTTAATTTGACATACCTTATTTAGTACATATCCACCCCTAGATGGCTTCTAACAGTTTACTTTGACCATTTGTTAATTTGACATACCTTATTTAGTACATTTCCACCCCTAGATGGCTTCTAACAGTTTACTTTGACCATTTGTCACTTTGACATACCTTATTTAGTACCTATCCACCCCTAGATGGCTTCTAACAGTTTACTTTGACCATTTGTTAATTTGACATACCTTATTTAGTACATTTCCACCCCTAGATGGCTTCTAACAGTTTACTTTGACCATTTGTCACTTTGACATACCTTATTTAGTACCTATCCACCCCTAGATGGCTTCTAACAGTTTACTTTGACCATTTGTTAATTTGACATACCTTATTTAGTACAATACCTTATTTAGTACTTATCTGCCCCTAGATGGCTTCTAGCAGTTTACTTTTGACCATTTGTTAATTTGACATACCTTACTTAGTACATATCCACCCTAGATGACTTCTAACAGTTTACTTTGACCATTTGTTAATTTGACATACCTTATTTAGTACATATCCACCCCTAGATGGCTTCTAACAGTTTACTTTGACCATTTGTTAATTTGACATACCTTATTTAGTACAATACCTTATTTAGTACTTATCTGCCCCTAGATGGCTTCTAGCAGTTTACTTTTGACCATTTGTTAATTTGACATACCTTATTTAGTACATATCCACCCTAGATGACTTCTAACAGTTTACTTTGACCATTTGTTAATTTGACATACCTTATTTAGTACATATCCACCCCTAGATGGCTTCTAACAGTTTACTTTGACCATTTGTTAATTTGACATACCTTATTTAGTACATTTCCACCCCTAGATGGCTTCTAACAGTTTACTTTGACCATTTGTTAATTTGACATACCTTATTTAGTACATATCCACCCCTAGATGGCTTCTAACAGTTTACTTTGACCATTTGTTAATTTGACATACCTTATTTAGTACATTTCCACCCCTAGATGGCTTCTAACAGTTTACTTTGACCATTTGTCACTTTGACATACCTTATTTAGTACCTATCCACCCCTAGATGGCTTCTAACAGTTTACTTTGACCATTTGTTAATTTGACATACCTTATTTAGTACATATCCACCCCTAGATGGCTTCTAACAGTTTACTTTGACCATTTGTTAATTTGACATACCTTATTTAGTACATATCCACCCCTAGATGGCTTCTAACAGTTTACTTTGACCATTTGTTAATTTGACATACCTTATTTAGTACAATACCTTATTTAGTACTTATCTGCCCCTAGATGGCTTCTAACAGTTTACTTTGACCATTTGTTAATTTGACATACCTTATTTAGTACATATCCACCCCTAGATGGCTTCTAACAGTTTACTTTGACCATTTGTTAATTTGACATACCTTATTTATTACATACCCCATAGATTTGTTAATTTGACATACCTTATTTATTACACACCCCCTAGATTTGTTAATTTGACATACCTTATTTAGTACATATCCACCCCTAGATGGCTTCTAACAGTTTACTTTGACCATTTGTTAATTTGACATACCTTATTTAGTACTTATCTGCCCCCAGATGGCTTCTAACAGTTTACTTTGACCATTTGTCAATTTGACATACCTTATTTAGTACATATCCACCCCTAGATGGCTTCTAACAGTTTACTTTGACCATTTGTTAATTTGACATACCTTATTTAGTACATATCCACCCCTAGATGGCTTCTAACAGTTTACTTTGACCATTTGTTAATTTGACATACCTTATTTAGTACAATACCTTATTTAGTACTTATCTGCCCCTAGATGACTTCTAGCAGTTTACTTTTGACCATTTGTTAATTTGACATACCTTATTTATTACATACCCCATAGATTTGTTAATTTGACATACCTTATTTATTACACACCCCCTAGATTTGTTAATTTGACATACCTTATTTATTACACACCCCCTAGATTTGTTAATTTGACATACCTGTTTTTGTACATACCCCTAGATTTGTTAATTGGACATATCTTATTTATTACTATCCACTAAATTTGTTAATTGGACATATCTTATTTATTACTATCCACTAAATTTGTTAATTTGACATACCTTATTTAGTACATATGCACCCCTAGATGGCTTCTAACAGTTTACTTTGACCATTTGTTAATTTGACATACCTTATGTAGTACATTTCCACCCCTAGATGACTTCTAACAGTTTACTTTGACCATTTGTTAATTTGACATACCTTATTTAGTACTTATCTGCCCCTAGATGGCTTCTAGCAGTTTACTTTGACCATTTGTTAATTTGACATACCTTATTTAGTACATTTCCACCCCTAGATGGCTTCTAACAGTTTACTTTGACCATTTGTTAATTTGACATACCTTATTTAGTACATATCCACCCCTAGATGGCTTCTAGCAGTTTACTTTGACCATTTGTCAATTTGACATACCTTATTTAGTACATATCCACCCCTAGATGGCTTCTAACAGTTTACTTTGACCATTTGTTAATTTGACATACCTTATTTAGTACATATCCACCCCTAGATGACTTCTAACAGTTTACTTTGACCATTTGTCAATTTGACATACCTTATTTAGTACATTTGCACCCCTAGATGGCTTCTAACAGTTTACTTTGACCATTTGTTAATTTGACATACCTTATTTAGTACATATCCACCCCTAGATGACTTCTAGCAGTTTACTTTGACCATTTGTCAATTTGACATACCTTATTTAGTACATATCCACCCCTAGATGGCTTCTAACAGTTTACTTTGACCATTTGTTAATTTGACATACCTGATTTATTACACACCCCCTAGATTTGTTAATTTGACATACCTTATTTATTACACACCCCCTAGATTTGTTAATTTGACATACCTTATTTATTACACACCCCCTAGATTTGTTAATTTGACATACCTTATTTATTACACACCCCCTAAATTTGTTAATTTGACATACCTTATTTATTACATATCCACCCCCTAGATGACTTCTAACAGTTTACTTTGACCATTTGTTAATTTGACATACCTTATTTAGTACTTATCTGCCCCTAGATGACTTCTAGCAGTTTACTTTTGACCATTTGTTAATTTGACATACCTTATTTATTACATACCCCATAGATTTGTTAATTTGACATACCTTATTTATTACATATCCACCCCCTAGAGCACCAGTCAGCAACAAATATCTAAGCTTTAAAAACTTTCTGATTCCACCAAGAACACGAGTTGTGTGTCCAAAATGTCTCTGTCCTCGTCCACACAAAATAAGTGAACTACTAAATCCCCATGTTCTGTGAAAATTTGGATATCTTGAAACAGCACATTTCAGATGATGAAAGTAAAATCTTTGAGAATTCCAAGATATTGTGTTCAGCACAACAAGATGTTGATTATGATTTCTGTATGTCTGTGCATGTAACTGTCGACATATTTCTGTTGAAGTCTGCTTTCTGTTTATACATTTCACCGTCTTTCTTGCACACTTATCACAAACAGACCTAAAAAAAAAATCAAAAAAGTAATACAAACTAGATGGTTTTGAAATCTCAAAGTGAATTTCCAGGTGCCATTCAATAAAGTAGGACCAACAGGCCTGAAAATAAGCAGTCTGACATTTGCAAAATGAGGTTCCCAGAGGGTGAATTTGATGATGCTATCCCATACAGTGGGCCAATTTATCCTCCAGGTACCTATTTCTGTTTAGTTTTGAGACCCTAATTCAGATTGAGGTTCACAGAGGGTAAATTTAGTGATGCAACCCTGCTGTGCAGGGTAGCATCACTAAATTCACCCTCTGGGAACCTCATTTTGCAGATGACAGTCTGTTTATTTTCTGGCTTGAGGACCAATGCCATTTTGTGGAAAAGTCTGATCTGTATTGTGATTGTATTTTCAAAATTTAAATGAGATTAAAAAGAGAGGTAAACCATCTGAGTAAACACAAAAACATACAAGAGATGCTTATTGGAGATGCAGACATTGAGTTGTGGCTACTTTCTTCAAGCACTCTGTATTAAAAATCATAAATGTCATCAACCTGACCTCAAAATTCGTAAAATTTGACGGGTGAGCTCAAAACTTATAATGAAAGTGTCAATGACACTGTAGATCATCTTGACAAACTTGAACTTGGTAAGTTATAAATGAAACGGCAAAATTGAAGATCATTAGTATCAATGTTATTTGATGAAATTTCAACATAACAGCATTGTGTGTGCACAACGTCAGAGTAATCCATGCATTTTTAAATGTAAACTGTAAGCCTGCTAAAGGAAGAATGTTGATACACAAATGCAGTATGTTCAGAGGTTATTGTAAATGGCAACTTTTTTCACAGAAATAAATGCTAATCAATAGCTCTTATCTAAAGGTCTTGCCTAATAAGCACACCAAGTTAAAAACAATCCTATGATAAATGTGGCCTGTACGCCATGTCAAAGAATGTTGATGCACAAATGCAATAAATTCAAAGATTGTTACTAACAGCAACAGTTTTTGATGGAAATGAAAAGAAAATCAATAGCTCCAATTTTTGTCTTTGTCACCCTGCATAAGCATACAAAGTTTCAAAACAACCTGATAATGAATGTGCCCTCTGAAGCATGCCAAAGGAAGATGAAATGCACAAATGCAGTAAGTAGAAGATCATTTCTTGTGGCAATGGTTTTTGGGGTTTTTTTTAATGGGAATTCATAAATATACCCTGCTGAGAGTTCAAAAGGGATAAGTTGATGCACAAATGCAGTGAGTTCAAAGGCTGGTGATAACGGCAATAATTTTTTATGGAAATGAAAAAAAGCAATAGCTCACATCTAGAGGTCACCCCAAACACACATACCAAGTTTCAAAGTGGTCCGAACATAAATGTGCCCTGAAGGGTGTGTTAAAGGGAAATATTGAGGTCTGACTAAACTAAGTTTAAAGGTCAGCGGCAACATTTTTTGACAGAAATGGAAGAAATTCGACAGCTCCCATATAGATGTCACCCCACACAAGCATATCAAGTTTGCAAGCAATCCAATCATAAATGTGCCCTGTAGGGTGTGTCAAAGGGAAATATTGATGCTTAACTGCACTAAGTTCATTGAAGGTCATCGCAACATTTTTTGACGGAAATCGAAGAAAATGGATGGCTCCCATCTAGAGGAAACCCCAAACAAGCATACAAAGTTTCAAACCGATCTGATCATAAATGTGCCCTGTAGGGCATGCCAAAGGAATATATTGATACCTGTCTAAACTAAGTTCAAAGATCGTTGCCAGCGGCAACATGTTTTGACGGGTGGAAATGGAAGAAAATCTAGATGTCACCCCCAAACAAGCATGCCAGGTTTCAAAGCAATCCAATCATAAATGTGCCCTGTTGGGTGTGCCAAAGAGAAATATGGAGGTCTGACTAAAGTAAGTTCTAAGAACGTTGGCCGCGGCAACATTTTTTGACGGAAATGGAAGAAAATCGATAGCTCCCATCTAGAGGACACCCCAAACAAGCGTACAAAGTTTCAAAGCAATACAATCATAAATGTGCCCTGTAGGGTGTGCCAAAGGGAAATATTGAGGTGGGACTAAACTAAGTTCTAAGAACGTTGACCGTGGCAACATTTTTTGACGGAAATGGAAGAAAATCAATAGCTCCCATCTAGAGGTCAACCCAAACAAGCATGCCAGGTTTCAAAGCAATCCACTCATAAATGTGGCCTGTAGGGTGTGCCAAAGGAAAATATTGAGGTTTGACTAAACTAAGTTCTAAGAACATTGGCCGCGGCAACATTTTTTGACGAAAATTGAAGAAAATCGATAGCTCCCATCTAGAGGTCACCCCAAACAAGCATACCAAGTTTCAAAGCGATCTGATCATAAATGCGGCAACATTTTTTGACGAAAATTGAAGGAAATTGATAGCTCCCATCCAGAGGTCACCCCAAACAAGCATACCAAGTTTCAAAGCGATCCAATCATAAATGTGTCCTGTAGGGTGTGCCAAAGGGAAATATTGAGGTTTGACTAAACTAAGTTCTAAGAACATTGGCCGCGGCAACATTTTTTGACGAAAATTGAAGAAAATCGATAGCTCCCATCTAGAGGTCACCCCAAAAAAGCATACCGAGTTTCAAAGCGATCTGATCATAAATGCGACCTGTGAGGTGTGCCAAAGGAAATTGTGGACGTACATACTAACGTACTAACATACTAACATATGTACGTACGTATGCCAACGGACAAGAAGTGATGGCAATAGCTCAGCTTGACTTTGTCAAGTTGAGCTAAAAATGGACGAATTAAGGCCCATAACTCTGTAATGAGAAATTGGACCTGGCCAGTTTTTAAACTCGCTTGAGATATTGTTGCAAAAGACTTGTATGGCAAATATTAGTATTAGTATTTATTTATTTATTGGTGTTTAAGGTCACATACTTATGCACAATGGCTAATCGTGACCGTGACAGTTTTACGGGTGGAGGAAGCCGGAGTACCCGGAGAGAACCACCGAGCAACGACGAGCAGCTGTCAGCTCTCCAACATCGTAACTTTGAACTCTGCACCACAGTACAGGCAGGGTTAGATTGGTCGAAGACATGCGCACTATCGACGTGCAGTACGCCTCAGTACACAGCATCATCGTGCCCCCATGTAGGCAATCGGGGTGAAGTGTCTTGCCCAAGGACACAACGCGGTTGCCGCAGGTGGGATTCGAACCGAGGACTTCTCGGCTTGCAGCCTGCACCTCTACCAACTGAGTCACCGCGCCCCCCTGGCAAATATTAGACAGATCAGAGAACATTTGTTCAAGTTGTAGCGCTAACAAGCTCAAAATTCATAATGAAAGTAGGCTTGCCGCGATTATGAAATTCCATAGTCGATTAATCAGAGCCCAAAATCGACGATTAGTCGACTTTTTTGATGTTTTTTTAACAAAGGGTCGACTAAAACCAGATGGCTGAATGGTCCTAAAGGTATGCATAACCGGGCGTGTGGCCGTGTACATTTCAAATAACATGGTGACATAGTCAACAATCCATCATTCCCACATTATAAGGTTTGGTGAACGTCGGAATGAACGTTTCGTTGACCATGTTCTGTTAAGTTTGTCGATCATCTGTCATACCGTTAAACAGTAATACACCCTGACACCCAAAATTCAGATGAAACATAATAGTGAGAAGCCAGAAGGAACTAGGCCTGATCTGAGGGAGAGGGATTTTACAACTTACAAGGACTATTCTGCTGGACCCTGTAAGGGCACTAAGGATGTAAAAAGTCACACTCCCCTTCCGCACACACACTCATGATAATTTATCAATGGCGGGAAACGTTGTGATTTTTAGATTTCCAACACGAAAGAGTGACCCAAGGGAGCTAACTCTAGTTTTGTGATACAAAATAGATTAAATATTTTATTGGAAACGATGTTGTTTAAAATATGGACATGTTGTTGACATGACGAGAGCAGTAATACTTGAAAATAACTTTCATATTTTCCAAAAAAAACATCATTAAAGTGGGAGGTAATTACCTTTACCTCCATATGGTCTACCACTGTCGTTTATACATCCAGAAAATATACAGGGTGATCACGTTCTGGCAAAGCAGTGGTGTCCTTATACATGCAGGGGTAAAAGAATAGGCCGATGAAATCATCAGATGTGTACCCATACGTGCAACTAGTAGAGAGCTGTATGACGGAGGGCCACCCCGGATGCCGACATTATGTACACCATACATGGTATGGGTACATATAGAAATGGATTGGAGGAGTGCCTAATTTGATGGATAAAGGGTTAATATCTCCAGATCAAATTATTAGATTTACATAAAAATAGGCCGATGAAATCGTCAGATGTGTACCCATACGCGCAACTAGTAGAAAGCTGTATGATGGAGGGCCACCACGGATGCCGACATTATGTACACCATACAAGGTATGGGTACATATGGAAATAGATTGGAGGAGTGTCTAATTTGATGGATAAAGGGTTAATATCTCCGGAGCAAATTATCAGATTTACATAAAAAACTATACAGCACAGCACAGCAGTAACCTGAATAAATGTATAAAGTAACATGACAATAGGATTGATATTTTTTGAGTTATCTCATGCCAAAGGGATTTGAGGAAATTTCAATCTGAAGGATAAAGGGTTAATATCTCTGGATCAAATTATCAGATTTACACCAAAAACTATACGGCTCAGCACATCAGTAACTTGAACACAAATATAAAGTAACTTGACAATCCAAGCAATATTTTTCAAGTTATCGAATGGCAAAGGGATTGGAGACATTTTCAATTTGAAGGATAAAGGGTTAATATCTCAGGATCAAAATAACAGATTTACACCAAAAACTATACAGCTTGGCACATCAGTAACCTGAACACAAATATAAAGTAACTTGACAATCCACGCAATATTTTTCAAGTTATCGAATGCCAAAGGGATTGGAGGAATTTTCAATTTTAAGGATAAAGGGTTAATATCTCGGGATGAAATTATCCGATTTACACCAAAAACTATACAGCTCGGCACACCAGTAACCTGAACACAAATATAGAGTAACTTGACAATCCAAGCAATATTTTTCAAGTTATCAAATGCCAAAGGGATTGGAGGAATTTTCAATTTGAAGGATAAAGGGTTAAAATCTCAGGATGAAATTATCAGATTTACACCAAAAACTATACGGCTCGGCACATCAGTAACCTGAACACAAATATAAAGTAACTTGACAATCCAAGCAATATTTTTCAAGTTATCGAATGCCAAAGGGATTGGAGAAATTTTCAATTTGAAGGATAAAGGGTTAATATCTCAGGATCAAAATAACAGATTTACACCAAAAACTATACAGCTCGGCACATCAGTAACCTGAACACAAATATAAAGTAACTTGACAATCCACGCAATATTTTTCAAGTTATCGAATGCCAAAGGGATTGGAGGAATTTTCAATTTGAAGGATAAAGGGTTACTATCTCGGGATCAAATCATCAGATTTACACCCAAAACTATACAGCTCGGCAATCCAGTAACCTGAACACAAATATAAAGTAACTAGACAATCCAAGCAATATTTTTCAAGTTATCGAATGCCAAAGGGATTGGAGGAGTTTTCAATTTTAAGGATAAAGGGTTAATATCTCGGGATCAAATTATTCGATTTACACCAAAAACTATACTGCTTGGCACATCAGTAACCTGAACACAAATATAGAGTAACTTGACAATCCAAGCAATATTTTTCAAGTTATCGAATGCCAAAGGGATTGGAGGAATTTTCAATTTGAAGGATAAGGCCGGGGAAAAATAATTAATTTGTTCAGGTAACATGCTGAAAAAAAATAGGGTCGGTCGGTCGGGATTTTTTTTTTTTTCACAATTATTTTTTACAATGAATGCCTTTCAAGTGTTTCAGAAATCAACCTGTATATCCCTATATATCCCTCATGTCCTATTTGTTTGGTTATTTTATACGATTTGCATCAGTAAATAAAACTATAAACCATTTTTCTATGCATTTTCATTTCTTAAATTGAAACCCGTAACGAGACTCCAGAATTCGAAGATCGCGGCTACGTACGATTGTTCCATTGTTTCTTTGTCAGGTCAAGAACGTGATCACACTTTGCGGTCATGTTTTAGGTGTGGAAGATGGAGAGAATTTAGGTGTGAAAATAAAATTCAACATTTCACTTCAACGTCATGAAATTCTTCGGTATGTATGGCTTTAAAAATGTCTATAAATGAGGATGAGTTGGAAACTGTTCTTGAAAATTGCTGTTTCCCTCTGTGTTCGCACTTTTCTGTGTGAATTGCGACAATGCTTGTAGCCGACATTTTGATATAAACACGCGTTCTGAAACTTGTTGCAATGAGCGTCATCGGTCGACGTGCACGCGCCCTTTAACATGAGAAACATTCCAGGGACAGTCGTACCACGCAAAGTTGGTACTATTATTTCGTTAGGCGATAGCGATTTCATTATTTTTTCTTTTTCTTAAAATTTTTTTTCTGTGCAAGGTAAAAAATATTTAGGGTCGGCGGCAAAAATAGGGTCGGTCGGGTTACCTGAACAAATTAATTATTTTTCCCCGGCCTAAAAGGTTAATATCTCAGGATGAAATTATCAGATTTACACCAAAAACTATACAGCTCGGCACATCAGTAAAAATATAAAGTAACTTGACAATCCAAGCAATATTTTTCAAGTTATCGAATGCCAAAGGGATTGGAGAAATTTTCAATTTGAAGGATAAAGGGTTAATATCTCAGGATCAAAATAACAGATTTACACCAAAAACTATACAGCTCGGCACATCAGTAACCTGAACACAAATATAAAGTAACCTGACAATCCAAGCAATATTTTTCAAGTTATCAAATGCCAAAGGGATTGGAGGAATTTTCAATTTGAAGGATAAAGGGTTACTATCTCGGGATCAAATCATCAGATTTACACCCAAAACTATACAGCTTGGCAATTCAGTAACCTGAACACAAATATAAAGTAACTAGACAATCCAAGCAATATTTTTCAAGTTATCGAATGCCAAAGGGATTGGAGGAATTTTCAATTTGAAGGCTAAAGGGTTAATATCCCAGGATCAAATTATCAAATTTACACCAAAAACTATACAGCTTGGCACATCAGTAACCTGAACACAAATATAAAGTAACTTGACAATCCAAGCAATATTTTTTAAGTTATCGAATGCCAAAGAAATGGATACAGACACCGGATGGACAGATGGACGGACAGACAGACGGACAAAGGATGGATGAACGCCGGATGGTCACCCAGGATGCCGGCATTATGTGTACCATACATAGTATGGGTACACATAAAAAACTATACAGCACAGCACATCAGTAACCTGAATACATATATAAAGTAACCTGATAATCGGATTAATATTTTTTTAGTTATCGCATGCCGAAGAAATGGATTGGAGGAGTTCTCAATTTGAAGGATAACACAGGATCAAATTATCTGATTTACACCAAAAACTATACAGCTCGGCACATCAGTAACCTGAACACATATATGAAGTAACATGACAATCGGATTGATATTTTTGAGTTATCTTATGCCAAAGGGATTGGAGGAATTTTCAATTTGAAGGATAAAGGGTTAATATCTCAGGATCAAATTATCAGATTTACACCAAAAACTATACAGCTTGGCACATCAGTAACCTGAACACAAATACAAAGTAACTTGGCAATCCAAGCAATATTTTTCAAGTTATCGAATGCCAAAGGGATTGGAGGAATTTTCAATTCGAAGGATAAAGGGATAATATCTCAGGATCAAAATAACAGATTTACACCAAAAACTATACAGCTCAGCACATCAGTAACCTGAACACAAATACAAAGTAACTTGACAATCCAAGCAATATTTTTCAAGTTATCGAATGCCAAAGGGATTGGAGGAATTTTCAATTCGAAGGATAAAGGGATAATATCTCAGGATCAAAATAACAGATTTACACCAAAAACTATACAGCTCAGCACATCAGTAACCTGAACACAAATACAAAGTAACTTGACAATCCAAGCAATATTTTTCAAGTTATCGAATGCCAAAGGGATTGGAGGAATTTTCAATTTGAAGGATAAAGAGTTAATATCTCAGGATCAAAATAACAGATTTACACCAAAAACTATACAGCTCGATACATCAGTAACCTGAAGATATATATAAAGTAACATGACAATTGGATTGATATTTTTTGAGTTATCTCATGCCAAAGGGATTGGAAGAATTCTCAATTTGAAGGATAAAGAGTTAATATCTCAGGATCAAATTATCTGATTTACACCAAAAACTATACAGCTCGGCACATCAGTAACCTGAACACATATATGAAGTAACATGACAATCGGATTGATATTTTTTGAGTTATCTTATGCCAAAGGGATTGGAGGAATTTTCAATTTGAAGGATAAAGGGTTAATACCTCAGGGACAAATTATCAGATTTACACCAAAAACTATGCAGCTCGGCACATCAGTAACCTGAACACAAATATAAAGTAACTGGACAATCCAAGTGAAATTTTTCAAGTTATCGAATGCCAAAGAAATGGATACGGACGCCGGATGGATGGACAGATGGACAGACAGATGGACAGACAAAGGATGGATGAACGACGGATGGCCACCACGGATGCCAGCATTATGTGCACCATACATAGTATGGGTACACATAAAAAGTCGACTTTCAGATTTAAACTCGATCAATCGGCACGACTGACGATTGGTCGAAATTTTGCATAATCACGGCAAGCCTAAATGAAAGTATCAGTGACACTGTAGCTTAACTTGACTTTGTGTAGTGTTTGATGAAAAGGATAATGTTCAATGTTTATGAAAGGATTATGAAATAAGACAAGAATTGTGATAATTGAGAATATGTTAATTTTTGTTCCCTACATGTATATGCTATGTTTCCAATAAGAATAATTTGAGGTGTAGACTGTACTAAAGAATTGAGGACTGGGTTAAGGTACATGTAACCCTCACAGTTAATGTATGTCAACCAAAGTTACCAAGTTACAGTAAAATCATTCCAAACAAGTCATCCTATCAAGTTACAATGAAATCCCTTCATTGATATAACTTGTAGACTTTGCTAAAGGAATCTAGGTCTTGCGATGGTTCGGCGGTCAAGGTTTACCAATCATGACCAAAATAGGAGAGTCTCATCTGAATATATCATACCAAGTTATCCTACCAAGTTACAATGAAATTCTTTCATAAAAAGAACCTGTAAGAAGTGCTAAAGGAGTCTAGGTCACAAGATCAGGCGGCAATAATGGATGACTGATCCTGACCAAAATATGATAGTCTCATCTAGACATCATACCGAGTTATCCTTCCAAGTTACAATGAAATCGCTTCATAAATATGAACTGTAGACGGTGTTAAACAAACCTAGGTCACATGCTTGTGCGGCCATCACAGTTCACCGATCATGGCCAAAATGGGATGTTCTCATCTAGACATTATACTCAGCCATCCTACAAATTTGCAATAAAATCCCTTTGTAAATGCAAGCTGCAGACTGTGCTAAAGGAATCTAGGTAACGTAACCTTGTTGCCGTCATAGTTGACTGAACCCAACCAAAAAGAACTTTCTAATCTAGACCTTATTCAGATGGATGGACGATGGACAACGAATTCAGAATGATTAGATAAGCTCCGCTTGACTCTGTCAAGGTGAGCTAAAAAATCCTAAAGAATACTGGGATTTGATTTCAAAGTTACAAGAAAACATACAAAAAGACATGTCTGAGAACATTGATGCCTTAACCCTCTACCCAACGAATCGCCCGCATTCACCCGCGTAATATGCAAATACAGCTGCTGAAAAAATATTATTTTTCGAAAAATTTCAACAAAACCACATCGTGTGACCCCTCTTTGGAACAAGCTCGTCGAGCTCATTCCAAAGAGGGCTCACATGATATGGTTTTGTTGAAATTTTTTTTAAAAATGTAAAAAAATTATATTTAAAATAATGAATTTTGAAATCGTCTGCGTTGGGTAAAGGGTTAACTTGGGTCAATCAGTTCAAAGATTTACTTGATGAACCTGAAATTGACACAGCAGAAATGATTCAAACAACACCCTTCACAGAGTTCAATGAGCTATCTTTCCTATTCAAAGATAACAAAATATCAGATGCCATAAGAAAACTATCAACAAAAGTTGCGGAATGGATTACATATCTCCTATAAAATGCTTAAACTGCAGAACCTTCAATTCTTCTTATTTTGATGAAACTATTAAAACAATCTTCAATGCCAGTTGTTTCCATCTGGCAGGAATTTAAGTCTATTGAAGCCCTTATTCCAAAATCAGGGTGTATGCAATCCAAATAGCTACAGGGATATCTCTATTATAAGTTGACTGTTGTGTTAGCAAATTATTTTCCTCAGTCATTAATAACTAGTACTGAAATGGTTAACCAGATCACCAGTTTGAAACCGGTTACTTATCTAACCGATTTGAAAAAAATGTCATTCCATGGTTAAAACATAATAAATCTACCGCTTCTCCTTTGGGATAGATTACACCTCGAAGCAGTGCTGTACATATTGAGAAATAATCGACTTTGGCAATTTCCGTGAATACTGAGTAACTGCAGAAACTATTCCATAGTATGTATACAAATGAACGTTGTCGAGACCTCAACAAAGCTCGTTTGCATACACACTATGGAATAGTTTCTGAGTGGGGTAGAAAACAAATGTAGCCAGTTTACAAATAGTTTATTCAGTTGTTAATAAACGGTTAAATTGCCTAGCACTTGGGGCCTCCGATTTCTATTTTTGTAGCAGGTTACGGTATCTTAGATTGAATGCCTGTATTGGATGTACTTAGGTTAAATATGTCTATAAACAAGGGAAATTTGATGCCCGTTGTGGCAATTTGTTAACATTACAAAAAAATGAATGAATTTTATTCAATTTACAGGAGATTCCTCTATCGCCTATATGCATTTAACAGGTAAAATTTGTATCAAAAGATGTGGAAAATGTTTTTTTTGTTTTAGAATTTCTATTATTTTTTTCACTGCCATATACCATCTGTGTATATATGCCGAAACGAAAAGAGAAGGGGAAATAATTTGGTTTCAAATCATCAGTTATGAACATATAGTACGTTTATATTTTATGCAAGGAGAAAATAAATTGTTTTTGGACTGAATTTTGGATATTGAATCCCATATGAATGCCGAAATGCAAGAAAATCGGTTGCCGAAATATGTCAGTAAAGTGGGAGTGGCCTATTCCATGCAATTATTTCATTAGTTAAACACAAAAAACTTGAACCATTTAGTTAGAAAAACTCAACTGATAATTTATTTTAGAGCGAAATTAATAAAATACACCCTTTAATATGTATCAAATCAATTATTAAGGACATCAGACAAATTAACTTCGCAACCTTCGTGTTTGTACAAAGTATTCTAATTATTCTAATTCTTTGATTTTGGGTATTTTGAATATTTTATTAAATTTTATGACCAATCTATATAGATTCCCACATGCCAGCTGCCTTTCCAACCTTGTAATTGAGGAGGAAATTGGTTCACGTTTCGGGTGTACCTGGCTGAATGGATGGGCATGTTTGTGACGGGGAGGAGGCAAAGTCTACGGTTATGGGGTTAAATGTCATCATCCCCCCATCCCAACCCATGAAGTGCCGCCAATGCTTGGACCCAAAGATCGTAATATCTTCTCTTTCTGTGTGACAAACCCCACTGCTTTTAACGTACACCATATCGATTTTGTGTTGAAAATGTGTTGCCAATTCATACGTTGCCTCACCAGAACAATACATCATATCCCGGTGATAAAAAGAGGTATACTCCTAGTTCTCAACTCTCACATTTTCGTAGATGTAAAGCATTAACTGTAATCGAAGATGAAAATCGGCCATCCGTGGATCACGGAATACCGTACCGAATACACCAGGATATACACGTTTTAAATTGGAGACAAATTTTCAACACTAAATCCATGTGGCATGTATTGGGCCCACAGGATATTCCACACCAAAATAATATTACAGCCTTTGGTTCCAAGTTTGGAAAAGCATTGAACGAATATTTTGAGCACTGACGTGGTCGAGTTTGGTAGTTAGTCGAAGATAAATGGTTAAATGAAGCCATGGAGATGGAAGGGAGTCGATCGATAGTTCACAAAAAGTCAGCTTATCCCAACTAAATAAATGAATGATAGTCTTTATATAAAAATATAGGGGCATTCCACAACGTATGATGGCTATTGGGAATATGTTACGGCAGTTTAACAGTTAAATGACTTTTGCTGATCATCACAATGACAAGATCGCTGTTACGTGTGGTTAATCACTGGTAATTCAACAAAAAATATGAACACTAAACTTGAGTCCGAGTCCGAGTCCTCGATTCAGTATGTGTTTTGAGTCCGAGTCGGAGTCCTCAATTCAGTGTCCATCGATTTTTTACATCAAAAATAATCTATCACCTGTCACTGTAACAATTGGAATTACAGACAACTTGGACCAAAGACCACTGGGCCCAAGATCAGTCTGACCTGTTTTAATGACAACTCAGACCAGTTTTGAAGACAACTCATACCAATGTTTAAGATAACTCTGACCTGTTTTGAAGACAACTCCGACCAACAGCAAAGACAAGCCACGCCACGTTTCAAGGCTACTCTTGGTAATTTTAGAATTCAAAGAGATTGTAGTATGAAATGTTTTAGTTATTTCAGGATGTTTTTGAAAACAGGTTGGGTCTTGTTTGGACAAAAAGACACACATGTAATGGAACACAGCAGGATTTGTTAAGTGATTGTACAGTGCAGTAATTTAAAAATGAAAGTGTCAATGACACCGTAGCTTAACTTGTCTGTGTGTTGTGTTTGATGAAAGGATAATGTTCAATGTTTATGAAAGGATTATGAAATAAGACAAGAATTGTGATAATTGGGAATATGTTAATTTCTGTTCCCTGTATGCTGTTTTCAGTAAAAATAATATGAGGTGTAGACTGTACTAAAGAACTGAGGGGTGGGTTAATGTGGCCCTCACAGTTAATGTATGTGGCCCTCACAGTTAATGTATATCAACGAAGGTTACCAATTTACAGTGAAATTATTCCAAAATGAGTCATCCTATCAAGTTACAATAAAATCCCTTCATAAATACGGCCTGCATACTGCGCTAAAGATTTTTGGGCTTCGGGCATGTGTAGTCAACACGGTTGACCGATCGCAACCAAAAGGGGATGTCCTCATCTAGACATTATACTGAGTCATCCTACCAAGTTACAATGAAATCCCTTTATAAATATGACCTGTAGTCTGTGCTAAAGCTTTTCGGGTTTTGGGCTCGGGCTGCAGTCATTGTTGAATGATCGTGACCAAAAGGGGACGTTCTCATTTAGGCATTATTAATTGTTTATCCCTGTTAATTGAATATAATTTTCCAGAACAAAACCATTTTACCATACCTCCAGTACAATTTATTTATTTATTGGTGTTTAAGGTCACATACTTATGCACAATGGTCAATGGCTAATCGTGACCGTCCCTCCAGTACAAATTTAGCCTGTTAATTGAATATAGGTAACAGAGTAAACTCCTCTTAATTGAATAAAAAATCTTGTAAACCGTCAAGAAATTAACCCTACTCTCCCCAGTTTCCTTTTGTTTACAGATCTATTTGGCCCAGTACATCCAATACAGGCATTTAATCTATTATATGTACGTCTTCTTTGACAGAGCTCATGGAGCTCTGACAAACAAGATATAATAGAATAAATGCAAAGTTTATCTTTAGAATACAGGAAAGTGACACAATATCAATTGAAAACTCCAGCTAATTGAATAATTTTTATGGGCAAAGTGGCTATTCAATTAACAGGGTTCCACTGTACTACACATCAAAGCCAAGTATGCAACTCTCTATAAACAATTTAAACAACTTAAGGTGTTTTAGTTACTTGTTGTTTCTGTGGCTTTTCCCTAGTTGTATGATTAGAAGTGGGGGCATGGTGGCATTGCGGTAACCAGTTCTCGTCAGATCATCAAAGTTAAGCAACGTCGAGCAAACAAGGTTAATCCTTGGATGGGTGACCATCTGAGCGATCGATTTGGACTCCTGCATTGTGCCCTTAACCCTTTACCCAACGAATCGGCCTCATCCACCCGCGTAATATGCAAATTCAGCAGTTGAAAAAATATTATTTTTAAAAAAATTTCAACAAAACCATATCATGTGACCCCTCGATGGAACAAGCTTGTTCCAACAAAGGATCACATGACACAGTTTTGTTGAAATATTTTGAAACATTTTAAAAAATGATATTTAAAATAATAAATTTTTATATTGCCTGCAATGGGTAAAGGGTTAACCCCGATTGTCTACACGGGGACACGATGGTGCTGTGTACTAAGGAGTACTGCACGTCGATGGTATGCATGTCTTCAACCAATCTAACCCTGCCTGTGCTGTTGTGCGGAGTTACGTTGTTGGGAAGCTGGCAGCTGTTCGTCATTGCTCAGTGGTTCTCTCCGGGTTCTCCGGCTTTCTCCACCCATAAAACTGTCACAGTCATGATTAGCCATTGTGCATAAGTATGTGACCTTAAACTCCAATAAATAAATAAATAAATTTTAACAATAATTGTTCTTCTGGAGTGTTAGGACTGTCAATGAGAGTTAATCATGAGAAAAAATATCTATAGTGGTACCCACTTAATTGGATATCTCTTAATTGTATATCCCTGTTAATTGAATATAATTTCCCAGCACAAAACCACTTACCATCCCTCCAGTACAAATTTGACCTGTTAACTGAATATTGGTTATAGAGGAAACTTCTCTTAATTGAATAAAAAATTTTGTAACCCATCCAGAAATTACCCCTACTCTCCCCAATTTCCCTTTGTTAAAGGATCTATTTGGTCCAGTAATCCAATACAGGCATTTAATCTATTATGTCTTGTTTGACAGAGCTCATAGAGCTCTGTCAAACAAGATATAATAGAATAAATGCTAAGTTTATCTTTAGAATACAGGAAAGTGACTCAATATCTGTTAATTGAAAACTCCAGTTAATTGAATAATTTTCATGGGCAAAGTGGCTATTCAATTAACAGAGTTCCACTGTACTACACATCAAAGCCAAGTATGCAACTCTGTTTAAACAATTTAAACAACTTACGGTGTTTTAGTTACTTGTTTCTGCGGCTTTTCTCCAGTTATATGATTATCAGTGGGGTGTGGTGGCATTGCGGTAACCGGTTCTTATCAGATCACGAAAGTTAAGCTACGTCGAGCAAGGTTAATCCTCAGATGGGTGACCATCTGAGCGATTGATTCAGACTCCCGCATTGTTTCCTTGGGCAAAGCACTTAACCCTGATTGTCCTCACAGGGCACAATGACGCCGTGTACTAAGGTGTACTGCACGTCAATGGTACGTATGTCTTCAACCAATCTAACCCTGCCTGTGCTGCAGTGCAGAGTTATGATGTTGGGGAGCTGGCAGCTGCTTGTCATTGCTTGGTGGTTCTCTCCGGGTTCCTCCACCAGTAAAACTGTCACGGTCATGATTAGCCATCGTGCATAAGTATGTGACCTAAAACACTAATAAATAATAATGATTATCAGTGATAGTTAATCATGAGAATTATTGTGATTACAATTTAAACAACTTATGACGTTTTAGTGACTGGATTTTTCAATAAATTGTGTGATCTTTGGGATTTCTTCATCAATTCGCACCTCTGCCTTCACAGCGAACAGATGTGTCAAACAGCTCTGGTGCTTTCAATCAACTGATTATCGCTCACTCAGAAAATTCAACGCAGCTATTGTTACCTGTGATATTTTCTGTGTATCTTTTCATATCACTGTAAGTGTTTACCTTATTTCTCTCCCTCTTTCTGTCTGTATTTTCTGCTTAAAACTATAATCGTTACATCTCAACCAAGTATTTTTATTAACTGTAATTAAATTTACAACTATTTACATCTAAACATGGATAGCCTGAGTCAGTCGAAAATAAACAATACTGTTCTCAATTCTGGCAGTGAAAACAATGGTGGAAATTCCACTAGCACTGCCCAAACCACTACAGGAGTGGACTTGACAGTGATGATATTGATGTTATCTGGATTCCAGAGGGAAATTGCCAGATTAAATGAGCCAATAGAAGGTTTGCGGTTGGAGATGCAGGCCCAAAAGGAACAAGCCGATAAAGATTAAAGTTAAATGCCCCGATAGAGCAACGAAGTTGAATTTAATAAGCAAAGGGGTAAATATCAACGGCAGGAATTATGAAACAGAGGAATATCTTGTACATCCGCAACCTGTTCAGTGTCAAAACTGTCAGAAATTTGGGCTCCTGTCGCACAAATATCTGGCAGCAGCATCATATCCAAAGGCTTTTGGGTGGTCAGCCATCAAAAGGAACAATCGTGTGTACGTTCTTAAGTCTTTCACTAGTGAAAGTATTTGCTCTGAATAGATTCAACGACCATGTAAAACTGAAACCTCTCTGTGAAAGAATAATATATCTACTAAATGAGTTTAACTAGTTGTGAATTATTTTTATGATTGTCAATTGCGCTATATGCTGTTAAGAAATGGGTCATGTGATTTCGTAAAGTGTAGTCGCAAAGAAAATTGGAGCAAAAAAGAGGAAATTGAGACCAAAAAAGAGCAAAATTTGAGCAAAAAAGGGTTAACCTTCCACATGCTTATGGGCCTTGCCTGGATGTGCAGCTCTGACAGCCAGCTGCCCTCACACATCCATGGAGTGTCACTTATAGCAGTGACCGCTGGTACATTATAGCAAGCACCAGCTGATACACTCTAACAGTATCCGCTGACCCCAGGCACTGAGTCGAAGCATGTGGCCCATCGATTCCGGTGTCCTTGTCCTGAGCAAGTACGGTCCGCAGCTGCTTGTCGGGCAGCTGATGGGTCGAACCACACCACACCTTTTTAAACAGATTTAACATACCCACCACAAAATGGCCAATCCCACTAGCGGCAGATACATAGGGAACCCGCTGTACCCTGTACTAGTTATATATCTGTGCTTACATGTATATATAATGCTAATATTTGTTTAACACCCCAGTCGTGTTAAGCAATAAAAGTTTCTAGTCAGCTTGTTTACACACGGACTCCAAGGTAGATAGAGGGGTGGGTCGTCCCCTTATGGCTCACTGAAGTGGCCCATTCTTTATCTACACCTGTTTGGTGTTGGGGTAGAAGTGAATGTACGTTGATGTCCAAGTGGGATGGCCTATCGGCCGGCGAGGGTATGGGCCTGGCGAGGGTGGGTGCCATCTGCTGGTACTGAGGAGCTGGGCGAGGCTGATGGGCCGGCCCAATACCCTCACTGACCACAAGATGGTGCTGGGGGGGGGGGGGGGGGGGGGGGGAGGGGGTTGAGGGTGCTGGGCTGACCCAGGGATGCTCCAAGTTGGTGCATCCCCACCCCACCCCCACCCCCTGCTGCTAGCAGGACCAATTTGTATTGTACCAGATGTCGTCACAACTGGAGTTCCGGAACCAGCCAATCCACATACGATAATCAACAAGAGAACATACACACTTGGATCAGCCTCACTCTATCGGAGTGCTTCAAGCAATGAAGATGTTTAGAATTGAGCTTCAGATCAAGAGATCCCGAAATCAACATCACCTAATTCACGACAAGATATTAGTATTATTACGAGGTGAGTCTCATCACAAAGCATTGTTATATTGAAAAAGTGCCTGATATGAACCCATACAATTTTTTAATAAAAGATGTCACCATCGGAATTTACCCCCATGCATCTCTGTCGCTGGGTTTTAAAGAATTTTGATGCCCGAGCTTTGTTCTTGGATATGTGAAGCACTTTTGGCCACAGGTTGTTCTCACGAAATATTATTGTATTATCAGTTCTGACCAGTACGAATGCGGTAGCAGACTTTCCAGGAACTAGTTCAGCGATCAGAACGTAGTGGCTACCCCTCTACGTTCAGATTCTTCCCATTCAATCCTATAGAAAAAGTTCCCATCAAGTTTTTATGGGAACTCAAAACTCAAAATTAGGAATATATATCAAGCTTTCGTCCTTATTACCGGCTGCAATCGATAGTACACGTATTTCCTTACATTTGGGAAGAGTTTATTAATCCAAACTAGGTTTTATCCTTTAAATGTCGTCATTTGTGTACTCGTGAGGTGGCGACGGAGATTTCAAAATCGGCCATGTTGTTGTTTAAATATAAAACAGTAAAAACGATAACCCGGTAATGGCGCCGAAACGAATAGACCTTTTCATCGATGCGGAATAGGAAATTCGATCGCAATTGTGCAGAATGGGTTTCATAATCTGCTCTGTGCGAATGCGACCGAGTTTGAAGGCCTCCTCTGCGCGAAGGAGATCGAATTTCCTATTCCGCATCGATGAAAAGGTCTATTCGTTTCGGCGCCATTACCGGGTTATCGTTTTTACTGTTTTATATTTAAACAACAACATGGCCGATTTTGAAATCTCCGTCGCCGTCTCACGAGTACACAAATGACGACATTTAAAGGATAAAACCTAGTTTGGATTAATAAACTCTTCCCAAATGTAAGGAAATACGTGTACTATCGATTGCAGCCGGTAATAAGGACGAAAGCTTGATATATATTCCTAATTTCGAGTTTTGAGTTCCCATAAAAACTTGATGGGAACTTTTTCTATAGGATTGAATGGGAAGAATCTGAACGTAGAGGGGTAGCCACTACGTTCAGATCGCTGAACTATCCAGGAACCAGTGGTGCTTGCTGTCAATTCTGAGTTGATGTCATATATTGTTTGTGTTCTATAACTCCCAACCTTCATTTTGATGTATAATGTGTGTGTGTTTAATTTGAATTCACGGAATATCAGAGGTGGGAATTTCAAAATATTCAAGATTTCATTACTTTTTCCAGAACCTAAAATGCTAATGGAATATCAGAGGTGAGAATTATCAAAAAAACAAATTTCCATTACTTATATAGGATTTATAGCACCTTAAAAACCGGTGAGAGTAGTCTTCAACATTGGTCCGACTTGTCTTTTATGTTGGTCCCGAGTTGTCTTCAAAACAAGTCCGATTGGTCTTTGCCTTTGCCAGGCTTTGGTCCGAGTTGTCCTGACCCCTTTCACTGTCAGTAACAGTAACAATTATACTTTTGGTTATTTTTATGCATTTGAACACGAACACTTGCATTTGATGATGACATAATGCCTTTAATACTGAATACTATTCGTCATACCCGAACGATCCTCGGCACAGTCGAAACATATCTAAAGTTGCATACTGCTGAGACACGAAATGAATTAACCAAAATAAACGTCAATGAAATGACGAAACAGGAAAACTTTGAGGAAATTTCGCATTTTAGGTACACTTGGATATGGACATGTATCTCCTTGAAATAAAAAAGCGATAAAATATTCTTCTCCGAATAGAGCAAAACCGTTTTCTTCTGGAGAACGGGCACGGGACAAGGAATTACACCCAAACCGTCCTCTGCAATTTGACCCAAACCGTCCGCTACATTTTGACCCAAACCGTCCTCTGGCCAAACCGTCCTCTGCAATTTGACCCAAACCGTCCGCTACATTTTGACCCAAACCGTCCGCTAATACACCCAAACCGTCCTCCAGTGAAAATAAGTAGAAAATGAAAAAAAATTGAATGTTTCTATAATTTTTTTGACATGTTCAATAAACTTTGGAACTCTTATTGTGAGAGCATTGTTTTTTAGTTTACATTTTATTATATCTTAGTATGAAGTTCTTTGACTTTTGATTGTGAAGACACAAGTGGAGTTCAGTTAATCAATGGTTATTCGTATTAAGTAAAATGGTTTATTTTGTCTGGTGTGTCAGTGAATTCTTTCTTTCCCCATATAACGGATTTTAATTTATTTCACTTGGCCTAGGATTTGGTGGATTTTTTATTCTTGGCATAAAAGATAAATATTATTATTCGTATCAAATAAAAAGTGAAGAAATTCCATTTTTTTAATCAATTGTTACTTATTTTATACAAATACATTTAAAATACACATTTAAACAGTTTATAAGTTTTGTCTAAAAAGTGAGTCGATTCGGCCTGAAAAGTGAGTCGATTCGGCCTAAACTTATGATGTCGAGCACAAATTAAACACTGCCCGCGTTTACTTCCAGCAACCAACACAAAACAAAGTGCGATAAACACCACATATTTACAAAGTAAACATATAGTGAATAATAAATAAACACAAATGTATAACAATTTAAACACCTGAGTTTAAGAACTAAACACAAAATCTTAATATCCAAACACCTCTTAAACATGTTGAGCGTTGGCATTTTTGCAGTGCACTCTTCTCTCTCATTCGCTCTTTCCCTGGAGGACGGTTCGGGTCAAATTGCTCAGAGGACGGTTCGGTCGCTGTGGAGGACGGTTCGGGTTAGATTGGAGGACGGTTTGGGTCAAATTGCTAGAGGACGGTTCGGCCAGAGGACGGTTTGGGTGTATTCGGTGACAAGTCGCCGTTGGGACAACTCCCGATTTTTACGGCGAGTTGTCCCGTTTTTTGTTTTTCAAAAAATGTAATTTATTCTTAATTTATTCTATTGAAATACTGTTGATTTTATCATTTACTTACCTATAGAGTATTTTTACAAATAAATCCGACCTCCGTGAATTAAAAAAAAACAGAATTAAAATCCAATTAAATCTATGTTTTATGAAAGTATCAAAGTTGAACTAAACTGTTCATTACAACATTTTCAGAAGAATGAGATTGTTGAAAATAAAATCGTAAGTTTTCACATTGTTTTGTTTTTTTTTTACAGAGAGTGTCTTAACATTGGTATTGTTTTGAGTAACTTGATGTGTTCTCGATTGTCGGTTGCTACAGAAGACAGATTATTGAAAGGTTAGGCCTAAGTTGTGTGTTGTAATCACAGTATGTTCTTAGAATGATGTCACACCTCTGAAACCAAGAACAGATACGGCTAAAAGATATGTGAACAGGCAGGGTAAAAAAAAAACGTCCATCTCCTCCAGCAGACCTGCAATTTTCCATCGACAATGATTTCCTGCACCTAGACACCTTCCTTGCAACGTTTAATATTAACGTTATATTATTATAGGTTATATTGAACCTGTCTTGTTATATAAGTTATGAGTATTAATAAAAATAATTTAATCCTATGCCGCGTGTTACTTATCAATTACTACTCCACTACGACTTGTCTCGACGGCGACTTGTCCCGACGGCGACTCGTCCCACTTCGGGTTCGGTGAGTTGTCCCGATGGCGAGTTGTCCCGTTCCCCTGTAGAACTCCATCAGGCGACGGTTTAGGCCAAACCGTCCTGTAGAAATTTGACCGAACCCGATTAGTGTAGCGACTGAATTGAAAATTGTAACTGTTGTATGTCAAACCGGCTTCCAACCAAATCGACCTCCACAATTTTACCCAAACCAAACCGGCCTCCGCGCTTTTTAAAAAAAAATTTTGCCAAAGCATAACATTAACGTCATTTGTTATAATAATAATATTTCGGTCGGCCGCTAATTTGTAACGGTTCTCAGACAAGAAGGACTTGATTAACCCTGCGCTCCCAAATGCCTCCTTATTCCAACGCCGTTTCTCTCCTTTCAGCACTCTGATGCGAACTGCTTGATGACATCCCGCATCCCATTCTCCCAAATGTCTTCAATAAGCATACTGACCTTCTCCCTTGTGTCACCCACTAACCAGGAATACTGACCTTCTCCCTTGTGTCACCCACTAACCAGGAATACTGACCTCCTCCCTTGTGTCACCCACTAACCAGGAATACTGACCTTCTCCCTTGTGTCACCCACTAACCAGGAATATTAATCAACTTCAATACCACTGTAGTACTTTTGTACAAAAAATAATGGGGCAAGGAGAATTTTTTTGAATGAATCAAGGGTTTTTTTTTTTAATAAAGGCCGTTCTGTCCAAAAATGTGGATCGTTCTGTTTGGAAATCTGAGTTGTTCCGTTCAAAACCTGGGCCGTTGTGACCAAAATCAATCTAGGCCATTTCACCGATGGATCGTTTCGTCCTGCTACCGTAGATATATGATATATATTTTATTCACCAGCATACAAATTTACAAAAGACTAAACATAAAGTACATGAAATCCGAACATTTAGAATATATAAATACAGTTGACACTATATTACAAATCCGTCAATACTTCATTCGTATACTGGTAGGGTAAGGCATGGCCAGATTGGCTGTCTTCCTGCCTTCCCTATGTAGGGGAGAGAAAGAGAACTGAGATATAAAAGAGGAAAAATAGAGTGAAATAGAATGACGAAGGGGGTAGAAAAAATGAAGAAGTTCTAATACAACATGGTAAATTCCCATTATCTGCTGTTAAGAATAGCTCGAATAAATCATGCGTTGGTGATGCGAGTGGTGGTCGGAGCCCAGTTAGGCTAGGCACATGAAACGGACTTCACCATTCCTTTAATTTATGCGTATACAGAGTGAGAGCCAAATTGCTAAAAACGAGTTCATAAAAAAACATGGGGAAGACCGAATCAAAAGCCATCAGGGACGAGAAAACCAGACAAATTATATTGAGAATGAGTTTCCAATACATCCTGAGAGCTTGTTAATCCAGGTAGTATCCTGGTGCTGAGTTGACTAAAGTCGGTATAAACTAGTGAAAGGTGATACATAACCGGGGGGGGGGGGGGGGGGGGCGTTATAAATAACAACTAGATAGCACAATCTGGGCAGTAGGGATTAGAACAGGAGATATTATTTGAAGATGTCAAAAGCAATCTTGTAATTAGGGTTTTTTTTTTCCACTTCTTCCTGTTTTTTATTGCCCTGATATCCCTTTCTAGTTCGTTCCATAGCTTAGGAAATGCAAAGACGGGGAGCTTATCTAAGGTTTTTGTTCTAGTTGTGTGTATATATAGAAGGCCCGTTTGGCGTGTGCTAACATTGTTTTGGTTATTTACAGAAGAAAAAAAGTTCGCAAATGATACTGGGAGATTTCCATTTTACCAGGCAAACATGAACAGAGAGACATGCAAATTATACAAGTCGTTTATCTTTAAAATGCCGTCTTTAGTAAACAGTGGGTCTGTATGAGCAATATATTTCTTATTATTTATGATTCGTATTGATCGTTTTTGTAGTTTAAACAGTCGATTACTAGCTTTAGAGCCTCCCCATAACGGAATTCCGTATATAAAGTGATTTTGTATTAAGGTAAAATATAAAGTTGTCATAACTCTGTGAGGAAGAATTTTTTTCACTTTACTTAGAGTGAGATTGGGAAAGGCAACTTGCGAGCAGATTTGGGACATGTGTCCATTGTATGTTAGATTTTCGTCAATATTTATACCCAGGAATTTTACTGATTTTTCGTTCTGCCTGTTGCCAACTTTGTCAATAATCTGATTATTAATACATATATTCTCATGGGAAGTATTTTCTTTGTGGGATGGGTTGATAATTATATATTTCGTTTTCTTCGGGTTCAAAACTAAGTGGTTGGCGGAGCACCAATTGAATATTTTTTGCAGTTCCTCATTGAATTCTTCGATCAGCGAGCTTATCTCTACTCCAGACTTGTATCTGGAGGTGTCATCTGCAAACGATAGAACATTTAATGTTGTTGAATTATTTATATCGTTATGTAAACAAGAAAAAATATGGGGCCTAATATTAAACCTTGTGGTACCCCACATGTTATTTCAGCTAAGTTCGATTTACTGTCACCAAGGAAGACGTACTGTGTCCTGTTCTGAAGGTAGCTTTTGAACCAGTGATTAGCATTGCCTCTTATTCCATAATGTTCTAATTTTTGAAGTAGTATCTCGTGGCTTATAGTATCAAAGGCCTTAGAGAGATCCAAGAATAAGTCTAGTGTACTGTCTTTACTAACTTTGTTATTTTCTGTAGCTATATGTTTTAACAAATGCATAACAGGGTGCATTGTACTGCGATGTTTCCTAAAGCCGTATTGGTGAGGATAGAGTATGTCGAATTTGTTTAAAAACTTTGTGAGTCTTATAAACATAATTTTTCTAGGATTTTTGAAAAAACAGGCAAAATACTGATTGGACCATAGTTCGTCAAATTGTTTTCATCACCTGTTTTAAAAATCGAGGTAACCTTAGTAATTTTCATCCTATCAGGAATTATACCCTGGTAGAATGAGTTGTTCATAATATGCGCGAGTGGGATGGCAATGAAGTTTATTGAGTATTTTAGGATACTCGTTGATACATTTTCACAGGAAAAATAGAGTCCGAATCGAGTGAGGAATTTTATTTGGTGTGCCGGAACCCTCCCGCGATGATGTGGAGGGTTTTTTGGCATGGAGAGAGAAATCGCTTGTCTGAGTCTGAAACATATGAGGTGTGCTAGAACAGGTCTACGATGATGTAGAGAAGGGGTTTTTTTAGCATGGATGGATGGATGGATCGTGATCAAAGATGTGTGTGTGTCTGTGTGTGTTATATTATGAGTTGTGATGCGGATGATAAAAAAATAATAACCGTTTTTTAAAATATATATATAAAACAACATAAAAAAAAAATAAGAATACAAAAATAACTGTTTTTATCATTAAAAAAAAAAATTAAAATAAATAAAACGATGTTTCTACATATTGGAGATTCGAAGTGAAGGAACGAGCAGGTTCGCGAATTAATATGGAGTAAGGAGAATATTCAAGCACAGGATAGGGCCAGGCGACTGGGGAGATGGGATTGAGACGAGAGGCGACCAAGTTATTCAGACCCATCACCAAGGTTCATGAACGAGCGTGGAAAGAGATCGTCGAGGAATTGAGACCCATAAAAGAAGGTTCTCTGAGGATGGGTTCACACCCCGGTAGTTTGCGTCGAGAACTCCGTCCGGTTACACTCCAGAGAGAGTCGAGACTGATCCAAATAGCGTCGGTAGTTTTACGCCAAGAACTTTATCCAAGTACATTACGGAGAGAATCGAGACCACTGCAAGTAGCGTCGATAACGACGCCTCTATAGTAGTCGAATCGTGAAAGATCTGATTTATGGATTTTGTGACGATAGCGATAAAACTTTCATGGGTCACACGGAAGTATTGCTTGAAAGTCGCCATTTGATCGTCGGTTCAAACAGGTTCAAATTGACCGATGGATTGTATACTCTGGTCTCTCACCAGAGACCCGACGATTACACCAAAGAGGATTACCACAATTACGGAAACATTCTGGTTCAGACACACGCCATGAAGAAGAACAACGATCCCAAAGAAACGAGACCGAAGGATAGGAGTGGTTACATGTAGAAGAACGTGGTGGAACCCATATGGAAGGCGAACAAGTATTTCGTGAAATCAACGAAAGGAAAGGGAATGACCAACACGATATTTCTTCCACGCAATCCCCATGCCCTGTCGGAGAGATTGAGATTGTTGATGGCCAGCAGAGAGGCCGGTAACACTGGAGTGGATAATGAGATAGTGAACGTGTGCGACGAATTGTTGAGGCAGAAGGTCTTGACTAAGAAGGATTATCAAAAGTTGATGAATCGTTTGAAATAATAAAATAGTAAGAGAAAAGAAAAAAAAATATATAGTAAATAAAAAAAAAATATATATTAAAAATAATAATAATAATAATAATAATAATAATAATAATAATAATAATAATAAAATGTTAGTGATAAATAACAGGGGATATGTTAGATCTTACGTCTCTGGCGGATATGGCATCGTGGATTTGATGATGCAATTTTTAACTCATAAATTCACCATTGACACCGCAAAACAGATCGCCTCGAGCACTCTCAAAATTGTAAAGAAGAGGGTGATCGATGTGGGTAAGAAAGCTGCAACCAAAGCGAGCAATAGAATAGCTTCGGAAACTGGCAGGAGAGGTGCTGACACGTTGATTAATAAATTGATAGCTCCACAACCTGCCAACGATCGAGAATTGAACTGAAAAGTTGGAGAGACTTCTATGATGATGTCGTACCGATACAAGACTTAGCTAAAATGACGAAAGGATTGGCATTGAAAGTGATTTATAAATAAAAAAAAATATTTTCAATAAATAATATATATATAAAATAGAAATTAAAAATAATAAAAAAAAATAGAAAAAAAAACATAATTCAAAAAATAGTTTAAAAAAAAACTGGAGAAAAAAAGGATATCAAAGACATATCTTGGAATGACAGGATGACCGACAAGTTCTTTCCCAAGAGCATAAGAGGTCTGATAGTGGGAAAATCGAATTGCGGAAATACCAGTCTCTTGATGAATGTATTGTTGCGACCCAGCTGGTTGGATTACAACAGATTATTCGTTTTTGGCAAGAATCTCTTTCAATCAGAATACAGGCTGCCTCGAGAGTGCATGAATCGTAAATTACCCAAGGACGTCATGTAGAGAATCTTTGACAATCGAGACGAATTCGAAGGACACAAGACTTCAAATATATTGGAAGGGGTGGCGAGAGAACTGACCAAGAGAAACATTGAGTGTTCGAACGTGGAATGTCTGTTTTGTGAGAATGCCATTGACGTTCCCGATCCCAGACAGCTGAATTTGGAGAGCAAGAATCTCATGATCTTCGACCATCTGCTGTTGGAGAGACAGAATCGATGCAAATCGTATTACGTTCGAGGACGTCACAGCAATGTGGATTGTTTCTATCTGTCTCAAAATTATTTTCGACTGCCCAGACAGATGATAAGGGAGAATGATAATTTTCTGTGTCTCTTTCATCAGGATCCCAATAATCTCAATCACATCTGTGGAGTTCACATGGCCAACGACATGAGCAGGGAAGAATTCAGGAGATTCTGTAAGAAGGTGTGGGACAAAGGACTTTACAATTTCATGGTGATCGATTTGATGAGCAAATTTAACACTGGAAAATATCAAAATGGATTCGACAATTTTTTTATATTTCCGATAATAATAGAGAAGAAAATATAAAAAAAACTTAAAAAGAACATCGATAAAATATAAAAATAAATAATTAATAAATAATAATAAAAAAATGTCAGAACATCTATTAGAACAGATAGTGGAGAATACGGGTGCGAAACAATCCTTTCAAATCATAGTGAGTCATGACACAACTCGATTCACGGCTAAATTCAAACCTTCCATCGAATTGAAGAAGAAAAAGAGATACTAGATGGCATTGGTTAATCTCGAGATTTACTATTCGTTTCCCAATGTCACTCAAAAGAATAACGCGTTCAAGTATTCTGATGGTGTGGATTGGTTCGATATTAAAATTCCCAAAGATGATCTGAACCGTCACATCCAGACGAGACTGAAGACCGATGGTCATGGAAGCAAGATGATAAGACTTGCTCCCAATACGAGTATTCTACAGACGATATTAGACATGGGAGATAATTTTCGAGTGGATTTTAGATTGGAAAATTCGATCACCAAGATGTTGGGATTCAATCGAAAGATGTATTGAGGTTACGCTGCATCCAAAAATATGGTCGACATTCTCGCAGTCAATAGCATTTTAGTGAATGTCAATGTGATTGTGGAAGTTACATCGATGGTAGCGCTCAACCTACGATCTACTCATTCTTTCTGAACGTTTCACCAGGATTCAAGATCATATGGCGACCTCAAAGGCTTATCTATCTACCTGTGATCCTGGACACGTATAGCATCAAGACCATGTTGATGGATCAGAACAGCGATCTGTTAGATCTTCGAAGAGCGAGAGTGACTATACGATTTCAGATCAGAGAGATATGAAATAATAATAAATATAATTTGAAAAATGGCGGCTTCAGGAATATTAGTTTTCATCTTGAAATTGATCCTATGCTGGATCTGCACCTTGAGAGGCGTACTGAAGACGCTAGTGTTCGAGTGTTGCTCCTTCATTTTTTCTCTCTGTACCTCTTACCGGTTTCCACACCGTTCATCACAAGATTGACGACCGCTCTATTGCTGAAGTCTGTAGAAGCCAGACTCATTCAAATGATATCACTTCCCGCCAGCATGGGATATCCTATCAGACCGTTTCCGAAGGACCATTCGGCTTTTCCTGCTTCAAATGCACCGCTCTCCTTGGCCCAGATAATGATCAATTGTCTGGCGTATTTTATCTTTTCCACAACGGAGATCAGAGTGCAGGCATCCGACATGAGCACAGAATCCGGTAGATTCGTAAGTGTGTGCCCCCCCCCCTCCCCCCATGTCCAGTTTACCTTCCGTGATATCAGTTTTTTTCCAAACTGTATTTTCATCCAAGTACTGTTTGCTGACTGTGCTGGAAGCGAATTTAGGTTCTGGTTCGTCGTTGAGACTGAATAGATTGTAACCAGTCATGTTGATGCCGGCTTCCATGGTTCCTCTGGATGTTTTGTTCAGATACAATTTGTCGACATGAGATTCCAGATAGGATTAAGATGATACCTTCTACGTATATGTGTTTTATTTTCTTCTTATTTATAAATATGTTTGTTTTTGTTTTCATTTATTATTTTTATTTTTATTCTTTTTTTTAACCCTTTACCTAACCTGAAAAGCAGACGACACTTGCAAAAATAATTCTGGAATAACTAATTTTTTTCATTTTTTGTCTCAAAAACATAGGTTATGACCCCTCGTTGGAACGAGCTCGACGAGCTCGTTCCAACGAGGGGTCATAACCTATGTTTTTGAGACAAAAAATGAAAAAAATAATGAAAATTAATTGGCGATTTTTGAGAATAGCGCTGGCCAGTTTTGGCCGTTACGTTAGGTAAAGGGTTAATTTATAAACTCGCGAGTTTTTTTTTAAAACTTACAACATTTCGATGTTCTCAGTCATACTGCATTCATCATCCTCTCGATTTTGATGTTGAAATATTGCGGAATAATGTCTGAGTGCGAAAGTGTGTATTTTATCCTCGCATATAATAATCTTATCGTCTTCGGTCGTCAATGCAATCTTATTGATTTCTCTGGTGTACATCTCGTGCTTTTCACTTTGAATCACAGTCATCTTTTTATACACTGTCGAACTTTCGAAAAGACGCTCTTTATACTCTTTGAAAATGATGCTTTTATTCATCACACACGCTTGAATGTCTTTACATCTCTTGATCTCTTCACCATCAAGGAGATAAACGTACAATTTTGGTCTCAAACCCACGGATTCTGTGATCTGTCTTCCACCGCTCTCGTCTTTGAATTTACCCAACACCTTTTTATTAATGCCCTTTGGAATCTTAGACAGGTTATCGTTGGGATAATTACTCATATTTAACCATTCATTCACGTCTGGCACCATGTCCTCGTAGACATCTCTAGTCTCTATCTCATAAGCCAGACTGTCCATGTCGGTGAATAATAGTTTGTCTTTCGAGCTAAATTTGGATTTGACATTATTGTAGTGAAACTCGTACATCAACTGCTTGCTGATGTCTAAGATAATCACTCCGAGATAACAGGGTTTGTGAAACTTCATATGCATCTTTTGCAAGTGCACGGCCACGAGATTTTCGTCAAATATGGTTCTATGTTGATAATTGGGTTTCGCGATTAATTTTCTGGACCTTTCTTCGGAGGTGATGAGTTGAAAGTCGGTTCTATTCCTAATGTTTTCCATAGATTTCCCATACACACAATTGTTCATGAGTTTGAAGAAATCTTTTTCGAAGTCACTCTTAGCTTGCATTCTTAAATTCGTGTTGAGATCGATGTATTTTTTTCACTGAAGGCTCCTCATCGAATCGAATGATTCGATGCACTTTGTTCAATCTCATCCCACGAGCGATGTAATGTTTCAGATTTTTGCAATAGACCACATACTTGTGTTTGCATTCTAAATTGGGAAACAGTTTTTCGATGCCATTCACTTCTATTTGTTTGTGAGCAAGCGGATAATCATTGTGTAGACGTGTAATGTTTCCGGATAATCCAAATCAACCTCTAGACTACAAGGATATTCCCTCCATTTTTGTTTTTCTTCCAACGTTTCAACGTTTCAAATCAAACATTTTCGAGGTGTGTTTTCTAGAGATGCCTTTCTGAGAAAAAAAGACGATGATTCGGCATGCGGAATTTTAAATCTGGATGACATCGGAGGTGAGGGCACACATTGGGTTTTCAAATTGGAATAAAAATTATTATTTCAATAGCTACGGAATCTCACCACCAATAGAAATACAAAACTATTTATCATCAGTTATTTATAATACCGAACAAGTGCAAGTGCCAAATCTAGTGTTTTGCGGTCACCTGTGTCTCTATGTTCTCAAGAGATGGTCAGAAGGAAATCACTTTCAGGATATTCTCAATGATTTACATTAAAGGAGGAAGAAAGGAGGAGGAGAAAGAAAGAAAAAAAATGCCATACATATAATTATAGATGGACGTCAAGCATCCCATGTAATGAAGGTATATACATGTATTAGCATGTAAACAAGAACACCGCTGGGCATTGCATCATACGCCCGTGAACTGTTCAAATTGTACCATTTTAACACATTTGCAATTTTTTTAGAGTGCGAGAAATTTATACTGGCATATATATATATGTTACGGTCAGACTTTGAAATCAGTGATTTTGTGAAATGACTAAATTTTTCAGTCATTTGAGAAAAAGACTAACAAGTTTGAAGCCAATCGAAAAACAAATACTAAAGTTATCATCCGGAAACCAAATATTTGACGAATTCTAAGTCCAACAGGGGCCATAATTCAGGCAAAAATTGTTCAGACCGACCCCATATTCGAACTTGACCTGTATTTTGTTGTGATTAAACCACATATCAAGTTTGGAGCCGATCGGAAAACAAATACTAAAGTTATCATCCGGAAACCAAATACTTGACGAATTCTAAGTCCAACAGGGGCCATAATTCAGGCAAAAATTGTTCAGACCGACCTCATATTTGAACTTGACCTGTATTTTGTTGTGATTAAACCACATACCAAATTTGGAGCCGATCGGAAAACAAATACTAAAGTTATCATCCGGAAACCAAATATTTGATGAATTCTAAGTCCAACAGGGGCCATAATTCAGGCGAAAAATATTCGGACCGACCCCATATTCGAACTTGATCTGTATTTTGTTGTGATTAAACCACATACCAAATTTGGAGCCGATCGGAAAACAAATACTAAAGTTATCATCCGGAAACCAAATATTTGACGAATTCTAAGTCCAACTGGGGCCATAATTCAGGCGAAAAATATTCGGACCGACCCCATATTCGAACTTAACCTGTATTTTGTTGTGATTAAACCACATATCACATTTGGAGCCGATCAGAAAACTAATACTAAAGTTATTGTTCGGAAACCAAACGGACGGACGGACGGACGGACGGACGGACGTACCCACTCAGAGGACTTGTGCATATTTTAACTTGTGGGGTGCGGGACGTAGAAATGGTACTTGTGGGGATCGCGTTTTGTCCGAGATTGCGAGTTGCATTTGTCCATATAGTTTGTGAGGTGTCTGGTCCTAATTGTGGGCTTACACGGCTGAAAACGTCATAGTGCGCTTATTGTGAATTATGTGTTGAATTATGGGTTCCAATTCGCAGATACAACTGATGGAGGTCGGCGTTTTATCAAAATATCTGAATAGAATATTCAAAATATAAATACAAGGAGGTACCACTCAGTGGACTTATGCATATTTTAACTTGTGGGGTGCAGGACGTAGAAATGGTACTTGTGGGGATCGCGTTTTGTCCGAGATTGCGAGTTGCATTTGTCCATATAGTTTGTGAGGTGTCTGGTCCTAATTGTGGGCTTACACGGCTGAAAACGTCATAGTGCGCTTATTGTGAATTATGTGTTGAATTATGGGTTCCAATTCGCAGATACAACTGATGGAGGTTGGTGTTGTATCAAAATATTTGAGTAGCATGTGCACAATATAAATGCATGGAGACCAGTTAAAACCATGGAGCTTTGTCAAGTGTGAAAATAATATTGAGTTGAGCCTTGCAGTGATATCTCTCACATAATTCCAACCCCTGACTTCATTTCTTGGAAAACTATCCACGTGATGCCACTGGTTGGAGTGACGAAGAACAGAAAAATAAAACACAGAAATGTTTACTTCATCAAATAGGACCTTTCAACCAATGGCGATGTCGGGGGGGGGGGGGGGCACGTCCTTTGTTCTCAAATTTGGTCCTCCAAATACACACCTGAAAAATAGTTGAGCACCCCTGATACTTTGGCAATGTGTTGTGCGCTGACCCAAAAGACATGGCATGGCCATCACAACATCCGCGATATCCTAAGTAATTCCTTGTCGATAGTTTTGGACAAAAGTTGTGACAGTTTAACCCTGTTTCTGTAACCCTGATGGATATTCCCTTGTGTATTATTGACACAATAATACCCGACTTAGGAATGGGGCTGTAGGCCGCGATTGGCAGTCGTGTCTGATGAGTTCTTGCTAAAATGGCGGTTATTACCCCGACAGAAATTCCTGTGGTGCAATGGTTATGTTAGATGTTATCAGCTATCCTCCGTGCGCAATGCATTTCGAGACGTCACCCAAATGTAAATGTAAACTTGGCAAACAAGTAAAGAATAAATCGAGTCATAATTATACATAATTTTAGTTGTTGAGTGAAATGCATAACCAACAAGATTTATTTCAACATTTATCGGCTGAAATCTCGGTGTTCACCGTCGGCTTATTAATATTATTATTCAACGATCGACAGACCGAAACGCACAGATAATAATATTGTCCAGCGAGTAATTTTAATTCACGTTCGAAGTCAAACGATGTTTTTGTTTTACCTTTCCTGTTCAGTCCTGCGGGCAGTGTTGCAAGTAGCATGGCAATGAGGCCTCCAACGAGCAAGCCCGTCAGACACCTACCACTTACCTGTGTCAGTGGCTGCAAATGAGCGTTTTTTTTCAAAACAAAATTTGGAAACCGGTTGCAACTGGAACCTGTCCATCAAATGGATGGAAGGCTTGGGAAGGTTGTCCACAAACCAAACCCGCGTCTTTGAATATTAAGTGGTAAAAAACCCAACTAAATGATGGTATCGTGGGTCCATAGTCAAAAGTTGTTAGAGGGGTACATGGCCAGGTACCCCAAAACAAAAAACATAAGTGGAGAGTGGCGTGAGATTATGAGATAGTCCAAATTTGGACTCACAGCTCATAATATTAATTTTGGCTTTGTTACGTCCCGTGGACGTACCCAACAAAAAACTATATTATAGACCGTGGGTCCAAGCTTGGACTAGGCTTGGGGTGGGAATGGTTCTTCCCCCACATTTAGGAGCCTGGTGGTCTTGGAAAGTCTCTTTACACCCCCCCCCCCCCCCTCACATCACATTACATATCCCCCCCCCCCCCCCCCACACACACACACACACACGATGTGAAAGTCAGGTAGGACCGACTATATCAAAGTCTCACATATACTATGTGACTGGAAAAATAGTGAAAAGGCGGGGGGGGGGGCTGATTTTTTTTTTCGAACACTGGACGGGGGTGGGATGGGGAGGGGGGCAGCAGCCCAGAACACATTTTTTCCTGGCTCTGCAAATTTTTTTCCCTGCGATCATTTTTCTTTAAAATGACTGAGTCAAATTGTTCAGGCATGCTTCTCTTGTGTTTACTCTTCAGGCATGTATTTAACTCTTCCGAATGAACTTAAGACGATGGGTAGGGTGAGGGTAGTTCACAATCCATTAAGAATGAGAATTGATGGGGGCCGGATCGAAAAATCACAAAAAACTAATCCTGACTTTCTGTCAAGTACAGGCAAGCTAAAAAAAATTCCTCACATTGCATTACATCAAGTACCCCCCCCCCCCCCCCCCCCACACACACACACACATCATATTACATATTCCCAACCACGATGTGAGAGTCAGGCAGGACCGATTATATCTAAGTCTAACATATACTATATGACTGGAAAAGTGAAAAGTCGGGTGGGGGGGGGGGGGGGGGGGGGTGGGGGGGAGAATTTTTCAAGTTCCAACACTCGGCGGGGGGATTCAGCAACCCAGAACACATTTTTCCTGGCCCTGCAATTTTTTTCCCCATGATCATTTTTCTTCAAGATGACGGAACCCAATTGTTCAGGCATGCTTCTCTGATGTTTATTGCTTAGACATGTATCTAACTCTTCCGAATGAACTTAAGGCGGTGGATTGGGTTGTGGTGGGTGGGTTGTTAACAATCCTTTAAGAATGAGAGTTGATGGGGATTGAAAGATCACAAAAACTTCATCCTGACTTTCTTACCGGTAAGCTGAAAATTCTGACTGGTGCTGATTTTCCAAAAATAATTCCTCACATTGCATTACATTAAACTTTGAGCCTTTCTGAATGCAGCAATACACATTTTATGGAATGTTGGCGTGACGAAATGGATAAAACAGCCATTGCTTATGGCGTGAGTCCCTATCTGATCTGAAAATCGGAAAAAAATTAATACCTCCCCCCCCCCCCGGGAAAGTTGGGGGGAAAATCATTCAGTGTATTGTCTGGGTTGTTTCGGTCAATAATCAGAATACACTGTTGGGTGTTAAAAAAACACCATTGTTTATATCCAGAGAAAGGTTTCTGTTGATATTCGTATACACTTAAAAATCGCGACATCGACGCCGTAGACCCCACGCACCATCTTCCTCTCCGGTCGCCCTGCCATGTAGTCTTATTTTTTGTCATTATAATCATATATCTGGTTTGTTGAACTTGTATGTGAAGCATCCAGTTTCTGGAGTGCGACTC